>JAPWLS010001278.1:0-395529 GCA_028551675.1 Tineola bisselliella | reverse complement strand
ATATAATAATAAAACAATACAAAATGATTATACATCAGTTTGCGGTGAATATTTATTGAAAGAAAAGAAAACACATATATAGTTTAATAATTATAGTTTATTATTCGATATCATTTATTACTAGTATGTTTATAAAAATATTTTTTAGATCCATTGGTTGTAGACACATCTTTCGTTATTTGGTAAACAAGTTTCTTTGTGTCTTTTAATATGTTTTCCGAATTGTTACAATAAAATTTTGCTCTCACGTCGGCATACTTCCATTGTTCGTCTACACACACTTTTGTAATTTTCATCAAGTCGTATATTTCTATTTTTACTAAGTGCGTTGCGTCCGCAGCATCTTCTTTGTTTGTAGTTAAATAATTCGTTCCTCCGTCAGTTGAACGAGAAACACTGGATGAGAGTTTTTTCTTCTTTTTGGATTGATCGAAGAAATTATCAATGTTGTACTCATCGTTACCATCGTCATTATTGAATCGCTTCTGTGACATTAAGATTAGTTGACTTTCTTCATCGGGATCTGAGCCATAGTAATAATGTTTATACGTATTGACACCACACTCATCGATACCATCATCGTGCTGAAAAAAAGATTTTTTTATTGTAATAAGTCAAAAGTAAATTTTTAAAGATTATGTAATAGTAATTTAGAAAAGATGTAATTTAAAACGCACTCACCTGCATTGTTAGTATATTTTCATACAATACGAACACTCTGCTACACTCAGGTAGATTGATTTCGTACTGACAATGCATTACCTGCTTACGGTTTATATATTACCTGCACTAATGAGGGTTTTGTCCCTTTTTAAAAATTACCATTGATTGCTTAATGAGGGTCATTGATAAAGGGCATTGTCATTAGTGAACCCTTTTTAATTACCTAGGCTAAAATCTATCTCGCTGAGGGTACATCCTAGAGAGATTTGGATGAGAGCATCGTGATCAGGAGGGTCCAAAACCCCCAAATCCGTACGCGCGCGGGGGGGGGGGGGGGGGGGGGGGGAAATGATCTCTGATACTTATTTAATGACTTAAATGTGAGCGGAGCCGCAAATAAAAGCTAGTACGTATATAAATATATAATATAAAATTAATATATTAATAAATAGTTGTATTTGAGTCCGAATTGAAGTCAGGATCTTTATGTTGCAAACCGACGCGCTAACCACTGTCAACAATATCTGTGAATTTAAGTTTACGACTTCGTTTTAATTTTAAGGTAGGTAGAGGTATTAGAATATGTGAAATTACGCAATTTATTATGTATTTTTGTAATTTTATTAGAAGTGCTATCTAGTCCTTAATCATCTCGAGCACGCTGCTCTATCCTATAATTAAAATTTTATTTAGTTTGTATAATAGTAGTCCTTTTTATAATATGTAGTTCTAATCTAATTTTGTAGGTAGGCTTTATAAATAAACAAATTTATTTTTATTATTTTTAATCCGTTTAGAAAGCATTACAGCTATCATAGTTGCTGTGAAAACAAAGGTCGTAAGTCACATAGTATTTTAAACTAGTAGTTTCTTTTTTGTAAAACAAATGTAAGACTAGTTCTATTATAACAATTTATCTTTAGTTGTTAAATAATACCCGACATATGAGTTTACCTGTGGGTACAGCAGCTGCAGGTTGTGATGGTGTTTGTTGCTCCCCCCCGCCTCCCGTCATCCCTCCGCCGCTCCACACAAATGCTGATGATGCACCCGCCTTCTGGAACAAATTTTACTTGATATAGTGGTTGTTATTATTTGTGCTACATGTATTAGGAAATGCAAACATATGTAACCTATATTCGAAACGAATACCAAATACCTAATATCATACTTATAATATGCTAATATTTTGTAAGCAAGTATGGAACCTCTATGTAAAAGACTGGCATGTTAATTTTATATAGATTATTGATAATGTTATATACAATTTAAAGTGAAATAGTTACTTTATATCGATAATTCTCGAGTTGTTACGGTGTGGACAATAGTTTTAGTTTTAAAAGCTTTTTTTTTAAATAATCTTTTTATCGATTGTCTTATATGATTATCAATTGAGCGTTTCATCGATTACGATTCAGTTAAGAACCGTAGCTAACAGTTAAGACCAAGTAAGAATCTCGAAACTTTTTAAACCAATTGGCTAAATTGGGGAGACGGGGACTGAACTTTCTTATACGAATTTTGACTAATATGATTTTGATATACATTAGTTTCTTATTGTTTATAATATAATTACTAGTTTTATAAATAAAAAATGAAATATTTAAATAAATACATATATCAGGGGCAGCCAAGCTCCTTGAAGTGCGAGTCATTTTTCAAAATTTGAAATTTTTCGCGAGCTGCAATTAATTACGTATTTAAAAGGTATACAAAAAAAGGTAATAAAAAAACGTTCCACTTAGTCTTTCATATTTGTTGTCAGTCATTTTGAAACACATACGGAACGATAATAATTTTTTAAAATATAATAGCAAAAAAATGAAAAAGGACCTCTGGTATATTTATCGAGACACATACAACAATCTTTTAAAGTTATGTATATACAATACTATGATCTTAAACTAGGAAGTAATAGTAATATTACTTCTATATTCAATCATATCTAATATTCCTAATACATTTAGTATTACTGAATATAAATATTATTAATACCTCTTCGTTAGGTGAATCAGTAAATCTATCCGCATGATTTTCGTCATCAGAAACATCCAAACCGAAATTAGTAAACAACATATTCCTCGGATACAAAGAATAACAGTCGGCCATCGCATTTCTCTTCTTACTAATACTTGCTAGAAAATTCTTATAAAGTTGCGAAGGCAACAAGAATGGCGCCCTATTGCCGAAATCTTTGAATCCTATATTTTGATTTCTAAATAGATTCGTATTAAAATCTGGTAGGAACTCTTTCTTAATAAAGTCTGCTACAGGATGCAAGGATAAGGAACTTTCAGAGTAGTCTAAAGCTATGTTCGTAGAGTCATCTGGAGTGTGTTCATCGCTTTCTGAATTTGCGTCGCTCGTTGAATGGTTACTCGCTTGATCCTCCATTTTGTCTCTTATGTCTTCGTCGCCATTAAATTCTCCATTCTCTACTAACTCTCTTTTTAATGGTTTAAGAGAATAATTTATACTAGTCGGCGACAATGCGACAGACATGGTCTCTTTCTTCAAAATAATTGGCACTTCTTCATCAACATTAAATATTTCAGAAATATATTTATTTATTTTCACTATTTACACTCTTTTTTTAAAATATTTATTTTTTAATTTAATTAAAAACTACTTAGATATTAATAGGAACTATCGTTGGGGTTTGAGGTTGTGGACCGTTACTGAAAGTAGAACAATTTTTAATTTAATTTTCAATTTTTTTTTTAATTTCTTCTATTGTCCCGGTTATAACGAAAACGTTCCAATAATATTTTATTAAAAATTTGAGAAACACGAGGAGAATATTCTATCTGGTATTACGTCAGAGATATCCAATAAGGAACATATTGTTCATTTCTTATACATCAATGTGTTGCCACAAGTTTTTATCCATAGTCTAGATCAGTGGTTCCCAAAGTTGCCTGACCATGACCAACAAACATTTCCAATCTTGGGACCCACCTCTTGGTTGTCTTAGAAAAATGAAAGTATAAATATTGGAAATGCTCAGAGATTCCCTAGTTATTTTAATTCTAATTGGAATAAAAATGTCATACTACAATATTACATTTTGGGACCCACTCAATATATTGAGAACTTCTGGTCTAGAAAGATATTACAATTGAAAAAGATATTAAAGCTCGTAATAAATTAATTACAACGCGAAGATAAGCCGCATAAAGTGTTTTAAGTTAATAAATTGATTTTAAATAATCGTGTACGTCGAATTGTACGCGCGTATGCCGATACGGCTCAATAAATAGTGGACGAAATATTATATATTTTATTAAAATAAACGTATGAAGTGTTATTTTCAAGTAAAAGAAATTGGAAGTCTTCAATCGATATGAATATGTAGTAGAACGAGCTAGATGTAGGTTTCATATTTTCTTCCACACATCTAGGTCACAGAAGCAAAAATATTTCGTATACTTTAACATTTTCAAGGAGCTATTTTCAGTTGACTTTTGTCTGGGTAACACGGACATTTTCAGGTCATTTTCATTTACTTCGTTCATTAGTTTTCTATTTTATTTTGTTTTTTTTTTTATAAATATTTTTCTATAATAAAAAATAAATAAATTTAAGCTTAGGATTTAACTAATTTTTTATATTAATTTTCTTTTAGAGAAATTATCTAAATTCTTTGAAGCTATATTTTTTATTTAGATAAGAAGATAAGAATTTGAGTAGAACAAAGAAAAATAATTCTAAACTTGGTAACTAACTGAGCTACTATGAAAAACGAATTTAATATAAATTATTTTGTAAATATTATACTATACATATAATAAAAATATCATTTAATTCATATTTATAAATGGACGTAAATTTATGTCCTTAGAAAAAACTTACAGAGAACTGGATTAGTTAATTGAATGAATGAATGAAAATTTGCATATCGTTTAAAAGATACCGCGAAATCTCATCAACGCGAAGGCGGTGGAATTGCCACAGAACGCACACATACGCGGCAACACACAAGCGCACTTCCTCACTCATTAACAAGCCCATATTTACATCACTAAATGTGCGCAACAGAACGCCACAGTCACGTGTTTTGTGACCAATTAAAAACACTCATTAAAACAAAACTTTTTAAGTTTACGTTTACGTTTCGTTTAAGGTTAATCGCGCGTTTTCCTCGAAATATTGTTTTTGTTTTTAATTATGGAACGTTTTTACTTCGAGACGATAGAAGAAATTTTATTTTAAACTTCGAACGGGTAGCCGGAACCAATCGATTGATTTTTTATTATCTATTAATAATAGATTTTTTCGTAAAATATTTTTGGACACAGTTGATTTTTTTGAAGATTTCTTGTATGAAATATTTTAGAGAACGGTCCGATGTCTTTACCGCGAGGTATTCGCTATGAAACTCTTTCCGAGAGGTTGCTGCAAGGAAAAGCATTTTCACAACACATTGAAGATTTTCTTCGGTCCCATGTATGTGTGATGTGTGCATACGTGTCGGTGTCCCAGACTGCCGGCGATGGGCGTCTGTGTGTGTGTCCGTGTTTTATGGCTGTGAGTGCATCCCTTTCGAACTGCACGCGATTTATATATGTGTGCCTTATTTTTTTTCTAAACGGGCTAAAATGTACATGTGGGCGTTAGACTCGCTGCACTAGTGTGGGTGCTCTGTTTTTCAGCGGCCTTGTAAGCGATTGTGATAGCTATTGTCGTGGAATAATGACTATTATTGCGTGTTGTAAAAAAATGTATTTTTCAGTTTTATATCGGCGATATGAGAATCGCGGATAGCAAAGAAAACGTAAGGAAAATAAAAAAAATGCATGCATCGTACGTTTTCAGGTAGACACATTTTTCTTTAACCCATTTATGGAAGTTTTGTGGGTATGTGTGCGTGTGTGCATTCAGAGGGGGGGTTATATGTTGGTGCGGAGAGGGGGTCTTGAAAGGGTTCGGGAGGGTGAGAGGTAGGGGTGAGGGGGTGTCGGACATATAAAAATGATAACGCATTGCAAGACGGCTGCTTTTATGGTTTTTCTTTATTTTTTTAGTTTTTTTTATTGAAGCACATACAGCTCCAAGTAATGGTGTGACGGAAATGAAATTTTTCAGTTGCGATGGAGATGCTTCCGTTTTTCGATATTCCTTTTTTTAAATTACTTCATTATATACATACATAATGAAATTTGTATTGCTTGAATTGCGAAGGTCATTTCCTTCATCTGAAAATACTGAATCAATTAACCTAAAACTATTTTCATCGCGCAACCTTTAGCGACCTATTGACATACAAAAGCTTTTTATAGTAGTCAGGCATGTGACCATACTGTTCATGAACGGAAAAGTAATTGCTTTCAAGCTGATCTCATGAAGATCGACTCGACGAGTGACACTTGAAACTTATGCTACTTACCTTTGAACGTCAGACATCAGAAGACCACAGTCTACTGGTCTTACTAAGCTGAATATACTTAATTTATAGTGTTAACGTTATAATAATTCTACTCTTTTTTTATTTATTTATTTATTTACTTTTAGCAAATGGGCTCCAATAGAGCGCTTTTACTCGTCAATAGATATACAAATATAAATGAAATAAATTTATTAATTCAATAATTATCAATTTGATTTAGCTGCTGTATACTGGCATTGTCCACTTACATACTAATGTCATAATAATATATAATAAATCTACTATGATGTAGAAGAATAGCTGCTGTATAGGGGCATTGTCATCCTATTTATATATTCATGTCATCCTATATATTATATACCTAAGGGTATATGCCATAGATTATGTCCAAGCTTTTTTATCAGTAAGATTTTAATTAATTAATTATATAATAAATATTATGTAAATTGGTTTTAGTTTACATTTCAGCATTTAACATACATATATAGTATATATTTTACCCTATTTCACATTGTGTTGTATATATATAATAATATAATATACTATTATCTTTGTCTCTTTCTTTCTTTATATTTGATGTATTTCTAACTTATAGTCTGTGGTCTTACCTATTTGTTAAAAGTGCGGGTCCTTTTTGATATTTACTTTTTATAAAGAAGTATTTTATTAATTTTCGAAAGTTTTGCAGCCAACGCCCATAACACATTTACATTTAAAAGAAATTTACATAGGTGTATTAAAATTTTTTTTTTTTATAATACATATATAACTACCCTCCGTATGATAAGCTAGTTCTTCTTAATCGAATTACCTTAAATATTTACAATTTAAAAAGCACTACTAACATTTATTACTTTCGAAATTGAATTTAGAATCGAAGAAAACTTTTGACCTTAACAGCAGAATTTTGTTTAAAATAATATTTTTAATATACAAAGACTTAGAACGAAGGAGTTTTTAGTAAATGGAAATAAAAAAAAAAACGCCCGGAAAAATATAAAATGTACCAAAAAATATACGAATGCAACAAAATAAAAAAAACACACACACGTACCGCTCTCAAGACGTCGCCCACACTTGTACAGTGTATGTGTGCCTTAGAAAAATATAGGGGTAGGTATAACTTAAAATAAGTTTTTAGATTTAACCCACAGACAATTAAAATCAATAAATATTTATTTCGCATAGGACCTTCTAACTATGCGATTTATCAAAATTTACTGTAATTTCGGGAAGGCATATAACGAGATTATATTAGTGGTTGTCGTCGACAGGAAAGAGGTTGTGGCGGCGATGTTAATAGTGTATATATTTTTATAAATAAAACTGTAAATTTGAATTTGGAATGAAACAAAAGAGGAACGAATGAGGACTTGGATGTTGGTTGCGAATGGGAACGGATGTGTGTGCTTAGATTATAAGAGATTGGTAATATAGTGTAAATATAATTTTGAAGAGTTTTTATTTAATAAGTACAGTCCACTACTCTATTGGCTACAGTGGTGACAAATAACTTTAATAAAATTAGCTCTCATAAGCCAATATTTAGTCTTGAAAACCGTACCTAGTTACAACTAATTGATATTAAACTAGAGTCTAGCATTAGCCTCTGTTGCTCCACTTTTTAAGATGGATGTACAACGTCCAGGTTGAAAGAGTTCCTTCTATTATGTTTACTTAATCGCTTCATAGACGTTTCACCTACAAGAGGTGATACAACCACAAGACTAGACTAATAAACAATATCAATGTCTTTTAACAAAAACAATTTTTTATTTCTATATATACAACACAACCCTAAAATTTTTCTTCGATGTTTTTTGTACATGTGTGGAGCTACACATATATGAACATTTCACATACACACATACACACACATACAAACATTCTGCATCTTCTATGAGAAACCGAAGTCATATAGTACTTACGACATTTTTCATGTAAACTCCGAGAATAGTACACTTTGCATAAAAGTTATCGGCACTCATTTAATTTTAATAGAATTTTATTAATTTTATTGACCATCTATTAAGGAAATAATAGTCCATATGGGGTGGCAAAAATAATGTGTAAAGGAAAACCACGCCACGTATAAAGGTGGCGGCGTATTTAAATTTTTATATATGAATTAATAATATTTTGTAAGACTAAATTATGGTATTCTTTTTTGTCGTCCCATCTATACACTTTTTTTATTGTTCTAACTTGTGTTTGGCGAATAAAATTATATATAATTATTCAATTATTATTAAATTAAACTTATTATTATAGTAAGTTTTGTTATTGCATTGTAGTTAATATTAGACTAGACCATGGAGTTTAGAATACAGAGCTGCTCTCATGGAGAAATGAACTTAGTTCAAGGTCAACTTAAATCAAGACAAATCAAAATACAGCACTAATAATTTATAATCCATATAATAAAAGAAAATGTTAACATAATAATAAATTAAATTAAATAATAATAAGTGTCCACATAATCTTGCACTCCAGTGTACTCAAGCCAAGGTAAGTACGGTTCGCATAAAAATGATTTAATTTTCTTTGTATTAAAAATATTTTTCATATTAAAGAAATAATAAAGATATTTATTTGAAAGAGTGGAATTTTTCGTAATATTACTTTGTAGTTTTGTTTTAAGTTTTTATTTTAAACGGTCTTAAAATACTTATTTTAGTTTATTGTACTATCGCGTTCATTTTGATTAATTTAGTCCGACTTTTCGAGAGTCATGCAGCTATCATTCGGTTGTATAGCACTTATTATATTTGGGTATAAAGAAATTAGTTGTAATAATTTATATTTCAAAGGAATTGCCGATACTATAGTCCTATATGGAGACTCCGCTACTGTTATGCTCCTGGGGTTTCTGGATGTAGAATACCAGTGATGTAAGATATCGAACAAAACCATATGATATAGATTTAAGTTTTAAATAATAATAATAAGTCACGAATCAGCTTTTAGCTTTAAGTATTTTTATTTCTATATATATAAAACTCAAAGGTGACTGACTGACTGACTGACTTAGTGATCTATCAACGCACAGCCCAAACCACTGGACGGATCGGGCTGAAATTTGGCATGCAGGTAGATATTATGACGTAGGCATCCGCTAAGAAAGGATTTTGATCAATTCTGCCCCCAAGGGGATAAAATAGGGGATGAAAGTTTGTATAAATCTTATTAGATTTTCGACTGATTGAACTGGAATTAAAGATTGGAGTTACTGTGATGAAGACGTTTTTACACACGCTAAACAAAAATAAAGCCGCAAAAACTATACCTAATTAATAATAATACTTCTTAACGGGAGCGAAGCCGCGGGCATCAGCTAGTGTAATATATGGTTTTATTTAATTTTTCTTCTGACTGTACTTTAACGTCGTAGCGTATACTATAACTTACAGTTTTGGATAATGCATTACTATACTGCCTTCTTTTACGACCTGAAAAAGGTAGCAGTAATATCATAACATAAGCCATTATTATACCGAGGCAACGAAACATAACCTAGGTTTATAGAACGTTCATATAAATCTATAGTCTTCTTTAGACATATCTTGAGATATGCGCTGGAAGAAAAGACTGTTTTATCTTGGTGGTATGTTTAAAAAGAACAATTTGGTAATATATTAAACCAATCTACTATGAAAAACGTTACATCGAGGTTAAATTACAGGATGCAACCGGGCGTGGACGGTGTTATGCAATGAAATGCCAGTTATTTTTATTATTTATATTTTAAGTGTTTTTGGGTACAATATAATGTACATAAATAAATACATATATTATTTTATGTAATAAAATGTATTAATTTTAATTTGTATATTTTGTGGATTTTTACAACTAATTTCTTTTATCTTCACTTCTCTTCTTCTTCTATCTACATTTATTTTCGACAACGGTGCAGAAAAGTACATAGTACATGAAATTAAAGCAATTAATTTGTATTAATACTTTTTTTACAATCAAATTTAAAATATAAGCACGGGTTATTAAGGCATTTTTTTGAATAATTTAATACGATATTTTGAATTCTTTGCAGCAACAATGGTTATAATATTTAAAGCAAACTCTAAAAAGAAAGTCGCATAAACATCTTTAATTGAATTTAATAAAAACAAAAGTCTATAGTCACCAATTGCATAAACCCATTCGTTTATTTATAATGCGAGCGGAACACTTTACTTACTATGAAAAAATAATAATATCGATCATGGTTATTGTTTCTTAAACGTACAGTAGCTTATTACTAAAGCTTGTACTTTTAACTAAAAAGAAAAAAAAATGGCGGTTACCAACGCGGGGTTAAATGTTTCATTACGTTCCATTTTTAAATAAATTCGCGCAAATCGCACACCGGAAGTATTTAGGCGGTTGTTTGCATGCCAAGGATTTTGAATATAGAAAGCTGATTTTATTTTTAATTTTATTTATTGGCTTTAATTTTAAAATAAATAGAAATGAACTAGACTTTTTTTAATTACCAATTAGGCTTAATGAATTATTTATTGCTTCCATTCAACTATTTTTAAATGGCTTACAATTGCGTTTATTTTCATTATCTTAATCTTAGGTAAAAATAAAGTCGTATAGAATCTTTTAAGTAATTTAATTAAAATATAAGAAACAATTTGGTGTTTAAAAATTTTTAATTCACATTTCACTCGTGATTAATCACTAATTACTTTGAAAATTGCCACTATTTTTTTTTTTGTTTTATTTACTAGACCAGTATGTGGCCAAGAAATGTCTCTTCACTTTAAGCTGGAGGTACTATCCTAGGTTAATAATAGTTAAAAGTAATTATTCGATGACAAGGGTGCCCTTACAAATGCTGGCTTGAAGTAACTTATTCAATACTCCAACAGACAGAGAGCCAATCATTCTGGTTCATTATACAAGAGTGCGGTCTGAATCCAACATCCTGTTTTAAGAGCAATCATCTATAACGATGTTGGTTTACCAAAATAACTAGATTTATTCTTGTAAGCGAGATTTGTTTTATATACTTATTTGTTGCACCAGCAGTTCCCAAACTATGGGTCTCGACCTATAAGTGGATCCTAAAATATGCATATGTTAATAGAACGGTTCTTAATTTATATTGTTAGCACTTCTATTTTAATTATTTCATTCCAATTAGAACAAGAAATCTCTGACGATAGCCAAGCGGAATATTGGAATTTTTTGTTAGATGGCTCGGAGCCCAGTCAACTTTGGAAACCACTTTGTTACACCATTAACATATCAATAAATAAATTACAACAGGCATTCGTCTTATACGATATGCCATTTAGTATCAAGCGTATCCAACTATATACATACATATATACATATTCGTGTTTACAAATATAAGAAAATAATAACTTCAAAATATAATGTAAATATACTGCTCAAAACAAAAGAATTTAACCCTTTAGTTACAGCCATCATATGATGGTCCCTCACTTATAAAGCAAAGAATCTAACCACTTAACCGACTTCAGTTAGTAGATAGGAGTACCTCAGGGATATAACTGAGGTCCTCTATTATCCACTCACAATACACTAATCCCAAAAACTACCTTAAAAACAAAACTAAAACAATATTCTAATAATAACATTAGTTTTAACCATTCATATTAAACAAACAGGCAGCCGAAGGTGTTATTATACTGAGGAAACAATCATCATTAATCTAATAGAAAAAACAAAAAAAAAACAATAGAAAGAAGTTTTTGATACCACAGAAATAAACAATCTAATTTTGTATACTAACAAAGTATTGTAGGTTATAACATGGTTGGTTCTAATTGGACATTAATTGGACCTCTTGGTTAGGTAGATACAAATTAAAAATTTTCATTTTGCATAAGCTCTTCTGCTTCTTCATATTCTTCTGCCATACTTTACAGATTTCGGAAAGGCATATGAGGAAAAATCACAAGAAACGTATTATAATACCTCTTTATAATGCTAAAATTCTTATTAGAATATAAAAAAACTCATCCATTGTATTTAGTTCTAAAAATTTCCTTAAAAATCCCGTTTTCTTCAATTCATCTCCATTCATTGAAAACGCCACTGTTTTATATTTTGGTTGAAAAACAACATTATTAAAAAAAAATGTAGAAAAAGTTTTAAATTTGAATCTTGGCCAACGGAAGCTGCGATGGTTGAACACCGCGGAACGAATTGTATCATTAAAGGTATCTTTTTTAGGGTTCCGTGGCACAACTAACTGTTGGATCAATGGAGTAGTTCTTTTTTAATATAGATATTTAAATTTCTTATTATTAAAACCGCCAACATTGAATTCAAATCTTTTTGACGTTTGAATTAGAATTCTAAATTCAAATATTTTTCAAATTAAAACTAGAAAAGACTTATTTTGAACACTCACTTGTTTTTCTTTATAATATATTTTTTATGGTCAGGTAAATTGCAATTTCTAAAAGCCCTGCTATTTATATCTTTAGTATATTTTTTTATTATAAATTTCTACTATTGAATATATACATAAACAGTTATTTAGCTTTTTTAAAATTACTATAAAATACACATTTAATAATGCTTAAAGAACAATTTAAACGCAGCAATGGACTTATACAGTTTTTTTATTCGAAGCCAAATGATCTTTCAATTATGAGTTATTATATGGTCTTATATCAAAGTTTTTTCTATGCATAACCATGATTAAGTTTCAAAGTTAATTTTTATAATCTAAATATATATAACTCAATGGTGACTGACTGACATAGTGATCTGTCAACGCACAGCCCAAACCACTGGACGGATCGGGCTGAAATTTGGCATGCAGGTAGATGTTATGACGTAGGCATCCGCTAAGAAAGGATTTTGATCAATTCTGCCCCCAAGGGGATAAAATAGGGGATGAAAGTTTGTATAAATCTTCTTAGATTTATTTCATTCATTATTACGCAGACGTAGTTGCGGGCAACAGCTAGTGTTTAAAAAAATACTTTCCACTTACATAATGTAAGCAAAAGACTCGACTTTTCTTTTTAAATTATCTGAAATTTATACCCACATTTATATCTGCTATAATTAAACAATAACATAAATATTATATAACTACGGGACCATAAAATTTTGAGTGAAAACACTCGCACATGACCTTTTTATATTGTTTCTTTTTATATGGTTTCATTATGATATCTTTGTTGATTTTTTCTTTTATGTTGAGACGATTTATTTTATTATATAATTATTAATATTGTAGACTTTTGTTATTTGCTTTTTGGGTTAATATTTGGTTGTGTTTGAGAATAAAATCATTTAATTAAGTTATTCGTTTGTAGGTGTTGAAAGAAAGTACATATGGGCAATTTATGTTATAATATAGTATACTGGGAGATTATAGATTAGATTAGAGTATATTTGGATAGTTGTCTATACTAACTTATACTAGTCGAAAAAAGTATTGCACCACTTGAACTTTTTACGGTTTGAAATAAACAAACTAATTTTTGGTAACAGTGAAACAGTAAAAGTGTTTCTTATGATAATTGTAACACTTGAAATTAGGTTTTTTGTTGCATTCTTTTAGTACAGTCGCTTTTTCTTATTAGCTTAGTCTAGATTAATTGTTTTATAAAGGAATTTTGTTGCTTCAAGCACATGTTCGAAGTCGCTGGCGAAATAATAGCAAGTCTGTAAAACGATTCTCACGTTCATATACATATATGACTGTAACCAACACGTTAAGAAAATAAAATTCACATAATTTACTCGTATGGTAAAAATAATGAGTTCTATAATTTATGGTCAGGTTTATTGGTTATTGGTCTCCCTTGTTTATGTTTGTCACGCCCTCTGTAGGTTAAAATTTGAAATATTTTGTTTTGTAATGTTTATGTAAAAATGTAGAGTTTGACTGTTTGTTTATTTATTTTATTATTGTTAAATTTTATAAAACGTAAATATACCTGAAAGTGTTCACAAATATGATTCAACTACTTTATAAATATTTATTTGGCTTACTATCATATTTATTTTGATTAATTAAATCAACGTTTTAAAAGTCTTGTTATAGGCTGCAAAGTATTCAAAACTTCGGATTGAAAAAAAAAATTAAAATTAATTATCAACATGTTATCTAGAATATTCTTAACTCTACAACAAACTGATTTGTTCACCAAACAGTCAGCGAGCTGTAAAACTGTCAAAATATTATTGACAGCAGTAAGGAGGCGGGGTTCTTTGTTTCCAACACTGTTTACATTATTTTAAATTGGCATTTTTAAAAGTAAATCCATACAAAGTTATACTAAAGGTTTTTGGGTTTGCATTCGTACCTATTGATGATGGTATCACTCTACTTGACTTCCTCTACTGGATTTGGTCTTCTGTCGCTTAGATTACTATACAATTATATTACTGTGTCGTATGACGTTGTGGAGGACGTGCAGCATTTGTTAACGGAGTGTTTGCGAAGTCAGAAGGAGAGGGAGGCGCTGATGAGAAAGCACAGTCTGCGGGCTGGATATCGGCTAAACCGGCATCGGATGTGTCTTGGCATTTCTGTAAGATGATTCATCAGCGGCTCCCTCTCCTTTAATTTTAAGTTTTGTAGATTTAGGTAAGGCACGATGGGGCTGATATGTCTTGTCAGATAAAAACCCCAATTTGAAAAAAAATGACTGTATCGTCTAGTACTGTGTCGTATGGTATAAAGGCATTTGTCTTAAATGGTACTGCAAAGTAGGTTATAATTGAAACGAAGCATCCAATCGTACGATATAAAAAAAGTTAACTTAAAAGCATACTGTCTTCAAGCCGACATAATGAAGGGAACAGTCGACTCCAAATGTTAAAATAAAACTAAACTAAAATCTAGATTTTGAGTAACGCCATCTAGTTTCTAAGTTCAAAATTACTTATTATACTAGAAGGCTAGACTTCTATATTTTCAAACAACTAAAGTGACTCTTATCGATTTGGCTGTTACAGTTAGCATTTTTTCCACGTGTAAAACTAAATTTGTTAATTCCTTTCCAAGTAACACGTTATTCTATTGTTTCGTATTTAATTATAATTTATTTTGAATATTTAATTGTAATATTTAATTACAAAAGTAAATAGCGAACTGTACTTTTTTCGTTTCAGTGCCATAAAAATGTTTTAGGTGTTACGTATTGGCTTCCGGTTCGATTCTTTGTCAACTAAATATTGTATTACTTTAAATGTTGGAAAGTAACACCAACAAAACGACTTTCTCCCGTAAGTATAACGAGACGAATGCGCCCTGTCCACGTGTCCACATTTGTCTTCTCAAGCCGGCATAGTGGAGATGATATGATATATATATTGTAGTACAGTCTACATATTGTATGTACAGAATGAGGCACGGGAATCTCCCATATTTCAAAAGGCTTGTGAAAAAACCCAAGACAACATTATTTTCCGGTCGAATTTTTGAAATATGGGAGATTCCCATGCCCCACCCTGTATGTGTATTTATTTATCTTTAAATATATGGAAAAAACAAAAGAAAGTCACTCACCACAATCACATTTTTAATTTTAACGTTGAACAAATTTCTAATACACGTAACCTATAAGAGAACACACTGTATAACCACAGCACACACGTCATGGTTCAACAGTTAAGAAAAACAAAACATAACCTAGAAGCTCAACAAACCCCGCCAAAATTCGAATTAAGAATGAGCCGAGACTAGCCCTAGAACGCGCAGCCAAATTAGTCGATACCGTAATTAAAAAAAAAAGTCACGCACACAAACGAGGTTTTCTCCTCGTAAAAACGCTGAAAAAAAGTACCTATAGCTCGAATATTTGTATCGTATAGAATCGTGTTTTTTTTCTCACAATTCTGTTTATGTGTTAAGCGACATGCGCACAAAAGGGTTGTATTATACGACTAATTTAAATTAGCATAACAATTTAAATATTAATTCCTTATTTAAGTCATATTTAAATTGTTTAGTTAATAATTTAATGTTTTAGTTCACAATTTGATATCTGAAGATTTCTCCGACATGAACGTTTATGTGTGTATTAAAATTTTGTATTTTTTTTGTTAGGATGTTGCCCGAATACTCGATATTGGCAGAATTGTCTTCATAATTAGTTGTTTCAGGCGTTACTTTACGGAAATCCATATTAAAGGAAATTATTTAAAATTATTTTGCTTATAATTCCCGCTACAACATTCAGTAATTTGTCTCGACGCGTTTCGCCACTTCATGTGGCATCATCAGGAATGTTATAGCGGGAATTATAAGCATAATGATTTTAAATAATTTCCTTTAGAATTGTCTTCATTAGATATCTGAGGTCATTAATAAAAGAATAAAAATAATATGATATTAGCTGGAAATTTTTCGTTAATATTTTAGATTGTTGTGCTTTTATATTCAGTTTTAGTTTTTTTTACTTTCAAAAATAGTAACAGAACTGCAGTAAACAAAAAATTCCTAACACATTATCAAACAATTAAAAATTAATTTTAATTCAAACCAGCCCAGGCTCAGGCGTGCATATTTCAATAATAAATCCAACTCTGCCTACACCAAAACCTGTAAGTAATTTTTCAATTCATAAACACTTTATAGTGCCGACCCATTGATAAAATACCTCAGTTGTAAAAAAAAAGTTGATTATAAAAAAGTGTTTTGTAACGCCACCTAGTATGACGGGGAAAAAGTTTTTTATTCGGCGTTTTTTGTGCTGTCGCGCGAGCGGTTCTCAGTAAGATTATGAAGAAAAAACCGTGGCAGAGAGGGCGCGCTGTTTGACAACGTTTTTAGCGGGAAACGCGGTGATTGGATGTTTAATTGAGCGATATTTTTTTTTATTATTATCGCTAGCATTTAGAATCAAATTTTTCATAAGAAATTGATATTTCCTGTTGTTTTTTTTTAAATATATTTTTAGATTTGTATTTTAAAGTTTTTATATATTATATTCCAATAATAACATAATTTATATATTATAGTGTAAATTATTGTAGAAAAAATTTGAATAAATGCCAATACGTATCCAATAAGAAAAAAGTTAATATATTTCTTACCAAAGCTTGTAGTAGTTGTCGTAAAAGATATTAAAACATGCATATTTTTTATAAATACACTAAGAATGTTGCCTATACAGTAGTACCTACCTCGCTTTACGCGACTCCGTTATGCGCGGTTTCACTATAACGCGAAATTCAAATTTCGCGCTCAAATGCCCCGCATTATGCGAAAGAGTGCGTATAAACATAATGTAGTCGTCAACTTATCTAAAGTCGTGGGAATTTCATTTTTTTCCTTACTTATCACTCGCGTAAAGCGGGGCATTACTGTAATCATATTTGTGATGAATTTGCAATCGTCCAGTCATCAAATATATTATTTAAATAACTCTGTCCAGTTTCCATATTATCTAAACTCTAATATATTATATTGTTTTATTGTAGTCTTATATATCTCTCAAAAATAAAAGTATAGCTCAAATATAAATACGATGTGATGTATAAGGCTTGTCTGAGAGAAAACTTAAAACAACCTTTCCATTCCCTTGACGTCGATAACCGAATGAGACGTCCCGAGACGCTAACGACGTCGTGCCCGTGACGTCATTAATCAAGGCTATATCCACACGAGGGGGACACGCTTACTGTTACCATGATACGTAACTTTGGTGGGATCATTTCCGGTTTCTATTTCTAAGCGTTCGAATTTTAAATTTGGCAATACCTAAAAATGATTGTCAAAAATTATAAAATATCAAAAATTTATAGTGGTATTAAAACGTTTGTTCTGTGTTCACATTATAAATGCATAATTATCACGTGATCTAATAAAATATTTTTTAATAATAATAACAATAATAAATACTTTATTGCTTTAAAAACAATACAACAACAATAGGAAACAGATTTAGAGCAATTGGCGATCTTATCACTAAAAGTAATTTCTTCCAGATAACCATTTGTCATAGAAGAGGCAGTAATAGTATTGGGCAATGCAATTTAGATAAATACTAATTTATTAAATTGTAATATTGATATTTTTTTATTTTTTATTTAAAATATAATAAGAGAATTGTTGTACCGTTTCTATTTTAAAATGATAGACACCTTAGTGATAGCTGGAGAAATGTCCTGGATGATTCGACGGATTATTTTTGTCTTCTCGCTTGACGGATTTTTGTGGAATGTCGCGAGCTAATTGTCGGGTGTGGCTTGAGGAAAATAAATGCCTTCTTTCCTTTTTCCGTTTTGTCTTTTCCATTTTTCCTTATGTTTTAATTTTTTTATATACTATACATACTCGAGCACGCATATATTATATTATATGCTCTAATAATAGCCCAAAAACCATAAAATGCCAACAAACAATTTTAAGAGAAAACTTCACAATTCAATAGAACAAAATTTATTTATTTAATTTTAAGGAATACGTACAATTATAAGGTTTAAGACATTTATTTGCTCAAAAAGAATTACAAAAAATTCACTTAATTGAGATAAAAATAATAATTATTATTATAAATAAACATATCGTACGTAGTATATTGACAACACCATCACAAGGCACTCAAACCCATTATATGTTTTTTTTTAATCATATTTAAATTTATTAATATTTCTAATATTAGTTATGTTAGTTGGTAATTCATTATAGAACTGCGCTCCTTCCACTATAACACTTCTTTATAATTTATAATAATACTTAAATCTAATAACAAAATTTCAGAACATAACTCAATAAAATTTTCACTCTTATAGTTTCGCGCACTTTTTTCTTAAATTTAACCAAAGAAAGATTATTCCAATTAAGCTTAAATATAGACGAATAACTACAATAATAATAATAATAAATATTTATAGGATAATTACCAAATATAAGTACATTACAATGGCGAGCTTAACCCATTACTTCCCAAGCGTCGAAAACATTGAAATTTTTTGGTGAAATCTTTAAATTAAGTTCATAATACGTTAAGAAAAAATAATATGACAAAAAAATTGAAAAAAAACTTTAACGCTGAGTCAGCCTGTCCTATAAAATATGACAATGGGGATAAAAATTATATTTTGTTTTTATTTTTATATTATACATATATATTTGATAGAAGTCTAAGAATCTGTTTTATGTACTTTGAAGTTGGTTACTGTTTTCTTTTACGGTATATAAAATCGGATATTAATGCTTTTTTGAGGCAAAAAAAAAGATCAATTTGAAAAAAATACATTAGAATTACGTAAATATTTTTCTCAGCGGAAAAAAATTATTACATCAAAAAAATAGTGTCATATCATCATCATCAGAGACAATAAAAAATAAAACTCTCAATAGGTTAAAAAAAATTGAATATAGTATCCTAAGAATAGGACAGTGGGAAGTAATGGGTTAATGTCAATAAGGCATTTACCAGCTAACCAATTACGGGATGAATGCAGAGATTAGGATGTTAAAACTAGTTAATAACAATTTAACAACAGAGCGATTTAAAGTTGTCATTGTGCATAGTTTGTTTGTGTAGATTCTTCATTGGTGTACTGAGTGTCTTAGAAACAATTGAGGAAATATTAACTTTTGTTTTTGAAATGAAATGAAATGAAATGAAAATCGTTTATTAAAATAGGCACTAAAGGCGTGCACTTGCTCATCGTTAGACTCTACCGTGACTTCGAAAGGCGTATGGCGAGAAGAATATCACAAGAAACTCGTCAATCATAATCTGTACATAAAATAATAATAATAAAAAACTGAATTTTAACTCAGAAAAAAAAAGTAAATAACAATTTATAAATCAGATTACACAGGTTACAATAAATGTCAAATTAATAACATATATGTATATAAAATACATGGATTAATAACTAAATAAATTAAAAAATGTTAATATAATTCTGAAATATACATACATACGTATAAAGTAAAAATTAAATGCAACTAAGTGAACTTAGTCCTCTGCCTGTTAATTATAGGGAGAAGGCTGTAGTTAAAAGAGGTTGTTAATTTTGTTTTGTTGTTAATTGTTGGTCCTAAATCGGAGATCATTATACAAAAAAAAATAAAATTATTTTTTAATTACTTTTAGTAAATGGGCTCCAATAGAGTGCGTTTACTCGTCAATACAGATACAAATATAAACATAAATTTATTAATTTAATAATTATCAATTTGATTTAGCTGTTGTATACTGGCATTGTCCACTTACATACTAATGTCATAATTATATATAATGAATCTACTATGATGTAGAAGAATAGCTGCTGTATAGGGGCATTGTCATCCTATTGTATAGCTAAGGGTAAACATAAAATGACATAGAGTATTAAAAACTTGGCTTTAGACTATGTATGACCAATTTTTATGCGTTTAAATAACTTTAATCTTGTTCACAAATAACTAAAGATATTACAGTTGAAGCTAAACTTATCCTAGTGTTTTATCAGTAGTGTAATAACCAAGCTGTACCACGTTCCAATATAAATTCACAACTGGAACCCGCGTTAAGGCGTTCCCACACATCAGCCGCAGAGACACGCGGGGAAATCGCAAAAAAATGCTTAAAGCTATTTTTCACGATCACTCCCGGATGTCCTGGGATGTCGCATGCCGACCCTGACAGTGTACGTGAAAATGGTGGAACTTGTTTTTCTTCAAATTTCTTTTATCAGGTGTTAAAATATGTAACACTAGCTTTTGCCAGCGACTTCGTTCGCGTAGTAATGAAGATATAAAATACTATGAAGTTTAAATTATAACATGAAAAAGTAGTTATTGTGACATAACTGTAATAGTTAGACATATGGTATCGAAGACTTTTTTTGTAGATATTGATGTCCTCTATAAAACTGTAGTACATCATATTACTCTATTGTCAATAATTTCCGCAGCGTACGCAATATAATGATTTTTCCACACTTTGGGTAACATTATTGAAGTTTTCATATTTTGAAAATATTCTATAGCCTATGTTCATTAGGAATAATGTAGGATTCTAATGGTGAAATAATTTTTCAAATCGGTTCAGTAGTTTCTGAGCCTGTTCAATACATACAAACAAACAATCAAATGTTTTCTCTTTATATATTAGTATAGATATAGATATATTATATTTGTCTTATAATACCTTTACAGTTTCAAGAAATTTAATGTAAAGTGACAATTGTCGTCGGTTAAGAAAAAATTCTTTGAGTAATATTGTGTTATTTATTGAATTTATGTATATTGAAATAAATAAGCATACATATAAAATAATTATAATAGGGTGTTCTATTGTATCTACACAAATTGTTTTTGTTCTGATACAGTAATGCCCCGCTTTACGCGAGAGATACGTTCCGGAAAAAATCGCGTTAACTGAAATTCCCGCGACAATAGAAAAGTTGATGACTACATTATGTTTAGACGCACTCTTTCGCGTAATGCGGGGCGATTGAGCGCGAAAACTGGATAGTGAAACCGCGCATAACGGGGTCGCGTAAAGCGGGGTATTACTGTATGTGATAATGCAGGGTATTCTAGCTTGGATTCAGAATATTACACGGTTTATGATTTAATAATTTGTGGTCCGGCTATTTTGACGTACGTCCTTATCCTCGTTTTCTGAACGAAGACGAAGTTCATATATTAATGATTGCGAACTGCGGTTGAGAGTATAGTCTTTAGAATTAATTGTTTTGCTGACAGTACTGGGGGATAAAGAGATTTTGTGTTTTAATGTGGTTACTTGAAATGTTTTCTGGAAATGTTGAGTTTCCTTTTAAATTAATTCCTTAATCCCTACTAATATTATAAATGTGAATATGAGTTTGTTTGTTACGTTTTCACGCAACAACTATTTAACCGATCATCATGAAACTTTGTACACATATTTTTGGAGGTACTAGAAGTAACATAGGATAATTTTTATTGCTATAGTTTCCAACTGACTATATTTCAGCTGTTTAGAATCATATTGATTCTTTTCTATTGAAATGATCTCTGATACTTATAAAGCTAGTATAATATATTTTGGAGGTATTGTCTTAATGACATAAAAAGGATTGGAAGTCCAATAATGCGCTGAAGATCAATAAATATAATTCCTAAAGATATACATTAGTTGCTTGAGTTATAATACTTAACCAGTATGTAATTGTAATTTTATATGAAACCGTTGTAACATTGATATTAATATATATTTAGTATAACGACTTCTGTGGGCTTATCACGAATTTTAGTCTGGCTTTCGAATCGAGTTCGCTTCAAGCGATTTGTATGGAAATTTGAGCAGCGCCACCGCGTGCGGATTTGGAACTACAATATTTTAGATACTTTTTGTTAATTTTCGAACATCTCGATGTTTCGTTCATTTGATAGATTATTGGTGCTCGTTAGTCGTTAGTAAAAATTCATGATCCCGATTGCTAACGGATCCGTTTTACTTGTGACAACTCGATTCGAAAGCCAGACTAAATTCGTGATAAGCCCACTGTAGCGCGGTCGCTATCATGACAGTTTTTTACGTACAGGCGAGTTCTATTCTCGATTTATTGATTAATTATTTTCTATGAAAAGTAAATATTTGTTTTGGGTTTTGGCTGTTTTGTAGTTCACATGGTATTCCAATTAGAAGGGGTTGAATGTATTAGTATGTATGTAATCAATCTGTATAATAAACTAAAACTTTGAGAGAGCGACAAAAATTAATGATTTCAATAATGTATTAGTAAAATTTGTAATCAATGTTTGATTACCTAAATCATTTTGTGGACTATTTCATTTCAATAGAACTTATACAGTCCATAGCAAAATGGATCGTGCCAGAAATGGTTTTAACTTTATGCCTTTTGTAAGGTTTGGTTCCTGTTTAACTTTATATCAATTTGCCATAAGAATTTGTGATTACAAAGAAAGTTACGAATACCCACATTTTTTAAATGAATTTTAATTGTAAGGCTATATAATGTTATAGTACATATTCTGATTAATTTAATGTCAGATTTCGAAAGTATTGTAGCCATCGTGATCGTGACCAAACTGAAGCATTTATATCCTTAACGATTTTAATTTGAAAAAAAAAATGGATTGTAAAATTTTTAAAAATAGAAACTTTAACGGACTGGAATTTTTTACCTAATAATTATAATAATCATAAAAGAAAATGATGTCGAAAAATATATTCAAAAAAAGAATAAAACCTATACAGATCCTAAAATACTTAAAAAAGCACCACAAAAACCCATCAACCTGTTTGAATTTCAAGAAAAATTTTCACGCACGATCGGCCCCCATTCTCCACGGCGGACGACAGGCGACAAAGTTGTTGTTTTTATAACTTTTAGATCAATTTCCTATTGGGTCCATGCGCTGTTGATGCTGAGGTTTTGTGCTAAGAAAAAACGAGGAAGCACGTTCCATCTACGTGAGTAATCATCTCGTTAACTTTTTGACTTCTTGAACAGGTTCTATGAGGTTTTTAAGTATACTATATAAAAATATACCGTTTAAAGCTTATTGTGTTTATTAGTGTCATATTTTAAATAGGTGCACGTGCTAGCCACTTTACTATTTGATGTATTTAGAAAAAAATAAAAAGTAATAATATAATTGTTTTAAAATCATCAAAATTAATACTTCCTATTCCTTTAACAGCTGTGATTAATTTTACACGTAAAGAAATAAAAAGAAAATAACAAAAGTGTTAATCTAATAAGAAGTTTCTTTCAGTTTTCACAATACACCCATAGCACATAGTATAAAGGTGTTTTAACAGTTGATATACCTACAGAACGAATGTTAGATATTTTTTTTAGGTTTATTTAGGTTAGCTATATAGGACAGTCTCGTGAGGGAGGGACAAGCTGGCTGAAAGGTCAAAGCCTCAGAATTGAAGGTGGCTAGTAACTACTAATAAAGTCTGGGATGAACTTTTGTACTTAATAAAAAATATATATACCTATATATAATACTCTTAACAACTTAACAACGGTATGTATCAGGTTCCTATTTATAAATATATACATATCGTATCTTGGGTTGATACCTGTGTGATTGCACCATGGATTTGATCTAATTTTATTTCTTGTGAATTATGTATTATTGCGAATTATATGACATGAATGGTTATTTACTTTTTTTCTGAATGAAAATTTACTTATTTTTTATTAATTATTTTATGTACAGGCCATGATTAACGAGTTTCTTGTGGTCTTCTTCTCGTCATACGCCTTTCCGAAGCCATTATAGACTCTAACGATGAGTAAGCGCATGCCTTTAGTGTCTATGCTAATAAACGATTTTCATTTCATTTCATATCATAATCTTTAACATAAGTACTAATAGGCATAGTGGGGGTGATTGCTGCTATTATAAAAGAATAACGTACCTTAATTGGAGGCGCATAATCCACTGCCATCATGCAGTCACTGTTTACCCCAGCTTCAGTCTTTATCATAGGGGGACCGTGATGATACAACTGCCCCATTTGGTGGTGGTGCATACCACTATCCCCACGACTGTACCACGCGGTGTACATTTTAAAATCACAATGTCACAATTTTCACAAAATATTTTCACTAATTTTTCTGTAACCAATTGTACCGTTCCTTTTCATTGTCCCTCTATCTCTCGTTTGTACAGTCGCAAACATAAGCATTTTTTTGAATTTTTAATTTCTTTAAAATATCAATGTCGTATACGTACAATCACAGTTTATTTCTTTCATATTAAAATAAATAAAACAAAATAAAAAGCACCGTTCAATTAAATTGATAATTTAAAAAATAAATAATTTTTATTCAAAATATTGCACGTATTTTTGTTTTAAATTTAATTAAATAAATTATTTAAATTATTTTTGTGTTTCTCGTTCGCGAATACATCTGGAACAAACAGAAAAACATTATAATTACGTACATTATTTAAATAATTAAATATTAAATAATCTTATTCCGGTAATTAAATCATTTGTATGTTATTAAGAAGGAAACAAAAGAAAAACTCAAGAATTTATGCTCCAAAAAACATTGTTTTTAATATAAAATTTGTATAAATTGTTGACTAATAATCTAAAAAAATAAAATATGTTTTCTACACAAACACTGCTGAGTCTAGTATACCTATTATAAAAAATGAATGAAAAAACTTTTTTTTATTATTACTCGAGCATCATTCATTCGTTCATCGGACAAAGTCAAGTCAAGTCAAATATAGCCTTATTAAAGACTCCAATGGATTTATTAAATCATTTACGATTATCGAGTTAGATCATAGGTTACTCTTGGATATTTTTTAATTTTTTTTTACTTCATTAATTCAATATCATTTCAGTACAAAATATTATAAATTACTAGCTTTTACCCGCGGCTTTGCTCACATTTAAGTCATTAAATAAGTATCAGAGATCATACTAACTGTAGTCAATTGGAAATTATAGTAAAAGATTTTTTTTAAATAAAAAGTATCCTATGTTACTTCTAATACCTCCAAAAATATGTGTATAAAGCTTCATGATGATCGGTTAAGTAGTTGTTGCGTGAAAACGTAACAAACAAACTCACATTCACATTTGTAATATTAGTAGGGACAACCAATTATAACTAATTAATTAAAACAAGCGCGGTAGTAATACTATTTTTAATTAATTAAATGTAGGTATATACGAATAATTCACACTACAGAACTTGACCTTTCTACAAAACGTTTATTAACGAAACAAATTAAATAACTAAACGGAGATTTTTCATTTGTTTTTTTTAATTACGTTTTTTCAACTATTTTAATGTTTTGAACTGTATTCATCCGCCGTGAAATTACAGTCTGTAACTTATATTTAAAATCGCATTGTTATTTAATTTCGCTATTATCAAGTTAGTATGTTCATTTTACACGAACAAAACTAATTTGAAATATTTTATTAAGCTTACGGCCTTAATTGTGAAACGCTATATTAATTTGTGGCCAGTGACCCCCTGAAAACTATATAATATTATATCTAAAACTAGCTTTTACCCGCGGCTTCGCTCTCATTTAAATCATTAAATAAGTATCAGAGATCATGGAAAACTATAGTCAGTTGGAAACTATAGTAAAAAATAATTTATTTTTTTAAGTAAGTATCCTATGTTACTTCTAGTACCTCCAAAAATATGTGTACAAAGTTTCATGATGATCGGTTAAGTAGTTGTTGCGTGAAAACGTAACAAACAAACTCACATTCACATTTATGATATTAGTAGGGATAGGGATTTGCTCGCAAATTAATAAATAAACTCATAGGTTCAACACTGGCACTAAATTTAAAATACATTTTCCAGAAATCAATTATAATAAAAATAAAAATTATCCAGCAATTTTTTTTATTTTGCACCCCTTTGTGTTCCCGGACATGATTGCGATATAGAATTGTAATATAAATAATTTAGGTACGTTAATTTAAATTAAAATAAATATGTCATCAATTTTTTTTAGAGAAGCATGTCTCATATCTTTAAGCCCACATAACTGAGGCCAATCGCCCGTCTCATATATTTCTGTGTGATACTATCTTAAAACATTAAACGGAGTATTAACAAAGGAAAACAAAAATAGATAGTACATACATACACAACTATCTATAGGACATATGGAAGACAGAGAAACCGAAATTCAAAACAGTAGTAATTAATTCAATTCTTAACATTATCTCATTGGGTGGGGCTTGCTTGTAGGCGTGGTTGGTGGGCGTGGTTTACAGTGCATTGATCTGTCCGAGTACAGGTTGTATAGCCATATAAATATGCTATATTATTTTTACTAATAGATAAGGCGATTAGTACTATAGTTTGAAACATTAAGTACGAACATGGTTTGGGGGTTTAAGTAAATGTCTATAGATAGTAAAATAGAGTAATGTTAATTTTGGTTACTACCCAACTGCTATCCTGGAGTAGTACCATCTTAACCAAACCCATAATGTGAGTGACCTAGGTGCTTAACCAGGCCTATCCAATGCGAATAAACTTGGGCTTAATTAATAACACACTGAAAATAGTTATTACTTATTAGACCTAGGGTTGTACAACCCTAGTACCATTTTGAGGTAGATTAAACAAAACCGAGTCTAATAGATTGTGTTTAACCTGGATGGAATACATTCGTCTCTTTAAGCCGGCATAATGAAGACGACTCGCAGTCTAGCTTAACATCCAGGAGTATCAGGAAATGAAATGAAATTAGTTTATTAGCATAGGCACTAAAGGCGTGCGCTTGCTCATCTTTAAACTCTACAATGACTCCAGAAAGGTGTGTGACGAGAAGAAGACCACTAGAAACTCGTCAATCAAAAATAAATAAATAACAATTCATAAAAGCTGCCTGTATTGTCTTCAATAACCTTCTAAATGAGACTGTAGGTAATCGGATATTAATATCAACCGGAATGCGATCACATGCGAGACACTGATATATTGTATATAAAAACCTAATTTACAATTTGCATGTTACAACCACGCAATAAACATTGACATTGTCTTATATAATTGTACGCAATAAACAATAAACTTACATATTGATGCGTGCGTCCCCACACGCATTTTATTCATGCGTAATTACCCAGTAAATTGTGCTGTAAAGTTTTATACATATTGTAAGTATAGTAGCTACTTAACTCAACGAGTCCTATTAACTTAGTTCGAACTAACCTTTTTTCCGTAGTTTCTGAGATACCACGAAAAATAACGATGACATTGACTAGTTTCCTGTGGTCTTCTCGTCGTAGGTCTTTCAGAAGTCATTGTAGAGTCTGACGATGGGCAAGCGCACGCCTTTAGTGTCTATGCTAATAAACTAATTTCATTTCATTTCAAGAACTTTAAATCACTATCCTATACTCCCTCCTGAGACATTATAAAACATTATTTAACAGTATTTTTCATATTATTATCTGTCTGTCAATCAAAACCATATCGAAATGGTAGTAGTCGAAAAAAAGTGTTTATTTACAATCAATAATGCCTTTTCTGGTGCAGCGCTTTACAAAGACATAATGCAACTTCCAATAGTATTCTAATTTGAGGCAAATTAATCAGAATATCGTTTCGTCTCTTTCACTTGTTATTTAAACAAAAGAGACAGAAGTAATTCACACTTACTTCATTTGAATTTAGTTTTTGTGTAATAATTATTTAAATTTACTCATTTATGTAGACAATTTTGTAGTTTACAACTACATATAACTATGATAGAGACATAAAATAGCAAATGTTAAAGTTCAATGAACTCAAAACATCACTAATTCTATCAACACTATAATTACCGGTCATTAGACCTAAAACTTAATTAATAATCAATGGTTTAATAACAGTCAATTGACCCATCTCCATTTCTGTAAGTATTATTATTAGAAAGGCTTTATGGGATTTATTTAATTGTTACATTTCTAAGTACCTGTAATATATATGTGAAAAGTATATAGTATATACCTACATAGATAAAAGCTCATTTTTAAACAATTGAATGCGATAGAAAGCCTTATTGCATTTAATTTGGTTAAAAAAAAAACAATTAAAATCATCATCCAAAACTTTATAGGTATGTACTATATTTTATACTTTTGTACTATATACATCCTACATCCTTGTGTATTCTGTGTCACCTATAATACGGTTATTAAGCTTATTTAAGAGATAAACCTCCAAATATTTGAATTTTTTATTTGTACATTAAAATAACATTCAATTAAGAAAACTATCAAGCAAAATTAATGCCATGTCACGTGGTTTTTTTATGACGTAATTTGGACTCCAACAAATGATTTTTTAAAATTTATAAGCGTCTTTCTCGGACTAATTGGACTCTAATATATATCTTCTTCTATAGGTTTGATAATATATAAAACTAAGCGAAAAGAGTGTACCCTGTCAGTTTCGACGGAGCACATTCGTGTCCTCAAGCCGGCATAGTGAAGGCGATTGTTGCATATGGACATTTGTCCGTGGTCTTAGTTGTATCCACTCATGGACCACACTCTAGCTTAATATCAGGCGGAATGTGGTCATATGCTAGGCTAATAAAAGGACATTAATTAATTCAATACCTAAATAACTTTCAATATAACATTGATTAATATAAAAAGCCGCAAATGTTTTAAAATAACCTAATATGACGCTCAATAATAAATATCTATAATATAAATAATTAAAAAAAAAACTAACCTTAATTCACATAAATGAAAAAAAAAACAATGAACACACAACACATTTCCACTTTCAGCGAAATAAATAGAGAAAACACACAAAAAAATAACAATTAAAAAGAGACAGAAACACACACACATACACTCTCTCTGTCGGTTATCGTCATAACTGAAAAACTATACCGAAAAACAGCAAACCTATTCATAGACATTGCTGTGTAAAAAAGCAAAAAAACCGCCCCGGTCGGCGTAACCGGTTCCAATAAAAAAGCGTTTTTTCAAGCAATTTCGTTTTCGCGACGCCGACTATGACGACACCGTCCAACGATGGTTCAAAACGTACTAAAAACTCTATACTGAAGGCTCGTAGGCGGTATACAAAAGACAGAGACGTAATAATAATTTTATACGTGTTAGAACGGGATGAAAGTTTAGGTTGTAGGCGTGGTGAGTCGGGTGTGGCTAAATTTTGCATAAATAAGTTAACCAGTGCCTTGACTTCATCATTTTATTTTCGTTTTTGAATGTGGGCTATGCCATATACAATAGCTATACATACATTACTAACTTATATTTTATTGTAGATTGTAGCTTTTTTGTTGAACCTGTTCATTGTCTCGAGCTTTTTTTTTCATGAAAATTTATCTATATTTTCATTTGTAAATGATACTCAGGTTTCTTTATATTTATAGGGTGTTTTTACGTTACGTTTAGTCACGCATGCGTCGTTTACTTCATAAATTCTACACTAAGTCGAAATTTATGCCATGGTTTTATCAAATATATTTTTTTATATATAATTTAAATAAATTAGTAATTGATATTATTTATATTGGGAAAACAAGCTATAAAAAAGCTGCATTTAACGAAAAGAAAGATCTTTACCTTATGCATATTTGTCTCCTGAAATCCACATAACAAAAGCAATCGCATTTCAGATATTACAGACATACCCCTATCTTTGTGCTAACAAACATTTAGACTACTATACAAAAATATATAAATCATTTTTTTACATCATTTACATCACCTCTGTGTTCATAAATCACCATGTATATGTTTCTAATTATTATTCACGTTAACAACCTTTGAATAAATAAACACAATCACATAAATTTCATAGACGAAGCAATAACCAAGTTAGAACGCTTGGAGTTAGAACTAATTATGGAAAGAAAAGTGTAATAGTGGAAATAGCTCAGTTGTACAATGATTATAATAATATTATTAACAATAAGAATATAGATAAATTTAAATGTGATGTATAAAATTTAAAATAAGGTCTGAATAATTTGTAGTAATATTGTATGTACTTTTGCGATTTGTTTATAATTTTTTTCTGGACAATAAGTTCTCAAACCTTTTTACTTACTTGATAGGCTTATGAAGTATAGGATGGGGCACAGGAACCTCCCAGATTTCAAAAAATCACGGTGTCGTTGTTTGCTTGTGTTCTCGGCCGGAAAACAACTTTGTCTTGGGTATGCAAGTTTAAGGCGACAGGATGTATACTAAATATTTGTGGCAATTAATTTTCTTTTACCAGAATTTTCATATGGAGCTTACCATGCCCCATCTGTATAAAACTGGCACACGTGTTATATATGATATGACAAAAAATGTCACGTAAATTAAGTTACCTATAGTTAATATAACAAATAAACCTTTTAAAATTTTCAGTGATGAGTTGCTAAAAATAAAAGCTGTCATATAAAAATGGCTGATTTAATTTGAGAGTTGTAATTTTAATCATATTTATTTATTACTTAATAATAGAGAAAGAAAAAAAGATAAGAGTAAGTAAGTAATGAGATGGCGGCCTTATCACTAAGAAGCGATCTCTTCCAGGCAACCAATAGCTTGTTTCTACCGAAGATTATCTTTTTAGCAATAAATAATACAACTAATTTTAAAAACTTTATAAGTAACAATTCGAAATCTTTGCAATTATTGCTGTCACAGCTAAACTGGTTGCAAAAGTTTCGTAGCGTGGGATTATATTAATAAAATTTATTTGCGATAGTAGCCGCTTAAAGTCTTTTAAATTATTTAATTATTTGATGCAAATTATAGCTTTATTTTTATATATCTAAAACAAACGTCGCGTCATAAGGTTTGCATTTGTAAAATCATTTACATACCAAAAAAATGGTACAGAAAGCGACCCTACGACCGAATTTCAGTCATTAATTTAATTCTAATTAACAATTTTAATACTGATTTGCAAATAAAATGGAAAATATATGTTTTTAAACACATTTCCGAAGCAAATGCAGTTTTAATAAGTCTATTACAATTTATGACATTAAAATAATTCTGCAATTTTTATTAATACGGCAGCCATTTTGAATTTGAATAGGTTATACGTATATTATGAAGATTTCAAATATCGAACAATACGAACGGACAATTTTCAAATTCGAACTTGGAACGTCCACTTCGGATGACGAGCAAAAACTGACCGCGCATGCCTGTCATCTCTTTAGAACAGAGACATACGTAGAATAGCCCTTTTTGAGTTACTATATTTATATTATTTTTATCGTTTAGAAAATGTTATATGAAAATTAATTTCGTTTTGAATATAATTCATGTGTTAAATTTATAAAATATTAAGTTATCAAGGCAATGATAATAAAATTAAAATTAATAAACTTTAAATAAAACAAGTACTTATCGTCGGAAGTTTTAAAATATTATAAATATTAGAAAAATACTCCTTCAATATCTAAATCTAGTGAACAGTCTTTAAAACATAATAATTGTAAATTGTAATTATGCAATACTAAAAATTTGCAGTTATAACATGACTCTACGACAACCGCTGTTCTTCAGAAATCTGCCGCCTAGCTGCGCAGACTATGCGCAAAAAGGACGTTGTTACCAAATGCTCATTTTATCGCATACGTTCTTTACTCGACAGAGATAAGTATACGCAAGACAGACGAGTGAAACAAAGACAAAAAACAATTTGTTTTTGTTTATTATTATTTCATTAGAATGGGATGGTTATACGTGAAATGTTGAAGTGCGAAAGGGTGTTTTAAAGTTTTTTTTTCTTAATGAAAATACGTATTTAGAGATGACTGGCTGAATTTTTTTCTTCTTAAATGCTATGTGAATGTGTTGGATTTTAAATAAGTCTTATGTGAATTCTAATTGTGTGACTTTAATTTTTTTTTAATTATTTTGCAATAACTGTTGGTAGTACGTACCTATATAATTATAATAACATATAATATAATAATAATAATACATATATACATTATACAATGTCAATATCAAGAAGTAGCACTCTTATGTTTAAAAAAAGCATAGTGCAGGTGACTACTAAATGCCCAGATATTTTCTCTAGTAACAATTGCCTTGAACGAATCGAATTCTAGATTAGCATCAGATAAAGTGCTACCATATGCTGGTTTACAGTTAAAAATAAATTTTAAGATGTGAATTGAACCCGCAACCTTATGCAAAGCCTTACTATCATGCAAAGCGAATACAGGTGTCATGGTATCGTATAATTATTGTACATAACTGCAGAAGTGAATTAATTAAAAACCGGTCAATTTGTTTGTTTGTACCTAGGTTAATTATAATGTCACTGAACTTATTGGGTAGAAGGAATCTAACTTTATTCCAATAATGTTAATAAAGTTTTTATGGCATGATCTATTTATTTATTTATTTCGAAAGGCTTCCTACTAATATGCTCACAATCAGAGGCGGCTCGTCCTAAAGAGCGCTGGTGCAGTGCACTCCCATGAAAATTACAGAAGTAATCTATATTTCTTTATAATACATACTATCCTTACATTACATTCATTCTATTCTATTATGCCTATACAATAGTATATTATATTACCTATATCTACGCCGCTGTAATATAAGTTCTGTAATTTTCGTGGGAGTGCACTGCACCAGCGCTCTTTAGGACGAGCCGCCTCTGCTCACAATCAAATTTCAAACGAAGTAGGTAAGATAAGAAGCAGCCGCAAATAATATTATTGTATAATTTAATTAGTTTTAATAATAAAAACAAAACACAAATCCTGGTTGCCTGCTGGAGATCACTGTTCAGTGATAAGGTCGCCTTTTATTCTTTCTTTTCTTCTGTACTTATATGTATTTTTTTTGTACATTAAAGCGTTATTATTATTATTACAAATCTAACACCAAATAGACTATATTTTGTGGAACTAAGCTGTGATTCAAAACTATGCACACACTGCAGTATTCCATGCTTTAAAATAATTACATTAATATACTGTACAATCATCATCATCATCTCAGACATAGGATGTCCCCTACTGGACACAGGCCTCCTCCATTGAAGGCCTGTTGATAGCGCCCTGCATCCAGAGACTTTCCACCGCTTTTAGGCTGTTATTTTACACAATACATAATTATTAATTATTATTAATAAATTTAGTAATAATAATAAATATGGTGTATATAAATTTAGAAATTGCGATTGAAATGTCCAAGATGGATCTACTAGTTTCTTAGCTCACCTCTTTGCCGCTGACTTCCAACTGAAATAAATATTTTTTTTAATTTACGGTCACAAATCGAACTATAATAAAAAGCTCTGTATAGATAGTAGGTATTCAAGTAAATTCTCTCATACCTATATACAATATGCATTATATAAATCGACCTAATTGATCATAATCAGGGTGAAAGTTGAATTCATGTGAATCGATACTTTTTGCTATTTTGTCTCGTCTTATTGTAGTATGTGAAATATAATTATCTTTGTTCAATTGTTATTTATATGTAGTATACTCACGGTTCGTTTGTGAGAGGTAAGCAGGAGCATTAAACAACTTAATATACAACCTCTGTGCCTCTGGACTACCTCTCTCAATGGTACAGGGTGTCCCAAAACTCAACGATAAGCCGGCACCAGTGGGTGGACCCGTTCTTCACTGCTCGAGGAAAAATAAGAAAAAAAATATATCTAATTTTTTTTTGAAAATACTAAGTAAATTCTGAAAACCTTCGAAAATTGACACCCTATATGATATTTTCAAGTGCCACGACCACAAATTTACAAATATTTCAGATTTTTTTTTGTATCGGCAACCTAAGTAGTACTGCTATCCATTATAACCCTTACAAATTTCAGAATGCCTGTAGTTTTTACACAAAAATGAATCAAATTTCTTTTTTTCCCTAAAATTTTGAAAGATTTTTACCTTCGGTCCACTTTAAGTCATCGTGGTGTAAAAAAAAAGTATGGACACCACTATGGCAAGTTTTTTCAAAAGTTGACGCAACTAACCAAGATTCCTAAATGGTATAATACTCTAGGAAAACTAATCACAAAAAAAAAATATGCCTGTCATTTCTAAACAAGAATCAATTTTGAAATCCTTCGAAAATTGACACCCTATATGATATTTTCAAGTGCCACGACCACAAATTTACAAATATTTCAGATTTTTTTTTTGTATCGGCAACCTAAGTAGTACTGCTATCCATTATAACCCTTACAAATTTCAGAATGCCTGTAGTTTTTACACAAAAATGAATCAAATTTCTTTTTTTCCCTAAAATTTTGAAAGATTTTTACCTTCGGTCCACTTTAAGTCATCGTGGTGTAAAAAAAAAGTATGGACACTACTATGGCAAGTTTTTCCAAAAGTTGACGCAACTAACCAAGATTCCTAAGTGGTATAATACTCTAGGAAAACTAGTCACAAAAAAAGTGATCACTTTTACTGTGGTCAATAAAACATGTTTTATGTTGCAAATTCTTGGAATTTGAATATAACATTGTGCGTGGCAATTTAAACGTTAGAGAGAGATAGGTAGATACATGTTCATTGTTGAATAACAATAGTGCAGGTAAAGAAATTGCTGTTCTCATCTAAGCTAATCAGTACGCTGTGCTTCTTTGTTTACTGCGGATCGATCCATATTCAATTGACGTGGCTCTCGTATCATGCCTTTACCATACACATCGTTGGAATACGCTAATATGCACCTTGTGACAGTAAGTAATTTTTTTATTGTAATTGTTAACTACTTAATGGAAATATAATTAGTGGATTGGAATAAGAGGAAACGGCAAGTTACGTTATCTTAAAAAAAATATGGTAGATACAAGCTTTTTAAAAATTGTAAAGTGATAGGGTTATGTTGGGAGTCAGCTATTACTATAGGCCTTGTAAAGTCTAACTTGAATAATGGTCTACGATAATAAGCATTATCAGTCTGCTTAAGGCTCTATAGTAAGCTATGTTATTTTTATGGGTAACGGCCTGGAAAACTAAGACGTTTTCTTGACCTTTACGTAAGCCATGGTGCAAGCAACAAGCTTAATGAATAATTTCATAGTCGCGTGAAGGTATCACTTTAACGCACAGGGGTTGGGTTATATGAACCGTGGAAGATTGGTTAATGGTTTGAGAAAGCCGCGGAGTAGATTCAGTTTTTTTTTATAATTCGACTCTGCGATTTCTATGTTCGATATTTATTATTTGAATTTCTAATTTTTAAAGAAAACACTAAATCTGTCATAACTTTTTATCAGTTAGCGATTAATTTAATCCTCCAGTTCCATGTTCGAAGTTTAAAATTATCACGGATGTATACAAATATAATTCAACTCCACTAAATTCTTATCAGAACACTTTTAATAAACTTCGCCTTCTAAATTGATCTTTGAACATTATGTGGATAATATATACATTTTAGTGGAATAAAATAGTAGGTACCTATATATATGCATTGCATTCTATATTCCCTAAACGGGTTCAAAAGGCGTGCGTGAGCGGAAACGTTGACATTTATATAATAAAATTTATAAGCCACAATTTAATTCCGTTTATCGAAGAAAAAAAACAGGTTAAAAGGAAAAAAATATCAAAGGTCAGGTGCAGAACGTCGGTCGTCGACCGCACTCAGGTATGCTAACGGCTACATAGGCATTTGATATTAGTCTAGGTTACCTAACAACTAGTTTATGTACACCAGGTGATTGAGTTGAACAAGGTTGATACTACGAAATTTTGGCTTCAGACGTTCGACTTGAAATACCCTATAACATATGACTGTTTGGTGTTGGCAAACTAGAGCGTAAATAAATGCTAATAACTGCTACCAATGAAGCCACGCTATGCCGGGTTAATAGCAGAATATTACGCAGAAGTCTAGAGTTCTATTTATGAAATCAAATGAAATGAAATCGTTTATTAGAATAGGCACTAAAGATGTGCGCTTGCTCATCGTTAGATTCTACAATGGCTTCGGAAAGGCGTATGACGAGAAGAAGACCACAAGAAACTTGATTGGAAAATTTATTTATTACTAGCTTTTACCCGCGGGTTCACTCGCATTTAAGTCATTAAATAAGTATCAGAGATCATTTCAATAGAGCTAACTATACTCAATATTTTACTATAGTCAATTGGAAACTATAGTAAAAAATAATTCGTTTTTTTTTTTAATAAAAAGTATCATAGATTATTTCTAGTACCTCCAAAAATATGTGTACAAAGTTTCATGGTGATCGGTTAAGTATTTGCTGCGTGAAAACGTAACAAACAAACTCACATTCACATTTATAATATTAGTAGGGATTGCGTTATAATGTGTAGATGTAAAACGTTTGTGTTATATTTGTTTCGCTATAGAAAACAAAGGTTACACCCTAGTATGGAAACGTAATCCTATAGTTAATAATAATGGATCGATAATAAAGTATTAGCACTTAATTGTGTATTTTCTTAGAAAGCAATCCATGTTCACATAACAGCCACGATTTCTAATGCTCTATGTACTGGTACATCTATTGTTCTATGTTCCACAAACTCAAGTACTACTCTCAAAGAATACATTTAAAAACAAATGCGATATCTTGTTGGTCTTTCCATAATAACACATACGTATACAAACAATGATTTGATCTAGAATTTGTGTTCAAATATACTTATTTTAGAACTACAAAATATTTTTTTTTTCATGCACCGAACATCACACCAGATCTCCTTTATGTGGATAGAGTGGTAGGCAGACTGATGATGGCATTAGCCCAGTATGTCGTCCTAGGGAAGTACCACCACTTTCAAGTGGAACACCCGTGAAGTGACCTAGTCGCGTTTCGAGATCAGCTTGGAAGTAGCCGGGATAACGAGAGGAGTGTGCCCTGTTAATTTGGACAGAGCACATTCGTCTCCTCAAGCCGGCATAGTGGAGTCGACTGTTGTGCGCGGACATCTATCTGTCTAGCTTAACATCAGGCAGAGTGTGGTCATATGCTGGGCTATCAATAAAAAAATATATGTATATTAAAGCTCACAACTAACTTCAATTAAAAAAGCGGTCACAGTTCTTGTAAAAGCTCATTTTTAATGTAAACAGGCTTTTAAAGATGACAATCGATATTAAATGCATAAAAATTGCATTTTTTCCTTCCCCACAAGTGCATTGGTCTGAAGATTGAGATCGTTGTTAATTTTTTAAAAAGATACTGAACTTATAACGCTATTTTGAACACAACCGCTTATTAATGACGTGGCATGAGTAGAAATGTCACAATTTTTTAAATACATTTAAAAATTAAAAACGAGAAGCTAGAGGTCCACTATATTTCATTTTAGACTTTAAACTTTCAAATTAATCACCAAATATTTTTACGCAGGTAAGGTAATGATTAATAATAATAAATTCTTCTGTAAGTATACCTACATTCTTGAGGGCATTTATTGCCTAAAGCAGCCATTCTCAAAGTGTGTTCCGCGGAACCCTAGGGCTAAAATACTGCAAAAAAGGGAGATTATAAGGTTACATCTAAATATTCCAACTAAATGTTACGTAATATTACATTGCAATATGATTATTCATAAATACATATAAATCAGTTTTTAAAAATTATATTAAGGCTTTTTCCTTCGCCAAAAAAGTTTGAAAACCGCTGGCCTAAAGTGTCACTGTAAACAATAATAGTCTAATAAAAGGTGTCTCACGCGTACATTACGTACAATGTTCTAACTCACTCACTTGTTTTATTCACATGAATAATAAAAGCGACGCCGTGTTCCACACCTTGTTAACAGGAAACATTTAGATAGATGGTTTCGCTTATAATATAAAATTATATAATTAAGTACCTTTTGTACTTACATATACATACATATATATACATGATATACAGTTACATTGATTTGAGATAGTAAAAATAATTGTGAATGACGATGTATTTTTTACGACACGTTTTTAATTTACAATAAAAATTTATAGTTGTGAATAAATATATTTATATTATAACACATTATACCAGGACGATAGATTAATCATTTCTTTCGTGATTTCTTCATGAGGATCTATTTCATTTCACTAATTTCATCTTTGTTCTACTCTTACATTCATTTTGATTAATACAACATTTCGAAAAGTTTGCACTGACAGTAAAAAATCGGCTGCAATGCTATCGAAACGTAGGATTAAATTAATCAAAATAAACCCACTAGTAAACCATATAGAATCTTTTAAATTAGTTAGATAAATTTTTCAATTTATATTTTGAGCCGGTCTTCTAAAATAAAACGTCCTAAAAGTCGGCAGATATATCTTTAAAAAAAAATTAAAACCGTAACAAAATTATCATTTCACATGCGAAAAATCATTGCTCGTATCTCCTTTCTAGATGTGATTGCTTTCCTTTGTAAATGACCACACGGGGGTTTTAAATAACTCATATTAGTTTAGAGAATCACAGTAGTATCCACTATGCCGGTCAACGTGTGAATCTCAAGTTAACATATTTCCAATACTAACACCGTTTCTCCTAGCCCAGTGGTCGGCAAACTTATTAGCCAAAGTGCCAAATATGAACACTTCAACAATTTAAAAGAAAAATTGACAGCCAAATCTGCTTGTTTAGTAAACTTTTATTACACTAAATAAAACTAAATTTCATACTTAATAAATATTCATGCGAACAATGTGCTTGCTCCGTGGATATTTGGGCCAGAGCCGCACTTTGTCGACCACTGTCCTGTAACAATTGATTATCTGGAAGAAATTACTTTTTAGTTATAAGATCTCCGATTGCTCTAAATTTATCTTTTATGTGTTAAATTGTACTAGTATTATTATTTTAAAGCAATAAAGAATTTATTATTATTATTATTATTATTATTTCCATTCATAAACCAATGAACGAGGATAAGTATTCACTTTCGAATGAATTTATATTTCTATAAAGTTACCTATTATTCGCCTAGTTTTTGTATAACCTAGTATTTGGCATTGCCTAGTGTGGGACCATCGAGAACTTACTTACTTACTTTAATAATTAATAATAAATTAATAAATGTTAAGTGATCAAGTCAAGTCGCTTTTCGATGTCACTTTGTAAGTAATACGGTAAGAGTATGTCCACTAAATTTACATAGTATATACCCCATATTACCTTTTTATACATACATTTATACATTCTCAAGCTTAACATCAGACTGAGTATGGGCGTAAGAGCTAATGCAAAATATACCTTTATATTACAAATACATTTGTTAAAAAGTTTGTAACGAATTTTCAATTTTTGTAAAACATAAAAAGGAAGTATTATATACCTCTATTTAAGCAGATTAGTACCTACGTAAAGCTGAGATTAATAATTTTCTTAAGCCTTGTTGAAACGATTCGTAGACCAGTCTAACCTCTGTATAACGAACCTCATTTTAACAAAATTACTTGATATAACAATTATTTTCTGATTCCTTTCAGTTTCGTTACATTAAGGCATGCACTTTATATATATGTCATTCGAACTTTACTATAAATAAACTTTCTCCACTACAATCAATTAAAACGTGCGAAGTTAATAAAATTTTAAGTTCAATATTAAACATTATAATGTGTTCACTGCATGCACTGCCCACCCCCATGACAACGCCGCAATGATACCGTTACATAATCAAGATGCGCACGCGAACTTTAATACTGTGTTTTAATTCGGAAATTATGAACTGCATGTATAGGCGATGCTTACTAGACTGGCGGAGTAACCAGTGTGAAGACTGTGTCAGTTTGGTTGGTGACTTTGTTACCCATACAGTCATACACTCTATGTGGCATCACACACACTTTAAATAACACACTACGTCATTATTTAGCAATAAACAGCACTTTCTCAGTAGTAGAAACTAATAAGAATGTCGTCGAAGCGACCGCACGTATCCTGATGATGCCACGTGAAGTGGCGAAACGCGTCGAGACAAGTTATTGAATGTTGTAGCGGGAATTATAAGCAAAATAATTTTAAATAATTTCCTTTAATTACAATCGTATGAGCGTACGTTCTTTATATGTACTTTATTAGTTAAATACATATGTATTATAATACTAAAATAAAATCGATTTTTCTTCACTCTATTTAACGACAACTCTCAATAACGCTCGCTTAAACGTCGCTATATAGAGTATACATAACAAAATGTGATGAAAGCCTAATACAATTTAAAAATAAATTAAAATCATATTTGGAATTAAAATGTTTCTATTCAATTGACGAGTACTTCAATCATTTTTTTAAAATTATTAATTAACATTGGTATTATTATATTGGTGTGCCCTGACCGGGTGTCACATTTACATTGAATTTATGAAATCTTAACTATTATAATTGTGACATGTAATAAAAACATTTGAATTTTACACTATTTTATCATTGGATAATGCGAACAAATTAATCGAATCAGGGATTATGAATACGTGCGAGTTAATTATACCTACACATTTCATCTGTTCACTCAATCCATGTTTGACTTGACTTGACTAATTGAAACACGAACGAGAATTTATTATTAGAGATGTTCCGACTAGTCGGCCACTAGTCGGTAAAGCCGACTATCCGGCTTGTTACTTTGTGTCTATTTCTCAATAAAATGTATGTGTTACTTCCTTGTAAAAAACATATTGATGACATTTATCAAACAAAATTAATATCTTAATTAAAAAACAAATCAACATAATATTTAATGTCATAAATACTTGAAACTATCGTCAAACTAGTGAGCTGTAAAACTCAAAAAACTTTCCCTGTTATTTATATTTGTCAACATGTCAGGAGTGACTGAAATTGCAGCGAATCAGTCATGGGAATCCCCTAAACAGTAATCGGCTTATTTACAACCGACTAATCGGCTAGTCGGCTAGTCGGCCAAAATCATAATCGGCACATCTCTACTTATTATTACGGCACATATTACTTTTCACACATAACCTAGGGAGTGACACTAAAGTCCTGACTATAAATACGTTTCACATAAATTAAGATCCTTCTACATTACTTTAATTAGATAACAGAATGATAATTTTATATTAAATTTATTTCGACCTATCATTATTGTTTTAACGTTTTTTTTGCAAATTAACACAAAAAGCAATCGTCAATACGTTAGATCAGCCATTCTCAAAGTGTGTTCCGTGGAACCCTGAGGCTAAAATACTGCAAAAAATACCTACCAATGGGAGATTATAAGGTTACATCTAAATATTACGTAATATTACATTGCAATATGATTATTAATAAATACATATAAATCAGCTTTCTTATTTATTATATTAGGGCTTTTTCCTTCGCCAAAATAGTTTGTGAACCGCTGCGTTAGATTATTATAGTTTGTAAACCAATATAAATTAACTGTACAAAGTTTGTTAAAAAGGTAAGAAGAGAGCGTCTTAGACGTTTCTAGATTAAGTTGGTCACCTAACAAAAGTAGGAATAAGAATATTCATTAATTTTTAAACCCTACCAACAAAATTATATTGGGACTACTATTATACAAATTAAATGAAATATTTAATTATAGGATAGGACGGCCTGCTCGAGATAATTAAGGGATAGATAACATTTTCAATAAAATTAGAAAAATACATACATACCAAATAGATCTAAGGGAAAAAACCAAAAAGTTTGTTTGTATGTCCTTTATTGAATCGTAAACTATGCATTTGATCATGTGATGATCTTTAGCAAAGTTGTTGTGCATGAGCCCACGAAGGTTTCTGAGTTGGTACGACCAATTTTCGACAGATGGCGCCACTGTCATTCCAATAAATTTCAACGTCAACTATCAAACATAAAATTAAAAAAAAAAACGAACAAATAACTTATTTTATGTAAGGCCTAGCTGTGCCAGACATGACATGCATATAGGTTCAAGTGCCAAACCACTAGTCATATGTGAAATTCACTCTTCACTACGTTTTAACTTTTTAATAGTGGGCATAGAGCAATCAAACAGATCCAAAGTCGTGCTGTACCGATTGTAGGTATCTGACATACGATGTAACATGAACAAAATCAATAAAATTTGTGTTTTGCTTCAAATTTATTTTAGTTGGTGGCGTAGAGTAAGTATAGGTCTAAGAAAGGTCACTCAGACTCCGTTGTCTCCACTTACTTCTAAAGTGACTCATGTAAGTAATGAAATATAAAAATTTTAAAAGCGATCTTTAAAATAGTTAAAAGATCATGGTCCGTGGCGAGAAATGGACGCGATCATCGATCAATGGGGGAAAAGCAGCGTTTCATAACATTTCTGATCCTTACATAATTAAATACGATACATTTCTTCTTTCAATATAAAAGAGAAATTATTCGCATAATCGTCATTTGACCAGATTGTTTAATTTTATAGTTTTCAATTTGTAGATTTGCTAACATCGCAAAACACATGAAATTTGCAGTCAAATGACCTATCACCGTTTATTAGTGTCCTAATTTGTAATAGTGAAAATTGAATAAAAATCTCTTAACGTACTAATTAAAATCTAATTTAAAATTTAAAAGCGGCTTAACTTTATTATTTTTTTTCAAACTTTTGCAGCCATTATATTCGTAAACCTTTCGAATACTAAGCCCCATAATATAATATGTATATATGTGTAAAAAATATTAAACAATCAAAATATCATCGATCAAAACAATTAACGTTAAAAAATCCGTAACTTTAACCAACCATCTACAACTAAAATTCATCAGAAGAAAAAGATTTAAAAAAAATAGGTATTGACAAAATTATTAAAAAAAAATATCAATAGTAGCGCACACCTGACATGAAAAAGCAGTAAGTTGGAATGAAAATTACCATCGGTGATGCGAAAAAGTTACGAAAAAAATTGCAGTTAGCGTCTTCTTTCTGATGGGCGGTACACGCGATCTAGTATGGAGTTTAGAATAATATGGATATGGCTAACAGATGATATTTAAAAGAATAATAATAAACGATTACATAATTCAAAAAAATGACGTATTAGAATTATGTAATCTATTATTAAATGTTTAATATTTTGTTGATATTTTGAAAGCATAAGTTTAACATTTTTCTATTTATAATGTGACATACAATATTCCTTTGGTTGGGGATAACCCAATAGATATTTTATCTTATTGTTACAAATTTTTTAATTATTATACTTATATATTATATATTATTATTACATTTTTTTCTAAATAACGAGTTCGTCATATGTCAATGGTTTATATTGATAAATAAATAAAAGGTAATGTCCATAGTATTCTATCTGAGAAACGTCAAACGGTTGCTTGCACAGAAGACGTATCTACGTTTTTTTAAACACAAACAGCCATGCGATTTATTTTAATATCATATTAATTACTTCAAACCGTTCGTTGGGAAGGCAACTCGTGTCGGAGGAGTCCATGAGCCATATATCGTTTATATTTGTATGAAGGGGCGCCTTCAATTACGCGATTATGTATTTATAATTACAGTAATGCCCCGCTTTATGCGAGGGATAATTTCCGGAAAAAATCGCGTTAACTGAAATTCCCGCGACCATAGAGAAGTTGAATGACTATATTATGTTTATACGCACTCTTTCGCGTAATTTAATAATAAATTTGAATTTCGCGTTATAGTGAAACCGCGCATAACGGGGTCGCGTAAAGCGGGGTAATACTGTATAGGCAATAATTTCCTTCGTCTTAGATGCATTTATTCATAAAAATTAATACCTATATAAAGCAATTTTGTCTATTACTCGACCTCTCCGCATAAGTTATATTAAGGTTTTTAAATTTTTATTTCATTTTAATAAATCTGATATCTGATAGAAATAGGACCGGTAAAAATTTATTATTGAATATTCCAAATGTTTGCTTTTATAACATCTAGCGACATCTATGTAGTATACTACAAACTACTAGCTCAAAAATGATATTTTACAGCGCCATCTGTCAAAAGAACTAGGTACTAATTTATACTGCATAATTATTGAGGTACGATATAGTTTTGTAGCAATTTGTTAGATGGCGCTGTAATTTTATTTAAGCATACTTTCTCTACTCGTTAACAGGTGGCGCTCAACATTGGAATTAAATAATTATGTTAGTCTTTTGTAGTTGGTTTTTGTAACTAATGTCTAAATAATCTTGTTGATTGAAATAAAACAAATAAATTTGTGAATCTTTCTTTTTTATTTTTTTAAAATAATTATAGCTAACCGCCTCAGCAATAACTGCTATTTTGAATTTTTAATGACACAAAAGCATTTCCGTTGTTAATATCTCCACATAAAAATTAAGAGTAAATAATATATTTTCTCATCAAGTAACCCTAAATAATAATAATAATAATAATAATAATAAATGAACACTAAACTTAACTATACAACTGAAAATAATTAAACAATGAATTGACTAAATATATTGATAATACAAAAAATAATAACTTTTATAAAAATATACTTTTTAAAAATAAACATTTTTCTTTTACTCTAAAATAATTAATAAAACATGGCATCCATATTAATAATAATAATAATAATAATAATGCTATTATCCATTTAACTATAATAACATAATTATAAAACATCAACTTAATAAAAATGTATAAAAAAATTTAAGATTTTGTCGTGATTAAAAATAACCATGTCGTTAATTTTAACTTTCTAAAACATCGATTATCGATAATTTTTTTTAATGTCATCACGTCACATCCCTAAATATATACATTTAATTATAACATATATATTCATTAATTTAATACAATTTCCGAATCCGAAGTTCATATCGATAACGATTTACTTTAGTATTTACCATCATCCTAAAATTCATTTATTTCTAAACGTATTTTCAACTACAAAATTTTGAATTTCTCATATATAATAGCCGAAACACTAATTTTCATATATTATGTACATTTTTTTATTCAATACATTGATATTTTTTACATTTTACATTAAGCCAAACGGGAATTTTGATATAATTTTTACAATAATTCCTAAATATTTTAATTCACTATAAAACTTCCAATCACGACTATCACAAGTTTAAAAGGGATTCCTATATGTCCCAAATAAATAACTGAACACCCACTAGGACGTGGGATTAACGGGACTTGGGACAAATAGGACTCCATCATTCCAAAGTTTAAAAGACTAGAACCAATTGTTAATAAGGACCGGTATGTCAACACAATTTAAATTTGATAGTCAATTGTTTGTAGGTGAGTTTAACCTTTTCGTAATTTGTATTGAAATACTAGTCTTGTAAAATTTGAGAGTACAGGGTTAAGGTTTTAGGTAACAACGTACTTAATGTGTTTCCGGCGTAGCTATAATTAGACAGAGTGTCTGAATACAATAACAATTATTTGAATATACGAACTGTCAGGAGCACAAACGATTATGCCAAAAAACGCCTAAAATAATTCACAAATTGTTGTCCAATTATTTACCAAAAATTCAATTAATATCCAATTATTTATCCATAAAAATTCAATTATTTATCCCAAATTCAATTATTTATATTTTAGAATTTTTACGCAATGTAAAGCCAAATGGATGTGTGACACGTTATATAACATTAACATCTAAAACACTTAACACGTATTTTTTTTTATTTTTCATGGATTCGTTGTGAACTACTTTTTTTATTACTAAATACTGACCCCGCGAGTACAGCAAGCAAAGAGATTAAAATTACATTACATTATTTATAAGATAAGCTACTTAATATTAAATATGTAAACACTACTTGTGATATAAATTGAAAACCTGGCTATCTTGGCTAATATTTAATTATATATTATATTATATTAAGTAATAAGTAATAAAAAGTGTATATTTTGCTAAAATATTAATTATTAAAACAAGCGCATAAAATCAACAAAAACGATGAAGCAATAACTGATAACGTTAACTTGAACAATCAAGGATGTCTAATATGAAACCAACAAGCAAAGTATTCAACAAAACTTAACAAATTTTTAATTATAAAACCGTGTTCAATTAATTTCTATTGCACTGTTTCTTATTGCACCATATATAGTCAAACGTTGACATTGAAGCTTTGATTTGAGTCGTAAGAAATTCCGACTTTTTTAGCTCCAATTAAACGACATAATATAAGTCATATAATTAATTTTTCACACAATTTATAATTAAAATAAAAAATGTAATGTAAATTTTTGCATTCGAATATTATATGTAGAAATTTCGATTACGAATAGTACGTAAATTAAATTTGTTAAAACATAAATTAATGCGAATTAATAGGAATTGTGTACGCGTCCATTTCCACCTTACATTGCGCTCGCTGACAGTTTATTACGAACAAAGTTGCAGCGGGCTATCTAACACCCATGTTAACGAAAGAATGTACTATTTATTACACTAATTACTACTGAAACATAATATTACAAAAATTAACACTATCATGCGCCGTTCACATTTGTCGGATGGCGGCTCCGAATTTTAATCGGGTGTTCCAGTGGCAGAGTATTCACACTTGTCCGACACCGATTTTGTGTCGGCGCCGACAAGAAATGTCGGCTGTTTTGCGAGCCCTCTACGCCCGGAAAAAAATCGGTTCTGATCTCGCTCGCTTATGAGTAAGTATGGCGCCGTTCACATTTGTCGAATGTCTGAAGCGATAATTCTCTCCCCGCTTCCCCTTGCCCCGCACACACATGCGTCACGGATCGCAGCGCGCTTGCAGATTTGTGTTTTGTTTTTACCTTCAACGGGGTCCGACAACCGACTGGTGTGAACAGAGGCGCCGACAAGCGATTAAAATCCGGAGCCGACAGGCCACATATGTGAACGTAGCGTTAGTGATTAATTTTTGTAATATTATTCTTTGTAACATCGTAATTAGCTTTAATTTAATAAGTTAATGTACATGCTAAACTAATGATTCATAAAATCATAATAGAAAAATCCATTTTTTTTTTAATGTAACATACAAAAATTCTTTTCAGTCAAAAACTTAAAATAACCATCTGTTCGCGAACACGACCTTATATAAATTTTTCCTTTTTTATAACTATACCATTTTCGATGATCACAGAATTTGCATTATCGTTTGTGTTAGTGTGCTTTTTTATTTCAAAAAAAAATCTAATTTTTATATATGTATTTCCTTTTTGTTTTAACTTAATTTAAAATCAAGATAAATTCGACTATGGCCATTGAAATTAATTAACTTAAAATTTTTCTATATAACATAATTTTATTGTCATTATATTTTTGAAAGAAACGATCAGAATAACAGGACCTGTTTTAGACTTAATTGGAATAAAAACAATCTAACTGTTTATTTTTTCAGGACATAGCGTAATTTGTCTTTAGAACAGGTCGTTTATTAAACAACATACATACACGTCTTTCCTCTATACGTAATATTATAACGCACAAAAACACAAACTCCAACAAACGACTTGAACACTTTCTTGGAAACGTAATTTTTTTTTTGCATTAGACTTCACCTAATTTGCCCAACAACTTAGCAGTGAACTTTCACGATATCCAAGAAAAAAATAATCCAATTAATCAGAGACGTAATTCAATTAATTGTAGATTTGTCAGAATTAATTGAATTCGGTTAAGTTGTTAGAGAAACTGTTTGGAAGTCTATTTTGCACTAATTCTAAGGTAGGATTCAATATCCGTGCTTTCTCGTGTTTTAGTACAAACTAATGCACAGTTCCCGTAATTACGGCTCTTCCAATAACTTTTAATAATTACCAAACAAGATTTTTTCCTTCACTATGACCTAATTAACAAAATATTTTTTACACAATAGGAACTTCTTGATATTATAATAATTTAAATTTATACATAATAATTAATGAGGATTTTATTTCTACATGTAATTATTATAACAGCGATCACTTCTGAATATTTGTTTCATGTAATAATTCCATAAAAATATCTGTATTTTTTTCACGGTATTTGGTTTTTGTTTGTTTATTTTTTCTTACAAACAAATCAAACTTCGGTATCACGTTTCCTAGAATTCAAATCCACTTTCAGTCGGTTTTTTACTTTTCACGATGTAACTGGCCTTGGCACTCCTTAAATTAAAAATAATCGCCTAAAAGTTTTGTATTTTTAACTTAGAAAAAAATTCAATAACATAATAAAAATATAAATATTTGAAACCAAATGGCACGACAAAAATTATATGTAATATTTTGGGCTATTGCAATCTCTTTTTTACTACATACATTGATGGAGTGAGTACTTCATTGGAATAATTATTGTTTATAATTAGTATACAAACAATTAAAAATTATTTCAACGAATAAAATCCATCAATTATTAAATTATGAAATTATTTAGTACATTAATCGCTTACAAGTCACTAAATCTTACCTATGAATATGTTTACATTATATTATACTTGAATGCCGTGTAACTGTCACGTAAATCATTAAATTTGTATGACAGTTACAAAACACTTATTATATGACGTTTAATATTAAAAAAGAATTAATATTCTGCAACACTTGACATTCTCTATGTACTGGTTTCTCGAATTGCAAATAACGCATTACCAACTTCAAATATTACCATTTGGCAAGTTTCAGATTCCCATGATATAATAATATTTGAATTTGGAATTCTTAATTGCAATTCGATTGTAATCTATAACTATTGTAATGGCAACTGTAATGCATCAACGATGCTTTATTATTCTGGGCTATTGCTTTGATATTGAACTCATTGAATAATGAGTTATAAAAATTAATTAATTCACTGGGCTATTGATTGTAAATTTTTGATTGTGGGAATTTAAATTAAAATTATAAATTAATTATAATATTTGGGCTGTCTATTTTACAAGTCTATTATTGTATTGTGTTTTGTTTAATATTAAGAATGTCTTGTGTCATTTGTTTTGCTGTTGTTAGGTTGTTTGTCAAAAAGTTGAGCCGTTTTTTTTCAGTTGTTGGATGAACGTTCGGCTTATATCGACATTATTGAGTTGTATTTTCTGTTTATTAACCAAAATACTTTACTTGATTTATATATTTATTATTCTAAAATATTAAAATTTGAAGTGTTGCGAATATTTGAATTTTTCTTTGTTATTCATAGGTTTCCTAAATTAATTGAATTCTGAAAATTGTGTCAAAATATAGGTTTGTTTTGATTTTTTTTTTTTTGCACAAAAATGCAAGTAAAGTTTTTTGTACACGAGACGTGATCGGTTTTATTCCACTTTCATTATCATTGTGATCTTTCGCTATTTTTAACATTTATCTATCACCTGTACAAATAGTTTTATTTAAATAATTATTTACAAAACGAAATAAATATAAATTTTCTTTTGAACGGCAGTCTTTTGAAAATAATAATTATTTTTGCGTATTTATCGTTTCATGTATATTTACAAAAAAATATAAATATATTTAAAATAAAATTTTGAAACAAACTTCATTTTTTCAACAATTTTTGTTTTATAACTATTTTTTTTATATACAATTTATTAACTAATATGGCCTTTTAATAAATAAAAAATAAATATTAGTTCGCCGAAATAACATAGTTTTTCAATTTCATTTTTTTTTAAGAAATAATAAAAAATAAAATTTGTTAATAATAATAAAAAAATATTTGTTGCGTAAAGTGTGACTAGCATTAATTAGTAATATTGCAAGAATAAAAAATAGAACAAGCAAAAACAAACAATAATAATAATAATAATAAATTGCTCTTAATAAAATATTTAAAATAAATATAATAAAATAAACTCTTAATTTAAAAAAGCATCTCTATTAAAAAATAAACTAAAATAATAATATAAAATATTTTTTTTCTAAATGCGAAAAAACTCAACTATATAAGTTTGGCACATTCCAAAAGTTTATAAATTATGAATTCGCAAATTTATGAATAAAAAAAAAAACAAAAAAATGCATAAAATTGTTCTAATTCTAATTCATTTCGGGGCGAGTTTTTGTTCCATTTAATTTTCGAATTCATTTAAGGTACATTTTTAATATTTACAGAACATTTTCCTATCTTACGTGCTAAAGGTACAGCTAACATACTGGCGACATATAATAACAACGTTCTACAGCGACTTATGAACATTTTGTATGAGTTATAAATTTCGTATAAATCGCTATAAAACTGTAACTAGATAACCATACGCGTCGCTTCATTATCAGCTATTACTAATCAGAGGCGATTTCAAACACACTCCTTTCAAAACTTATTCGTACATAAATATTACATTCTCTAAACATTTACAGGAACCTATACATTTACATAAAAATTTGTAATCATTTCACGCTCCCTACCTTTCTTTAACGAAATCGCGTCGGATTAGTAATAACTAAAGTTTCATGGCTGAGAATTCTGATGGAGGTGAACAGCTTGTTGTGCGGCTTGTTGCGCTGCTTGTGCGGCTTGGGCGGCTTGCTGCATCTGCTGCTGCTGTTGCTGTACTGCCTGTTGGGCGGCTTGCTGGGCTGCTTGTTGTGCGGCTTGTGCTGCCACTTGGTGAGCTGCCTGTTGTGCCGCTTGTTGTGCAGCAACTACTTGCGCTTGAGCAGCGACCGCTTGTTGTGCTGCAGCGGCTTGTTGAGCGGCCACTGCTTGTTGGGCAGCGACTGCTTGTTGTGCCGCCTGTTGAGCTGGAGATGGTATATTAAAGCCTAACATTCTCGGATCGTGTAGACGCAACGCTTGTTCTAATCTCTGTTCTTGAGCGATTCTGAAGGCCTCTACTAATTCTGGTGATAGCTGTCCACCTACATCGTTAGGCGGCTGCGGAGGGAAACCCCCGTTGTGTCTTAATGGACTGGTCGCTTCGTTACTGTGCGCGGCCGCAGCTTGAGATACGGCTAAACGTAAAGCTTCAGCTTGACTGCGTAATAGAGCTTCCGCTTGTTGAATTCTAAGAGCGGCTTCGTTAGGGGCGGGTGGCGTTTCTGCTGGAGGCTGAGGTGGTGGTGCTTCTCGTACCATTTGTTGCCTCATAGCAGCCGCGAGGTTTGCAGCTGCCACTTGCACAGCGTTAGCACCGTCACCAGGCTGAGCCATCATGTTAGCTGCCGCCGCTGCTATCGCGGCCACCCTCTCATCACCATACTGATGTCCATTATTAGCTGATCTTAATAAATCTGTTAGCTTGTTAACTGATACTCCTGCTTCTGATCCAGCCGAAGAGGAGAGTCGGCCATTCGAGGAAGAATCTGAATGGGTTGGTGATGGTGGTGCTAAATTGAGAAGTCCTGAACCTCCTGCTGAAACTGCAGCTAATAGATCTCTTTCTCTTCTTTCAGCTGCTGCTCTAGATAGTACGTATTGAGCTGCGAATTGATGTTTAGGTTCCATTCTCATATGCTCCATGTGAGACAGTAGTCCTGGAATTACGTGATAATTGTCAATAAGTATATTTTAAATTAAGAACGTAGGCAGATCGTAGGAATTTGTATAGAAAACTTACCGCTTTCGTGTGTAAAGACAGCTTGACAAACCGAACATGGCCACATTCGTAGACTGCTCGTCAGCTGGGTCTCAGGGTGACACGCCAAGTGCTTCCTAAGCGATCCCTCATTGACGTAGTGTTTCCCGCAAACAGGACAGGGATGATTCGCCGTCCTCCGCTTCGCTATATAAGGATCAGTCGTTGGTTTAGCTTGCGCCGGGTACGGTGATGTGGCAGGGGGGCCTGTTGCCACGAATCACCAGGAAGTGGCAATGGAGTGGTAGGGTTAGTTGGTGAGGAGGAAAAAGAACAAAATCCCTGGTTAGTAATTTATAATAATATTGTTAGTCGTAAAAGCACAAACGACTTCCCGATATTGATTTTATTATAATATTTGTAAATAGAACATTTCTATATGTGCAAAGATGTGAGTTGTTTTAGAAAGAATGTGATACAATCAACATCAAGAAATCGAGTCTTAAATTAGAAACCAAATATAAAACAGCAAAATAATGATGGAGTTCATAATATAATAAATAAATGCAAATAATAAACAATTGAATCGGAATGGAAACGAACAATGGCGAAAATTGTTATAGCAATTAGCGGAACCTGACGAAAAACAATATCTTGCAACTAAAGGGGAATTTGAAGTAGCTATTAGAAACATAAACAAAACAGATATGATGATAAAAGCCTTTGTAAACATCATACATAAGAATGTATCGTTGCTAGAATTTGTTTTAATAACAAACTATCTTCACACTCTTTAACTCAAAACAATCTATTACTATACATCTATCTCTTTCTATCAGTAATGTAAAGTACTCGTAAAAACAAGCACAAATTCATTTTTATCGGCTTCTTTTTTAAATTGAAAAAAGTTTTAGGTGTTAAAATATATTAACGGTTTGTTATAGTGTTTATTTCATTAATTTAATCTGACTACTCAAAAAACTTGTACCAAACACGATGGCTGCAAAACTTTCGAAAAAAAATGAGAAAATAAACGTCGTTATTGATAATAATCGTGTAATTTATCTTTTTTTATGTTTCCGAAGAAGTTACTAGAAGTTAATCTAAAACAAATTAACTTTGAACTAATTTAAACTATCTAGTTCTAAAATATATAGGAGATAGATTAATTTCAAAAGGTCTTATGTGTAATAAAAAAAAAAGAAGCAAAAATAAATTGTCTAAAAATCTAATATAGAATAAATCTTAAAACTATGGAAACGATACTTTTAAAAGTTGATTTGTGTGAAAACCAACACCCCTTATGGCTTTGTGCGACTGTAAGTTTTTTTTCCAAATAAACAATTTAAGAATCAACAGATAAAACTTTCAGTTACACTTACTTATAAAATAACTATATCTCAACTGTTAAATACCATTTAAAAACAGTTGAATTTATTCTTAAATCTAAAAAGGGATATTATAACCTAGAATTAAGAAAGAATCGACAATTTATTACCATGTATTCTTAGTTACTTCTCAAATGCTTTTCCACTCGAACACCTCAATTTGAAAATTTATTATAATTCAATTAAATTATCCGAATTTATTATTTATTAAAACCATCGTTTTCCGGTGAAATATTTGAAGTTAATATTCTTTGAGCGAAATTGCATTTAAGAAGCAGCTAACAGCACAGTGGTTATTGTAAGTAACGAAAAGAAACACAGTCAATTCAAGTCGATCTCCAACGCTGTCCAAAAAAGTAGAAATCCAAACTTCTTGTTCGGGACACTTACTGGCTACACCTGAAGCGTTAGGGTCCTTATGAGTGGTTTTCATATGTTCTACTAAGGCTTCACCACCAAATACCACTTTGTGGCAAATGGGGCATGGGGTTGCTGTGGCCCCACCGATCATGAGTGCCGCGTGTTGCTGCAAAACACCAAGATGCAGCTGTAGCTCCTGCTCCGGGGTGGTCATGTAGGCATAGGTACCAAAATTAGATCCACATAAAAACTCATTGGTATATGAAAAATAAAACATATGGTTAACAATTTATAGCCAAAGTCTAAATTAAATATTTGAGTACAATTTTGACAAGAACAAAAAAATACAATTAAATAAAAATTGAACAATTGTCACAAAAAAATATTTGTTTTATTAATAATCCATATATATAAATAATTTTGATTAAAAATACTGAAAAATTAAAAATAAATATTAAATTATAAATACACCAAAGTCACCAATTTGAATACATTTTCTCAGTCGATAGTGCGAGGATAGGCCGCAAAAAGCCTTTTATATTAGTTAAATTTTATTCGCAAATAAACCAAGACAATATTCCGAATTCATTGAACATTTTATACTAATATCAGGCCGGCATCGTGTAAGCTACTGCTTTCTATAGACTTATCTGTGGAAGCATTTGTCTCACCAGTGGGCTTATCACGAATTTAGTCTGGTTTTCGAATCGAGCCGTCACAAGTAAAACGGATCCGTTAGCAATTGGGATCATGAATTTTTACTAACGACTAAGGAGCACCAGCAATCTATGAAATGAACGAAAGATCGAGACGTTCGAAAATTAACAAAAAGTATCTAAAATATTGTTGTTCCAAATCCGCACGCGGTGACGCTGCTCAAATTTCCATACAAATCGCTTGAAGCGAACTCGGTTCGAAAGCCAGACTAAAATTCGTGATAAGCCCACAGGCCACTAGAAACCTTCCAAAGACTGCTTCGTGCTTTATATAATTATAAATACGTAAATCCAGAATAAACTAAATGCTATACTGACCTTCGCCGTATGTGTTCTAAGACTACTTTCAGTGGCGAAACCCTTTCCGCAAATATTACAATGAAACGGACGATTTTTAGCTCTCTCGACCTGCGCGTCATGATTTCTCAAATGTTGCTGAAGATTGGACAGCTGGATGAAGGCTCTACCACAATCAGGCAAGTGGCATTTGTAAGGTCTTTCACCTGAAAAGAATAGAAAATAATGAAGATATAAAGTACTATGAAGTTTAAATTTTAACATGAAAAAGCAGTTATTGTGATATAACTGTAATAGTTAGATATATGGTATATTGATGTCCTCTATAAAACTGTAGTACATCACTTTGCTCTATTGTCAATAATTTCCGCAGCGTACGCAATATAATGATTATATTTCACACTTTGGGTTACATTATTGAAGTTTTCATACGGATCTCTAACGTTTTTGAAAATATTCTATAGCCTATGTTCATCAAGAATAATGTAGGACTGTAATGGTGAAAGAATTTTTCAAATCGGTCCAGTAGTTTCTGAGCCTATTCAATACATACAAACAATCAAATATTTCCTCTTTATTATATTAGTATAGATAGGTCTTATTAAGCGGGTGATAGCGGAGGATGGCAATTTTAAAATTTAGACTTGCCAAACTCTTTATTTGAGAACTTTACGCCATCTTTTTTGGAACAATCAGAGTTGGTTAATAAAATATAATATCTAAATTTATAAAAGGCGAACTAAATTGTTAAATTATATAATTAAAAAAAAAGGTATTATATTTAAAATTTATAAATATAATAGTATTTATAATAATAGATATAATTTTAATATTGGTATTGTAAGATTATTAGAAAGTAGGTATTTCTAAGCTTAGACCGGTTTTGGTCTAGCTTAAGTCTAAAGCACTAAAATGTTCTCGATTCCAGATTGTACATATCTTTTAATTAAAATTCTTTGATCTTTATATTCTTATTAGAAATTCGAGCGTCAATTATTTTTTAGAAAGCAAAAAAATTGTCACTACATTTATTTTGTTCTCACGAATATCGTGTAGTAGGTACCCGTGCCTATAGTTAATTGCTCATCTCACGTGTGCATAGCCGTTCAAATTCCGAACAAAGCCGACAATACGCGGAAATAACCGAACGTCTTTTTTTCTAGAATAATCTGCATCATTAAACAAACGTTCGATGTTTAAACTTTGCATCGGATAGTTGCGAAATTCAAAAAGCGAACATGGTGAACGTTAAAACAAATTGTATTCGCATTTAACGGTAACCTTAGGTTACACAACCAACCAGTTACACCTCAGGATCTGTGCATACGCGCCAAAAATCGCGAGCCCCGACCTATCCCAACGCGAAAGAAAGCGATGACCGCGGTTCCATTTTTAAAATAAGACCATAATAAAACGAACGCATACTTTTAGCCTGTACTCCAAGCAAATACATAGGTCATTGACTGAACGCACGCACACACGCGCGCCTCCACTCAGTGTGGGGAGTTGTGTGTGTACATAATCGGTGTCCATGTGTGAGTGTTTTTGCATGTTTGAGAAGAATGCGTACATACATTGATTCCGCGTGCGTTGGTTTGTAAAGGAGAGATATTGTGAAATGATTTCCTAGATGGGTTTAGATATATTATTCCGTATTTGACATTGGAAATATGTTAAGAATTATAGCATTTTGTGCTATAACGGGTATGTTATTTATTGGTACTAAATTTTATAACTGAATTGGTTGGGCCTTGTACGTCGTATTTAATAAATAAAATATTTTATATAAATATATTTTTAAAAATAAAGTTTTATTGATGTTGAATATGCTTTTATAGTGCATCTACCTACCCTAATTTAAACTTAACACCTTGAAGTACAAGGTGTTCGGTTATAAATACGGTGTTAAACTAATAATTTTAGAAAATGATTATTTTATATTTTCTTAATAAGCAATAAAAAAATTGTAAAAAAAATTGTTTGTTTTGATCAACTCACGTGGCAAGAGCGGTGCGCGGAAAGACGGGGTCTCCGGTTCGATCCCGGCTTGTTGTTTTCTTACTTCGCTTTCTTAAAGATAAGAATTTTAACTTGTAAGTAAATGTGTGATTTTCTTTTATTTTTTTCATGGAAATTGGTTCATTACAAAAAAGTGGAGCGTTTAATAGAAAATCCTATTCGGTACCTACCTATATATTATAATTTTATGTGTTATTTTTCATTACGTTAAAAGTAGCTCCCCCTATGCCGGCTCATTAGTTAAACCAGATCTAGGTTCCTAGGATATAATAGTACAGCGTTTTATTTGTAAAAAAAAACATTACTTTCGACAAACAAACTAAATTTATCTCTTTAAAATTTTAACATAGATATACACAACCAGGACAGCCTTGTTTGGCATCAGGACTAGGTCAACACAAACATATAACCAATCTAGACCCAAAATACATGAATAAAAAAAAATTTTTTTTTCGATCGAGAACTGAACCCGATACCTCTGAGTCTCTTACCACTGTCGTCTATCGAATGAATAATATGAAAAAGTTTGTTAAAAAAATAGGTATATAAAATAAAAGGCGTTTATTTTTCGCCGAAGCCCACGCACTATAGCGCGGTGTATTTTTGTTATTTCACTATGAATAAATCTCGAATGCAGCGAAAGGCGTTTGCCTTAGCATACTTTAACTGAAATAGCGGAGGATGTACTTTATATATTATATCGACTGTAACATAAAAACTGGGGTTCAATGACCTTTGACCAATAAACCGGTGCTTCTTTTCCTTTTTTAAATATCAATGTAACAATTCCGGTGAAATTGATAGATGTGATTCTTTGAAGGGATTAAAAATTCACATACACTAAGAAGTTGCTCTCTTTAAAAAAACTATTATTAAATTTTGTTATCAACAGTTACTATGCAAGGTTTTGAGTTCGATGTTATCATAACAAATATAGGTATATATTTTATCCTGTCGTTTTAGACCATTCTAATTTGGGGTCAGGATATTATATGCATTTATTATTTCTAAAGAATCAGATAAGAAGCGTTCCCAATTTCAAATGATTTAATTCGCATACAGAAGTCATTGTTGCTTTATAATCTATATCCATATTAGTAGAGATACTGGCGTTTTAAATTTAAAAAAAAGCACAAACAAAAACAAAAGAAAGTATTAATTTAACGATGTCAGTAAAACCGCAAAACATGTTTTAAATTAATTAAATTATGTATTCGAATAATCTAAGATATTACTATACAATAATAGTTTTTATTTGAAACCAATTGTTCTATATTTAAAAATATAAAAAGTAATGTATTTCCTTTAAGTATTACGTATAACTACCCTCTGTATGTAGATGTGCTACATGGTCACACAGAGAGGTCATTTACTTACTCATTAAATTAAAACTGATACTACAAGTTTTTCCTATCACATCACAATAGTAATACAATCTTAACTGCATAATAAATCGCCAGATGTTTTCCCAAACCCTCTTACAAATATATTCCAATAAGAAACCAATGGAGTGCCTAATAGCAGTATAGTTGGAATTTATAGTAATAATCAAGGCAGTATTAACATACAAAAGACAATCAATACTAGATTACTTTCGCAACCGTTAAAAAGTGAGCAAAAACATATGTTTATGTATGCATAAAAAAATTTCAATGTTGCCCGTCAATTTTAAAACATACCGGGACAGTTGACGGGAGCATGTAGCAAATTTATTTTTGAATTTAGAACGCAGACTTACGCGCCATTTTAACGACATTCGAATATTTTCACGTTTGACAATTCTATTGAGCCTGTTTTTTTGTTACATTAATTTTAGTCAGGTTATTAGAATTGAACTCATGTTTTTTCCAGAGTTACCTTCTTATTAATAAACATTACTAATACAAAAATTTAATACAATTAAGTTTTGTCTCTTTCTATTTGATTGAAAATTATATAAGTTAGAAAGAGACAAAACATAATTTAGCTAATCCGTTAAGTCTAAGCGTGAATTTTAATTATTACTTCCTAAATTTCTTTAGAAGTTTTACTTTTAAATTCAATCACTATTAATTCTATTTTTGAATAGTCATTTGATTTAAATTTACTTTTCCAATGTCACACTGTTATAATATTTTTTTTAAATTTTAAAATATGGCATAGGCACTATTAATAAAACAGTAACAAGTAATATTTTAAAACTATTTCCAAAAGTTCTAAACAACTTAATCAGTTATAATTAAACCCGTAAATGCATATGAATAAATTATATGACACAACATACAATTTCGTGTACATAAAATTAACAGGAATTGCGTATTATTAATCATATTGAAAATTTAAATTATCGGCCTCGAAATTGCGTATACATACTCGCTAAGTGCATTCTGGGGGCAACCCCCTCCTACGTACAGCTGTGGGTGGTGCCCGAACGTGTGGGGGACGCGTTAACCCCCACGGCCCACAACTATCCCATCCCAGAACAACTATTTGGGGGCCAGCGGGCAACGAAAAATAAGCCTACCATTATCGATTGAACGATTTTGATTGTGCGTGAATATTATATTTCGTCTATAATTTAGCTTCTATTGAACACGTTTGAATATATCGTCGCTATTATGAGAAACAGTGGGTAGTAACAAATTTCGTTAAAAAAGTAAATTATAATAGTTATTATATTATTGCTTTATGAGTTGGTATTACAATTTAGCACAAACAAAACGCAAAATTAGAGTAATTGGCGATCTTATCACAAAAAGTAATTTCTTTCAAATGACCAATAACACAAATAATTTAAGTAGTATAATAATATAGTTATATTAGTATTAGTATAGTAATAATAAGTAGGTTATTACAATTACGACAATCCCTACTTATATTATAATTGTGAATGTGAGTTTGTTTGTTACGTTTTCACGCAACAACTACTTAATCGATCATCATGAAACTTTGTGCACACATTTTTGGAGGTACTAGAATACACACAGGATACATTTTATTAAAAAAAAAAAATTTTAATATAGTTTCCAATTGACTATAGTAAAATATTGAGTATAGTTCTATTGAAATGATCTCTGATACTTATTTAATGACTTAAATGCGAGCGAAGCCGCAGGTAAAAGCAAGTATTAGTTATAAATTAACTAATTTAAAAATACATTTTGCGGCTTATTCATCGCCTTATACTGATTATTTCAAGCCGACATTTTGGAAGCTCTATAGCTACTGTTATAAGCATATATAAAACAAAAGAAATGTGATGTTAAACCAAATAAAAACCTTAAAAAATATCAATTAAAATATTTAAAAAAAGAATGCAGTGAAATCTTGTATTAAGTGTTTATTATCAGTGAGTATATCTCGACGAGTTTTAAGTTCTATAAGGATAGGCAGAGAGAGAGAGAGAAACCGGTTCTCAAGCACAGCTTTCGCTTTCTTCCGTATTCAATACTTTATTATTATTATTACTGTTTCATTGATTTTAAACGAACTCGATCAACTATTTATTTATTTATTTATAAAGCCTACCTACAAAATTACATTAAAACTACATATTATAAAAAGGACTACTATTATATAAACTAAATGAAATTTTAATTATAGGATAGGACGGCATTCTCAAGGTGATAAAGGGATAGATACTACACTTCTGATAAAATTACAAAATTACATAAAAATAAAAAATAAAATAAAAAAACAAGAACCAATTAGATGTAAGGAAGAGGGGAGAAAAAAAACTAACTGAATATTAAACTGTCTAAAAATTATTATTATTGAAAAAAATAGGTGTTAAATTTAATAAAATAGACTCCGCACGTTTTTACAGGAGTTTCGTAGAAGTTTTTATCTCCTAAAGGAAGAGGGAGCTATATTTTTTCAATTAGGTTTTTTTTTTAATTTTCGCGGCGCGCTGTGGTATCTCACGAATGCTTCAGTGGTCAAATAAAAACTTAAGGAGATTTCAAAGAACATAGTCGTGAATGGAATCGCACAATTTTATTTTTGTTATACCATTTTATTATTTTCTTCCGATAATGTAATAAAATTATTATTTTTAAATTCAAGGTGACATACTCTTGGGATCACATTATATACTTTAAGGGTTGACAAGTAGCTGACACTTTACAAAAAAATTAAAGATGGGTAACAATATTGTATATGATTTCTGACATGAGGTTTATAATACTCAACATTGGTAGAATTGTCTTCATTAAACATCTGAGGCCATTAATAGAAGAAGAAGCTGTAGTTAAAGAAATCAAGACAAAATTTAAAAATCAACTATCATAAAAATCAAACAAATATATATAAATAATAAAATAACGACTCAATATATTTTGTTTTCTTGGCACGAAAGTTAAGAATGATAGCCAGGGAACTCCTGAAAAGGGTACAACGTTTCCAACGAAGAGGAGAAAATAAAATAAAAAGTGTGAGAGAAATCCGAGAGGCCCCGGTATTGGGACCAGTTTTACCATAATATTACGACCTTATTTCACATTTTTATTATTTTTAGCATTTTTACAGCTTTTAAGGGAGTATTTATATAAATATTTTTTATAATACAGATAACCTAAATAAACTCTATATATAACTAGTGAAGTTGTATGCAACACAATAATAGTGTAATAGTGTGTGAGGGTAGTTCCTCAGTTTGCCGTCAACCATTAAAGGGCTCAGACCTAAAGACGAAACAGAGATAAATAAAAGGTCAAATTATAAAGGTCAAAAGGGCCTGTGAAATAAGGTCGAAGAAAAATAGAGAAAAAGCTTGCCGTTTTGTGAAGCGAGGAAAAATGCAAAAAGAACACAGCGATAAAAGTTGCCAAGTTTTCCTAAAGTTCCCGGAGCCGACGTTCAAGATTCTAAGGTTGCTACTTTTAATTCCATTATTGTTATTTATTGTAATTTAAGATCTACTTCTTCAGTATATTTTTATTTATATGATTTTCTGCATATATACATATATGATATTATAGTTACAGAAGCAATTTCCTACAGTACACCTCCTACAGTAAACCTCGCATGACGAGCTAAATTAATTGTAAAATAATAGCTCGCTTAACGAGTGACGTTGGTAGGAGAATCCCCGAATCGTACGATAGAACTTATCTAACTTATAGTACATCAATCGGTGTTTAAAACTCTTTGCGGTAGCTATTTAAGATTGTTTCGCATTACGAGTAAAACTCTGGAACAAATTATGCTCGTTATGCGAGGTTCGATTGTTTATACTGAACTGACATCCGATCCATTTATTAAAAAAAAATATTAATCATCACTAATTTAAAATACTTATTATCGTTATTTAAAATAAGAATTGAAAACAATGAAGAATAGAGTCACGAAAGGTCTTTTGAATGAGGCAACTTAAGTTTTTTTTTCTATAAGGTAACATTTTGCGACAACCCTATTGTAAAAGTTGTTCGGTCGGAGATCGTGTGAAGCATAAGCTGTTGGCTGAGGCGTTACTCCCAATAGTCTAAAGAAAGGGGGGATGATTCTACAATTATTTTTCTTGTCCATGAATAACATTTACACTATTTTACTATGGACTTAAACTATTAAAGAATGTACTAATGTATGTATAAATCTTTATTCTAGTACTGGTGTTGTTATAAGCTGTTGTTAATAATGTTCGAGTTTCTTGTGGTCTTCTTCTCGTCATACGCCTTTCTGAAGTCACAATAGAGCCTAACGATGAGCAAACACACGCCTTTAGTGCCTATGCTAATAAACTAATTTCATTTCATTTCATACATTGGTACTGGCTGGAGATTTGAGTGATTGAATCATCATCAAATTTATACATATATACCTACTAATATGTTTTTTATTATTATTCAGAAATACCCAATTACCTAATCTTATACGATCGTTTTTTTGTTAAGCTACAGTGCTGGCAGCAATCAATTTTGTTATCTCAGCTTAATGGGAGAATAATTTAAATTATTATAACTAAATGAAAATAAAAATCAGTTTAACGTTAAATCTACATAATTCCATGTCACGGAGGTAGACAAAGACTATGTAATATCTTCCTTTATACCTACATCATCTTTATCTCACTAATATATCATGTCTTATATGCTAGATGAAGATGCTTCTCGTCTTTTGGTTTTTATATGGCTACTACATCTCCACTATGCCGGCTTGAGGAGCGGAGTGTGCTCTGTCTCCTCTCGTGATCTTTAAAAACTGCATACATTGTAATTTAACACTCGTTTTAAAAGTTCCGTTACGAATTAACCCTTAATCCATTTTTTTTTTGTTTTACGAATACCGGTTTCATTATGTTTGTTCTCCTTTTTAACCCTTTGGATTGTTACAACAACAGTGTAGGGCCCAAATATGTCAATGGTTATTGTTTTTTATAAAGTTTCATTTAGCAGATGTTGATTATAGAAATATGTGTTCTTATTTTCAAAAATAAAAATAATTATTATTCCTAACATTAAAAATTTAACTAATTTAAAAACATAACTATTCAACGTAACCATTATTACACAGTTAACAAACAGAAACAATTTTGTGACTAATTATTGTGAGAAAAATTAGGTTAAATTACATTAAAGTTATTATTACATTAACTGTTTACAAAAACATCAATACTAAACTTCAGCTTAAATGCGGTCATCTCCACAATACCGGCTTGGTAAGAGGTCTCAACTCTTCTCCTGTGATACATGGCTACTACCAATCCCAAAATAGCCACATCACGGATGTTAAACTTGATAATGGTGGTACAACCCCAGTCCCATCATGTGATTGTCTACAATTCTTTTATTTTTATTTCATAGTTAATACAATACATTTTAAAATTACAAAAGATTTCTAAACAATATTAATGTAAAAAATGCAATCAGATAATTCAATTGTTGACGGCAGTAGAACGCATCTCTTTAGGGTCAAATTGCATAATGACCATGCAGCTGTCTACTGTTCGGTCACACCACTAGCCAATGTGCCAAAAAATTATATAGCAAGCATTTCCGCTATTATTATGCTAATTTTTTAACAAAAACGTATTATCCCAATCGCAGGTAGAGTGTACAAGGGTATTGTTGACCCCTTGTGTCGGAACCCCCGGAACTACCCGAAAGAGTTATTTTTTTTGGAAGTTATAGTGTCCGCTTGTGGCATATCATTTGGATTACGTGACTAATTTTATGAATCGATTTGAAACATATGTCGGGGACTTGGTTTTAAAGAAAAAAGTTTGAAATATAGATGAGCCAGTAACTTAATTCCTTCTAAGTCCATGGAAACAAAGTCTGCTACGATTACGATGAGAATCGATTGTCATTTTATTGCTCAAAATATTGTAGTCTTTTAATTCAATTACTATACTATATTTATAAATGTATAATATATACTATTTTATAGAAGTATAAATGAAGTAACAATTACGTAAAAAAAAGTATTTTAATGATTCAAAATAGCATTAGAAAAAGACTAAATTATTAATATATTAAATTGATTTATTGATTATTATAATTATGTAATCAATTAAAAGTTTTTAATATTTGACAATAATTTTATATAGTAATAGTTGATTGACAAATAACACTAGTTTACAAGGTTTTTGTCCTTCAAATGAAACGCTTTTTTTCTTAACAATTGAGGTGCACTGAGTTTCAGAAAAATTATAAAAAAAATCTAACACGTCATTTTGAAATAACCAAAATATGCATCTTTAAGTGATTCCGTTATGGGATATCCTTTTTTAGATATTATAAATTCACCACACACAACAAAAACGATCAGGATGTACTTTACACAACCTTTTTGACATTATAAAAACAAATATTTATTTAACTAAACACTACACAGCATCAAAATTTCAAAATAAAATCGAAACTAACTTATGGGTAGTTTGACAATAAGATTTGATGAGAACTTGATTTATAGACGTGATAGAAATAAATAAAATAAATATATGTTTGCGTTTAGTTGTTACTACTAAATACAACGATATGGAATGCATTGAAAGGACATGACTTTTATTTTAATTTGTAAATTATTTTAATGTGTAATTAATTGTTTTGATATCCTTAATATAATGTGATATGTAATAAATAGTTTTGATTTTGAATTATATCAAAGCTTCGTACTAATAGAAGTCTGTATGTACCTACACTAACAGTAGGCAGCGTAATCAAATTAATTGAATTAGAAAGTAATTCAAAAAAAGAATTCAATTAATTGAATAATAGAAGGAAAATAAATCATCCAATTAGAATGCACTACGTCACTAAGACACATTCAATTCGATTGTTCCAAAATTGAATTTTAATCACCGGTTTTCTTTAACTGACAATGGCCCTTGAACGAGCGACGAATGAAGAATGCCAAAAAATGGTTCGGAATTGCGTCCCCGTTGAAAATAGGTTCGGCTCCAGCAAATCGTGTGAAAGGCAGCAGCTAAGAGCAATTATCTCGAGTATCTTTTCAGTTCAAATTAAGTGAAAGAACTTTTTTTGGGGGAATTACTTATAAAAACGAATTCTATTATCGACTTCTCTATTCTCTTATCCTCGGAGTGAATTTTGATCAGTTTTTATGCCGCCTTTAAGAGATTAGGTGAACATGTAGCGGCCAAGCCAAACTTTTACCTTTACTTTTAATCTGATGTCGAATTTTAAGATTCAATATTATTTTTTCATTGCCAATCTGCCAAAAAAAGATATTCTAATACCAAAAACATATTCAAGTTGACAAACTGAAAGCGACTCTTACTAGTTGAAAAAAGAACCAACAAAATAAGAGCACGATTATGAAAAGGCGACACGATCAATAGAACCTTTTTCACACCACTAACTATCCAGTTTGCTGGCTTCAAATAAAATAGGCCAGCCGTCTGAGACTGGAAGAATCTAAATTAACTATTCTAGATTCTTTTAAAAATAAACCAGCTTCAAATCGATCTGTCAACAACTTATTTTTATAGGAGTTTGAATAATGTCCCGATGTCAAAAGATATATAAATACACATATGCACATATAGTATATTACCCTGACCCCTACAATGGATGATAACGATGATGATGAATGAATAACAAATAAATGTTTCGTAAAGAAAATACATATTAACGCAAAACATTATAACAAACCTTCTTTATCTTATTCAAAAAGAGGTATGCCAAATAATATAGTAGGTATGTATATGTGAACACTAATATACCACGTATAGTTCGTTATATTTTTGTTTATACAATACGTAAACCATATTTGGATACAATGTACAATACTTATTATATATTTATAATTTATTATATCACTAGCTTTTACCCGCGGCTTCGCTCGCACTTAACTCATTAAATAAGTATCAGAGATCATTTCAATAGAAATGAATCAATATGATAACTATATTTTCTTGCTTGGCTGGGATTACCAATTTTTAAAAATTACTACATACAACGATGTTTCAAAAACTCTTTTTTTTTAATAAAAAGTATCCTAAGTTACTTCTAGTACCTCCAAAAATATGTGTGCAAAGTTTCATGATGATCGGTCAAGTAGTTGTTGCGTGAAAACGTAACAAACAAACTCACATTCACATTTATAATTGTTCCGTACCAAAACCATAGATATATATTTTCCATATTTATTATTTATTTTTGCTGGCTGGCAACATTCCTGTTCCCCCTGCCACCTTATTTCGTCCCGATGGCAGCGCCCTCTCGGCGACAGTGTGTGTAACTAGGAACAACTACGTGAACGCACGCGCTCGGATCACCGCCGACAAATAAATCGTGCACCGTAATTCTATTCACCATTTCAACGCAATCAAAGGAAGAATCGACTAACACAATAAACCAGCACCTAAGGATCGCTCCGGAGACGACAGTGGAAGAGAGGGAAAGCCGAGCCCATCGTGAGTACCCTTTTTTTTCCATTCCTGCATACTGTCCGTCAGCCAGCGTTTTATACCACACAATAATATTAGTTAGGGATTAAATTGATTCCACAGAAAAATCACCACCGCTATGCCGGACTCACGAAATGAATGCTTGTACACTTCTCATTATGCCCAGCTAAATGAAATATTGCAACGAAAATGTAAGAAATATTCCCTCACTAATAAATAAATAAATAAATAAAAATTATATGATACCTCCGTGGTGGCCGGGCTTGTGGATAGGAAGTTAAATCAATTATATAGATTGCTTAAAAAAAACACGACCGCTTAAGGATTTCTTCGATTAAGACCATATGCTCTTGTAATGAACTTAAAAAAGGGGTTCACAAAGTATAGGAAACGAGATTACGTCCGAAGCGAGTTAACAAAAAAGAAACTTCAAAAGTCATAAGGAATATCAATTTTATTGTTAAAAAAATAATTAATTGCTACTTATAAAAGAAAAACAAAAGGTAAGAAAACAATTCGTTTAAAGAACAATTAAAAGAAAAGACGAATTGAATTAAACATGACGTAATATAATAAAAAAAAATGGAATAAATTATAAAAGTGTAATACCGCAAACTGACGGGCTACATGCAAACTCGCTTTCATTCTATTTTTTAAATCCCTCGGTTCCTTTGCTAAAGTTTATCCCCGTCTTTCCTGTGTTTTAGTCCCAAAAATATTTTGTGTCCCGTTTTAATTCTTTCATTCACTAATAATAAAACATAATAAAAATTTAGATTTTTTTTGTGTACATAGTAATTTCTTGTAAGTAGACAATTTTATATACATGAAGCTAAAACAACGTAAAATAGGTAAAGTGGAAGAGGAAAAAGCGGCCCTTATCTCTTAAATAACTACATATAAGCATCCATAAAAACAATAATATATTTAACTTTATGCATATTAGAATAAAATTTAAATAAATAATTTAAAATTATTTACGTGTTTTTTTTCTATTTATTTTCTAAATTCATATTAATATTTCATAGATTAGTAATTAATCATTACAGAAATGTGTACAATACGTAACTTGTTATAGATTGGGTTACAAAAAAACTGGGACAAATAGTCAGGTCGAATGAAGTTCCCATCGTTTCTTTTGTTTTTTCAAAACTCCCAACTTGCTACTTAAGCTCGAAGAATTTCTTTGTTTCTTTTCTTCTTTAATTAGCAACAAAGAATGGGATTGCGTGTTTTTCATACCTTTTTTAATTTAATTACATTCAAAACAATAGAATATCGTGTTGTGTCATTATAAAAGAAATATTTTGTTATTTGACTACTGCCATTAATGTAGTATGAACTGATCATAAACAGAACAATCTCTGATCACTAACAATGCAAATGTTTAGTATATAGAACTAGAAGTATTTGTGTATTATTATTGTCTTATTTATTTTATTTCTCTGCATTGACCACCAGATTAATTGAATGAAATTGAAAATAGTTCATTAGCATAGACACTAAAGGCGTGCGCTTGCTCATCGTTAGGCTCTACAATTGCTTCGGAAAGGCATATGACGAGAAGAAGAGAGAATATACCTAAAAACATTAAATTAGTCTTTATCAATTTTAATATTTTTATGCAATAAAACATTTATTATCATTATTATTTATTAGATAATTTGGTTAAAACTATTATCAGTCTGTCAACTGCGTACACTTTAGGAATAAAGTTTAAAAATAAATTACCTATACGTTACCTCTTGGGTTTGAAGTTCCACGGCTTTACTCATATTAAAAGATTATACGGGCAAGTCTATTGAAGTTTAAGATAAACTGTGCTATTAAGTTATTATGAACATCAAAAACTTGCATCCGACCATAGAGTTACTGTGTAATAGAATGGACACTGCCAATAAAACTATGGAATTGAATTGAATTTTTAATTTGTAGTTGTAATTTATTATTAGTCTGTGGTGCGATTTATTATTCTCTATTAATTTATTATTAACTAGCTGTTGCCAGCGACTTCGGTCGTGTAGTAATGAAGATATAAAGTACTATGAAGTTTAAATTTTAACACGAAAAAGAAGTTATTGTGACATATCTGTAATAGTTAGACATATGGTATCGCTGACTTTTTTGTAGATATTGATGTCCTCTATAAAACTGTAATACATCACTTTGCTCTATTGTCAATAATTTTCTCAGCGTACGCAATATAATAACATTTTTTCACTCTTTGGGTTACATTATTGAAGTTTTCATACGGATCCCTAACGTTTTTGAAAATATTCTATAGCCTATGTTCATCAGGGATAATGTAAAAGAATGGTAAAAGAATTTTTCAAATCGGACCAGTAGTTTCGGAGCCTATTCAATACATACACACAAACAATCAAATGTTTTCTCTTTATATATTAGTATAGAAGTATAGATTTTATTCGAATTCTTTTATTTATCAACTTATTTTAAAATCTCTAACAGTTATTGTCCTATCTGATTTACAGTAGACTGTGAGTAAAAAACGTATAGTACCTTCTGTAGTATAATGCAATATATGAGTATCAGACTAACGGTTCGTATTCGAAGATCAAAACCAGTTCTGGAACGTGGATATTGTTAAACTTTAACCTTTGACTATGTAATTTTTAAAATTATATGAAAAAAATTACTTGCAATTTTTCAGAACTTCTATAGACAAAAATACATTGCAAATATAATTTAAGTATAAATAAATTGATTAATAATTAAAAAAAAGGTGTTTTTCATTTTTTTAAACTTATAAATTTTTAAAGATGTCTTGACGTAAGTTACCTCTTTTTTTGGTTCGCTCGATTTAATTCGGGTTTATTACGATTTGATAGCGTCTTCACGACGATTAGGCTACTCAAGGCTTATTTTACAGACGTTTGTTAGGACTTTTTAAGTGCTTATATGTCAAAATTCACGTAAGCTACAGAGGTGTGACGGCTGTATCACTTCAAATATGCCTGAGTAGTCCCCCCAATACAAATCTAATAGAACTGGTCATAAAAGTAAAGACCATAATATAAACGGGGAAAAATAAAACAAAACAATATGACAATTTAATATTCAAACACATGGATATTTCTATTGTATCTTGTTTTTCATTCTCATGTCGTGTTAAGAAATGACGGCAAACGCTAATTGTTATGTTAAATTGAATCTCTTTGTTTTAATAATACTAACCTCGGATTTTCAAATGGCATATACGTACACATATATTTATGATAGTGTATAAATCAAACTAATATAACATTTATTTGGCAGGCATTTGTTTTTGTTTATGGATCAAACTCTAGCTTAATGACAGAGTCTGGTATATACTATATACCGTCAGTTAAATTAATTCATGTCACATCTGTCAAATGTTTCAATTGTTTTTTTTTCATATCACGTTTCATTAAAAAATTTGAATAGGGAATGGTGTTATATAAATAAATAAAAATATATCTATTGTACTAACGTCTTTTGAGATTTAATACCCGAAGTCCAAAAACAATACCAAGCTACAGTTGCTCCAAATCATTAACAAAAGCACACTTTTAACTACCTATATAATTAATAACAAAACAATGTATTAAAGAAAGCGTCAATAATTATCACGCATCTGTTAATAAAAATGGTTTCTTTCAAAGAAAAAAGACAATAAAAGAAAAGATTAATTAGTTATATTAATTATGGGGTGTCGTAATTATTAAGAAGGGGATCGACTTTTGTTCAAGTTTTTTTTTAAACTCTTTATTGTAAGAAAAGTTGCTTGTGACGTCACTATATATTTTGTAAAGACAAATCCTGCAATTTTACAATATTATATTGAAACTAGCTTAATGACATGATTTCCTAATAAATTTACGCTATAGAAGTATTTATGACTTCATTTGCCTTCCACACCATTGATATATAACAAACTAGCGGCTCGGTACGTGCTTCGCTACGTATAAAGTGAAATAATAAAAAAAAAAAATTGGAACATCAAATTCATGCACCAAACAGCATGAATGACATAAAAAGTTTCAATTACTGTCAACAGTCAACACTGAAAACCGCTCTACCGATTTTGTGCAAACTTCACATAAACCATCTACTAAATAGTCCGAACAAAGCCTAAACATTTGGTTTGGATAGGTGAGCCCGTTTTTGAGTTATAAAATTACAACGAAAATTGCCACTTATTTTTATATATATAGAAGAGAAGAGAAGATAACAAATTCGTTTGTACAATTATTCCAAATTTAAAAAATTAAGATTAAATTTATAATAATTATAATTACATCAATACTACCCTCATTCATAACTGAACTTAATAATAAAACATTAGCCAGCCATCATAATTTTGAGCCAAATACCACCCTCGCAGTGATTAAAAAATCTACCCCTGCTTCTTCACACGCAGGGAAAAAATTCACATTTTTCAATAAGGTAAGCACCCCATTAGGAACTCAGTTGTAAGTGGTCGATTCCCTCCTCGGAGGGCGCAGCTGATGCTACCAAGATTTTTGAAACAAAATGAGCTTTTGCCTAATTTATTTTTTGCCGCCTTTCTTTTACCCAAGTAAATATTGACATTATATCATTTGGAATATTATGGAGATGACCAATGAGATTAATAGTGTAACCAGGGATCTGACCATAGATTTTCTCAGTCTTGGCGATTTTTGAGTAATTTATTCCTATAACTTTCAGATTTTGCGGTTTTTGTAAATGACCCGAACTTTTAGCGTCTCGGTGTATAAAATTGTTTTTAATGAAAGAAAGAAAATTCTAGTTTTATTTTGAAGATGTAGTTAATTTTAATTATATTATATGTATTTATTATTTATATTATAATTTTATTAATAAAGTATCCATAATATTTCTTCGTGTCGATTCGTCCGATTTTTGGGAAGGTCGTATCGGGCGTTTTTTGTGAGGACAGCGCCGGAACCGGATGCTCGGCCCAGTGATTAGGAAATTTATATCGAAGAAATTTCTTCTCTTTTTCTTCACAAATTTCTTATTTCGTCCGGATGAAGTTGAATTCATTGCTTTTGCCCGGATGAAATGAGTTTTGAATGATTTTGTTTAATTATATAATTGGTTGTTTTAGGCGTTACTTTGCGGAAGCGAAGTCGAAGCGAAGCCGAAGCGACCACACGTATCCTGATGATGCCACGTGAAGTGGCGAAACGCGTCGAGACAAATTATTGAATGTTGGTGGAGGTTATTTTCCTTCATCAACCTAATGTAGCGGGAATTAATTATAAGCAAAATAATTTTAAATAATTTCCTTTAGATTAATATAATTAATTTCATTTATATGTGCAAATTTGTATTACGAAGTTGGGTCAAGTAACATGTTTCATACGTTAAAATACATCCGGGAGAAAATATTAAGAACGGACGGAGATTTTTTTTCCTTTTCCTTATAAAATATTTTTTACTCGAAGGTGTCGGGCCCCTCAATTGGTTATTAAATTGGACTTACTGCGCTTTCTGTTTTAATTGTCTACTCTCGTTTTTTTAATATAATTTGATTTTTGATGTTTTTCCTTCGTTCTAATTTTTCAGTTATAATTTTATGAAATCCGAGAGCATGTAACCGTAATGTACAGAATTTTAAACTGGAGAGCAGTGGGCTTATCACGAATTTTAGTCTGGCTTTCGAACCGAGTTCGCTTCAAGCGATTTGTATGGAAATTTGAGCAGCGCCACCGCGTGCGGATTTGGAACTACAATATTTTGGATACTTTTTGTTAATTTTCGAACGTCTCGATCTTTCGTTCATTTGATAGATTGCTGGTGCTCGTTAGTCGTTAGTAAAAAATCATGATCCCGATTGCTAACGGATCCGTTTTATTTGTGACGGCTCGATTCGAAAGCCAGACTAAATTCGTGATTAGCCCACAGTTCTTAAGCGTCACCTTCGTTATGCCGGCTTGAAAGTTGAAGTTTTGATTACTTGTTACTGTCTTAGGTTTATTCCATTTTTCCTAATAAAAATGCGTCCTAATAATTTAAATTTAATTTTATTAATAAAAAGTGTTTGATTGTTATTTATTGGTTATAGTCATAAAAATATGTACGAAAAATTCGTCTAAAGGTTTAAATAGGTAATTCAATTTTATATTGTATAAATTTTAATTTGCATGAAAAGTTAAATATAATATTTCAAGTCAATTTTCATTTATAAAGTATCGAAGAAAAATCTGTTTTTCTTTTGGGGAGATCACTTAACGGGTTAATTGAAAAATAACTTCTGTAACGGGGCTGTGGTTTTATATATTATTTTTATTATATATAATTTTAATATAATATAAAGTTTCCTTGCGACCACGATGGTTGTAAATCTTAACAAAACGTATATGAGATGAATTTACAGTTAAGCAAAAATGTATCTACCCGCTAATACTTCTACTATTTTGTGATATCTTCTCGTCATATGTATTTCTGAATGATCCGTAACCGGAAGGGCCTTAACGAAATAAAGTTTTTTAATGTTTTTTAAAGTTTTGCATGTTATACTGATCTATAGTATAACTCAGAAATACAGGCGTTTGTAACAGTTTTTAAAAAAATTATATGATTTTCCAAACGTATACATATCCCTATAGAATTGCTATATTACTTTTTATATATGTATAGGAAATAAATAAAAATCATCGAAGTGTCAGTCCCTACCTAATGGAGAAAGTAAACACGAGGCTAAATCAAATAAGAATACGATCAAGAGAAATGGAATAACATCTTTTTTGCCCCACAAATAGGTTGGTCTCTATGACGAGTGTCTAATGTTGATATTTGCTTTAATTTATTAAGAGCGACTCTATAGCAGTTGTCTTCTTCACACATGGGCTGCGCTCTATAAGACAAAGTGAGACGAGATGTTGAACTATTATGTCTGTTACGGAAACCTTTGCTTAAGTTACTATTGTAATTTTGTTAGAGAAATTAAATAAGGTATCGGTTTTTTTTGCAATGACAATGCCAGTATACAGCAGCTAAATCAAATTGATAATTAATAAATTTATTTCATTTATATTGACGAATAAAAGCGCTCTAATAGAGCCCAATTACTAGAAGTGAATAAATAAATTTAAAAAATATATATTTTCTAAATGATCAAAATTATTTAAGTCCAACTACAAAATATGATGTCCCCAATATTTAAAGGTAAATGGCAGAAGACGCAGAGTGAAGGAGATGGAGAGTAAAAAAAATAATAACGACCCTCGATTTGAGGAGTTTTTTCCCGACAACTCAATTGGGGAAATTGTGCCCACTGGGCTGTTCTGTTTGTTTTACTTTTTACTTATTTGTTTGTATTTCTCACCGTTTTCTGTTTTTTTTTGTTGTTGCTGTTGTATGCTTTTTAAAATTAAAATTTGTTTAATAATTTTCACAGTGTTTATTCGAAGGCAAACTCAAAAAAAAATAAAAAAACAATTACTGTCGTATATTACATATAAATTTTGTGAAGTTCTTTCGAATATATTTTTAACGGTCGGTCTCGTTGCAACTTCAATAGCTGTAAAACTTTCGAAACTAAAAACTAAAATAACAAAAACTAAACGCAATAGTATTTCAATAGAAATATTTGTTGTATTGTGAAATATAAGCCGCTTCCATTATGCCGGCTTTATTAGATTGTGTACATTGTAGCTAGTGTAGATGATATGTACTTATTATTTTGGTCAAATATTTATTTTGAGAACGTTTTAAATAATATATTTAGTGTATTTCCGTTTTTAGACAAAAATAAAATTTAGGCCAGTGTCGCCTTGAACGTCTAAACGGTGCATCTATTTTTAAAATCGCGAAAATCAATTTATATTTTTCTACATTATTTTTATATGTCCAATCTTTCCTTTAGAATTCGGACAGGTAATAGCGTTATTTTATTTATTTAAAACTGATATTATAAATTAATCGATAGTCAGTTACATTTAAAAAACAAAATACTTGAAACTTATTCGAGTTATAATTAAAATTATTTAAAAAGTAGATAAGTATATATTGCTTTTGTATGGATTGTTTCAAGTTTGGGGTCTCTTTGTTCCGAATATTGGAAGTAAACGAAACCCCTTGATAATTTTTACATCATAACTTATATACCACAAGCTGATTATACTCCCTGGGGATGAGATTTCTTCATCCCTTAGAAATTTTTTAGATATTTTTTGTTTTAAGATGGATTACGTGCTAGAGTTACATTCAAGTCCCAAAGGTACTTGGTTCATCATCCCCTTTATTCTTAAGGTTATTTAGTGAATTTTAAATACGATGGGACAATGGCGGCGGGTTATTAAATACAATGTGAGTATCTATTTATTGTATAAAATAATAATAATAATAAAACAGTAAAAATTAATTATAATAAATACCTAAAGATACATATGCAAATTTTTTTAAATAATATTTTTTCCAATTTGAAAGAACAAATACTCTAATACCATAAGTTATCCTAATTTGAGATTAAGGTAATTAAAATGTAATCAAATTAATCAAAAACATAGCCAAACAATTGTCATCTTATATTCTAATAGCTGGGAGCAAGTTTGGTTCCGGGTTGTTAAAAAGGACATCCATTCTCTTAATTTAACATTACTCACACTAATTACGACTCTAGTGTTTTCAACGGTAGGCTGCCCACGGAAAACCATCCCAAGTGCTTTGAAAATAAAACTTTTAAATTTAACATTATATAGCTACGATACAAGTGTTGCTAGGTATTTATTTAATATTTTCACATGGTAACACTCAAAAATATCTATCGAAATGTCAAAAATTATTTTTATAACCTCAAAAGATTATAAAGAAAATTCACAGAAAATAAAAAGTAGTGCTAGAACTATTAAATTCATGAACAATTCTACCTGATTTTCCGAACCTACCATAATAACCAATCCCGAGCATAAATCGAATCAACACCCTAACATAAATATATACATATACATAATACTATATATGTATATGTAAAATCAATTATTTAACTCCACAAAATTTGTTACAAAATTCAACTTTATGTCACCCCTAATAAGGCAACTGATTACTGAACATGTGTGTCGTCTACCTTTAGAATCACGCAAACTATGTGTATTTACAGTGACCATTTATTTTGACGTATGTAGGACTTTGTTATATTATTTTAAACACATATATAGGACAGCGGTTCTCAAACTTTTTTTTTGGCGAAAGAAAAAGCCTTAATATAAATATTATATTATATAAAAAACTGATTTATATGCATTTATGAATAATCATATTGCAATGTAATATTACGTAATATTTTGTTGAAATATTTAGATGTAACCTTATAATACACTTTGAGAATGGCTGATATAGGAAATGAAAATAATTTAGTAGCATAGGCACTAAACGCATGTGCTTGCTCTAAGTTAGACTCTACAATGACTTCGGAAAGGCCACAAGTAACTCGTAAGGACTTATGCTTATTACATTGGTAGGTAGATTGCTGATGATTTATAAATCGGTCTGTCATCCTAGGATAGTACCACTATTTTGAAGCTATTGGTAAAGTCACATTTTCAATTGTAACTTGGGCAGCGTGGAGAAGACTCTAGCTAACCTCAAATCGCCTTCGTAGACAAAAGAAAGTCCCGTTTAAAACACGACACATTGTCACGGTATATATATGTATATTTATGGGGTTATATAGTGCCCCCCTTACAGCCCACTTTATCTCGTGTCCGCGAACGGGTGGGGTGAGGAGGGAGCCTAGTGTGGGCAGTAGTTGTGAAAATCAATAGAATCATCGCGTTGCATTGGCCTTTGTGCTGCGATGATGCCGCGAGTGCAGCTCCCGCGAAAATCATTTACATTATGTTAGTCAACTGTTTTGTCTCTAACGAATTGGTTTAGAAGTACTTTCAGGATCTCTGTGGTGGAGTGGTTAAGAGTTTAAGCAAATATTTAAAAAAATATATAATATTAATTCGCAAAAGGAGACTTTCATTTGTTTTATGCACTAATTATGAAGTTATTAGGCTTTTAATAATAGCTTTAAAAATAAGAACAGTATTCAGTCATTAAAGAGTCTAAATTTAATAAATGTGATAAAAAACTTTCGATAAAATATTTTCTTTTTAAAACTAAAAATATAAAATTAATTAAATTTAAAACAATAGAAATTAAGTTTGAAATATTTTTAATTTACCTTTATATGTAAAAACTTGTTTAATTAAAGTTGACATTTTATTAATGAACTAAATTTTTTTCGAAAGCACTTTAAAGTCGCATCTTGTATATGAAAATCAAACCTTCATCATGCCGGCCAACCTATGTGTAAAAACTATGCCTCTTCCAAGACAATCCACCAATAACCGTTCTTGTAAAACCGATATATAGTTTTTAATAGAAAGTTTCTTTATTCTTATGCGACAACGACCGTTGTGTGAGGGAGATAATAAGCGTACAATTGTTTTTAATTTGATGGTTCCTGAACATTAAAATACTTCTTCTAAATTAATTACTTGTTACGCTACGTAATGATTATAAAATCAACGTAAGAAAAAAAAAACCACACCCGAGGTTTTTCCCACAATTGAATATAAATTTAAAATTCACCATTGAACTATAATTATAGTCGTAATAGCGGCATTTATACGTAAGTTAATTGCGTACGACCTGAAAGTACTGAAAAATTAATTATTGCTCCAACTCGATGTAGTTATGTTTGATTTCATCTTTTCTAATTTCATATTATGTAATTGCTTATATTAACTATAAATATTAATTAATCAAGTACCTAAATGTCTAAGAAGATTGTTTTAATGACTCTAAAACGTTTAATCAATTTTTAAACATCTGTTTAAAATTAAAAAAAAAATACAGGAGAATAAATTATCCACAAATCTGAGAGCAGTTGACCCATTCTATAATTAAATAAATATGAGAGATTTATTGTAGTATATTATAGTGTTTATAATAATTATTATTATTGTTATTTTTTTATTTGCTTTTAGTAAATGGTCTCCAATATAGCGCTTTTACTCGTCAATATAAATATAAATGAAATAAATTTATTAATTTAATAATTACCAATTTGATTTAGCTGCTGTATAGAGGCCTTGTCATCCTATTGTATACCTAAAGGTAAGCATAAAATGACATAGATTATGTCCAAGCTTTTTTATCAGTAAGATATTCCTCTAACGTGTAATTATTATTATTTCTAGTTTCCTCTCTAATATATAATATGTAACTCAATACAAAAATAAATATTTCGTTATACAAATAATATTGGTCGAAATGCTGGCATAAATTATTATTAATAATACGCACTATTGTTATTAAAATAATATATTATATATTTGCATTACAAATAATTCCAATATGAAACTGCTCTCTATTCTACCTAAGTTTGTGCAGATAAATAAATAAATAAATAGATACACTTACAATGCCCTGATTTTAAACCAGGGTACCCAAGACAAAGATAAAAACAAATGACAACGAAACCAGAAATAAACATCTACCTTTCTTTATAAATAACTAGCTTTTACCCGCGGCTTCGCTCGCCTTTAAATCATTAAATAAGTATCAGAGATCATTTCAATAGAAATTAATCAATATGATCTAACTTTACTTCTAGTGCCTCCAAAAATATATGTAAAAAGTTTCATGATGATCGGTTAAGTAGTTGTTGCGTGAAAACGTAACAAACAAACTCACATTCACATTTATATAGTAGGGAGGATGTCTTATTGAATACGACCTGGAATCGAACAGGAGACCTTTGCGTAATAGACGTGCTAACCGCTGTGTATTGATTGCGTTTGCTGTACTGTAATCATCTGCTTCTGATTGATCACTTCAACTATTATGTTTTGGTACATTTGTAGTATTATTCTTAACATCCTAAGCATTCTATAATTGAAATTTTATTTTGTTTATAATAATAGCAGTCAATTGTTTCATATTAAGTGTTTGTTCGTAGGCTTAATAAACAAAGAAATATTTGCTATCGATTTAAAAATAAATCGTTTGATATAATGTCTTCTTAAAAACAATTTCAAATCGTTTTCTTTCATTAAATATCGAAAAGTTTCTTATGAAAAAAGAAAGTTTCTTTCGGAAAATTATTCTGATAATTTCCTCTCGTCCGCTTTGTCCGTGAGATTTTAGTAGAATTTTTCACCTTTCTGAACTTCGCGAAAGTTAATATAGAGCTTTTGAAAAGTTTCAAGATACGGATGTTAAAAAGTCTTTTTGTGCTGATGATTATTATTTTTTTTTGTTTTAATTCCATTTTTATAGCATTTGTCAGTTAAAATAAAATATACGTAGTGGATATTGTCAGCCTATATAGGCATTGTACATAACTTGATACCCTATTTTTGTATATGTTTTTTGCTATCAAAACTTGCTTGATTTTTAAATCGTTTTAAAATCTAACCTAAAAAAAAACTATTATCCTAATATCCCAGGATTTTTTAAAATAATGTTTAAGATAATTGAACTAAACAATCAAAGTAAAAAAGATATTACATTATTCAACCCATACGTTTTAACACAAATTGTAGAAACAAGGGGCTTATTCTTGAAATAATTGTAAATAGGTATCTTCAACTATTGCCGCTTTTTCTTTGATTTAATTTAGAAGACAAATACGACGTGAATAGACCTGTCAGGGAGGCGTATTGAAAAGTTTTTTGTTTTCTTTTGTTATGTAAAATTGTCATTAGGAAAATGTGCGAAGAAAACAAAATTGGGGCACTTCGAATGAATTGATTTGGAATTTTCATGATTTTTCTTAAATTTTCATTTGCATTGTGATTTAAATTTACGTTTTGTTTTGTTTTGTTTTGTTGATGATTTTTTTTTTCGTTTGACCTTTTTGGAACAATACAATCCCTACTAATATTATAAATGTGAATGTGAGTTTGTTTGTTACGTTTTCACGCAATAACTACTTAACCGATCATCATGAAACTTTGTACACATATTTTTGGAAGTACTACAAGTAACATAGTATAATTTTTATTAAAATTGTTTTTTTTTTATTTTTTACTATAATTTCATTTCTATTGAAATGATCTCTGATACTTATTTAATGACTTAAATGCGAGCGAAGCCACTGGTAAAAGCTAGTATGTATATAAATATTTATAATTTTTGTTTTGTTATTAACAGTATATTTTATTTGTTCGCATTTAAAAAAAAATCAGCAATGCTTTTACGCACAGTCGACGTTGTATTGTAGTATTTATTTAATTTCAAGTGACTGTACTTTCGTCCGTCATATGCAAAGTTATAATTTTCAACCCTCAATAATAAACAATAATAACCGCTTTCATAATTACCAAGAGAACAATGTTTTATTTAAAAAAATACATAATTGTAGCACAGGGTTTTGATTTCCTGACTTTTGCTTACCTATTACTATTGCTTAATATACACTTTGTTTTCTTTTAAAAATATAAATAAAACCTATGTTTGATATTATATGACTCACAGTTAAAATTTGGAAGAAAACATTTAGAATTTTAACATTATCAACAACATGTAATAAAAGTTTGGAAGCCAGTAGAAGTCTATGTGTCTATATCTATCCTAATTATATCTGAACGTACACGGAGGTTAAGGTGTAAGATTTATAGGGAATTCTAAGTGAAATAAACCGGTATAATACGAGTTATATTTCTATATTTGTATTATCGCATTGAACTTATAACATATATCTATATATATATTAAATTAAATGTGTATATATAAAATATAAAAGCAAATGTATTTATCATAAAAACAAGAAACTTAAAATAAACGACCGAATTATAATGCACATACGAAATGACCATCTAGCCTAGCTATTGGCTAACAACGATCATGGAAAAACACGTGAATATTTTTTTCTAAACCACGTAGAACGTACATGCGTCCGTCCACGGTCTCTGATTGGCCGACACACCGCGCCTAACACGACTATTGGAGAATTTTTTCCGCCTTTTCACGTACCAGTTTTTTTCTCAGCTTTTTTCCGTGAAAACGCCAGCCAATGGCGACGTGTTGGAACGTAGTTTTAATTATAAAAGTTACGAATCTAGTTTGTGTTCGGCGTTAAAGCGCATTTCCCATTTTTGTGACTACCACTTTCGGTGTTATTTTTAAACAGTTGGCTAGATGTTTTCGAATCAAGAATGTTTTATGAAGTCTGGTTCTAAATTTAAAATTTGCAGCGGACACGCGTCCGTAATCATCGGGCGGACGCCTTTGCTTTGGTTTTTTAAATATAGATTTTATATTAAACAAATTTTGTTACAACTATTACAGTAAATTATTATTAGTTTAAATATACAATAATAATTATAAATAGATAAACCAAAAAGAACATTATTATATTAACGGAAATCAATATATAATACAATAAACATTACAATTACAATACGTTTCGGTTATATTTTAACATCCGTAACATTGTAACATATTGATTCATAGCATAATTTTATCCCATTGCCCGTTTTCACCAACAACCTCTAAGTATTAGATAAACCTCAATATTTTTTATAAGAAATTCACTTTTCACGAACATTTAATAAATACGTAACCGATTTAAAAGCATTAACTTGATCAAAATTGCTTTTTTTAAAAAATAAAATTATTGGAATTATAATGTATAAAAATTTAATAGTGTAATTATTATATAGAATAATATGTGCATAGACATAATTAGGATGTATAGTATTATTGCAACCTGTAGACCTGTGTCCTATGACTATGAAGGTCCGCTAGGTTTACAAATTGCAATAAATTCACACTACAAACCTATATCTTAATTATGACTACGCTTATATTATTCCATTAAAAACTTTATTTTACTTATGTCACAATGTATGTAGTTTTTTAGTAGATATATTCAATGTTTATTTAAAGGGTTTACCAAAACTTGGTGGAAACGTCCATGTTTTTTTTTAAGTAGAATATAAAAGAAAAATGCAACTCACCAGTATGTAGTCTCGTGTGTTGTTGCACATGACTCAATTGTTTAAATCTTCTATCACAATAGCTGCATTTGTATGGTTTTTCTCCTGTATGGACCCTGATATGCTGGACGAGTTGATGGTTCGAGCTGAACGACTTCAAGCACTGCTGGCATTGATGCGGCTTGACTTCACCGCCGAGGCCTCTTTGCAGCTCTCGCGCATGCATCTGCATAGCGTTCTTGTGCATAAAAATCTGTAAATAAACATTTATTATAATTACTGCAATTAAAACATTTATTTCAGGGAATGATACGTGCTCCAATTTTTTTCTAATTATTATTCTGTTTTTGACATTAAAATTATTACAGAGTTACCTTAATATAACGAATTTAACGATTTTTTCTAAATCCCCTAAGAGCTAATGCAAAATATACCTTTACATTACAAATACATTTGTTAAAAACCTTTTTATAACGAATTTTCAATTTTTGCAAAATATAAAAAGAAAGTAATATTTACCTCTACTTAACGAAATCGTTCGCTATAACAGGGAAAGCAGATTAGTGCCTACGTAAAGCTGAGATTAATATTTTTTTTAAACCTTGTTAAAACGAATCGTAGACCAACCAAACCTTTCTATAACGAACCTCATTGTAACAAATTACTTGATATCGACTTATTTTCTGATTCCCTTCAGTGTCATTACATCAAGGTTGTACTTTATTAATATTATTAATACCATAAATAATGATTAATAAATTAGATATTAGAACGCATTTTATAATTTGTATTGTTAAAATAAAAGGTGATATAAAAATTAAATTAGGCTTTCTAATAATGACTGAGATTATTCATAAATAGAAATAATTAGTTCAAAACACTTTATGCGGTTAATTAAAGGGTTTATTTTGATTACTCTTTATGGATACTTCAAAAGCAGTCATCGCGGAGCATACACTAACAACGAAAAAGTCCCATGTCTAACTTCAATAAAAAAATTCCAACCACAATAAACGACAATAAATAATATTAAGTCCCTATAATTCCGCCTTATCTAGACTTATGGCTTGAAAGCAATTTCTTTGGCGTTAACTCCAGAATAGTACAGTAAATTATAGGACACAGCGAGAAACCTAACACCGAAGCATGTGTGAGGCCTATCTTTTAAATTTTATGTTGCCATTTTCAAAGGATTATTTTTAAAAAGTAACATTTTTTTTATACTAATGAGTTTTAGATTGACGTCATTCACTATGATAATGATGGTTACAAACCCTTCGAAACGTAAGATAAAAAAAAACATAGTTAAAACAAATTATGCAGTGATTAAATGTAATGAAAGCCTTATACAATTTAAAAATAAATTGAAAACATATTTGATTTTAAAATGCTTTTATTTAATTGACGAATACCTCAATGATTCGAAACAGTAAATGAAATTTAGCTTATTAATTGAAATTGTTTATTATTATATTATTGTATTGCTATGCCCTGGCCGGGTGTCACATCGACACTAAACTGTACTGACATCTTAATTATAATTGTGACATGCAATAAAGATATTTGAATTTGAATTATATTATAGGTGCTAAGTCATAAAAGACAATAAAGATAGTACCCTGGACTTTTAGATACGACCAACACGAATATAGTTGAATAAATCAATAAAATAATCCCAATATATGTATATATCTTTTATATATACATACAAAAAAATGTATATATTCTATTTCTATCAATAATAAATGCTATTGTACGCTCACAAAACTAACGGACATTTAATCTGAGCGTTTAACTCATTTTAAACATAGCGCACTTGTGTAGAACCCTTCGCGATTCCAAGAAACGACTCCTAACACGCGATATTACACTCACGAACATAAAAACTGGACCAATACGTTAATTAAAAAAACTTGGAAGTAATCAAGCAATCAAACTGTGTCTCGACTAGAGACTGGAGTCAATAGAATTTTTAAAACATGCATACCTCATAAGAAAAAGTATCTCGTAAAATGTTATTTCGTATATAATAATATTTCCAAGGCCACATATTTAATTGGTCAATTAAATAAATCACTCTAGGCGTTCAAATCGCTACTTACACAAATAAACAATGAACACAAAAAGGAAAAATATATCACAAAATTACCAAAAGTTATTTTTAAAATTTAATTATCTGTTAGTACCAAATAAATTTGTAATTTTTTTTCCTCTACATTAAAAGTATTGACCTGCAAAACAAACAATCCTTATATAAACCGCTATAAGGAAGAATTACGAATAAACTATGATTTTTTTATTTGTTATATTTCTGTAGTAATGCTAAAAATCTTTGTTTATTAAAATTAATGCGTAATATAAAAATTGTAGGAAGAAAGTACGTAATTTCTACCCACCCTTTATATATGTAGAAGGTTTATATCGTTTAAATTTGGGCTATTTCAGCATTCTTTTAGACTTATTGTAATAATAATCAAAAGATATCAATATATAACATAGGTCGATAGGACATCCCACACTATTAGTTCCTATAATTCCTACATTTGTATCGACCGACTAATTTCACTAGTCGTTTGCAATAAAATAGTTTTTGTGTTGTTAATCCAAACCCAGAACAGGTAGGGGTATAATTTTGCCCGACAGTGTATTTTCTTACGCGCATGGTAGAAAGTAGAACTAAAAGTCAAATCACGCAACGAAGAAATAGCAAAGTATTTATGTTCTAAGCCTGTGCGGAGCCTCAAAGAAAATGTATATGATACGCAGTTAAATTTTGATAAAATTACATGAAAATTGAAGATAAGGAAGTATTTTACGAATCACTACCGACTTTTAGATCCCTTTTTTACACTTCACAGTTGCAATGGTGTTCGCAATTACCTAATAAATAAAAATAAATTCACTACAAATATACCTAAAGTATAATTTTAAAATATTACGTTATTAATATTACATAACTACATTTTCAGTTTCAAATATTCAATTAAATCATCCTGTACATATACTATTAGTACTATTCGATCAGTCACAATCATCGTGTGTAAACAGAAAACGTGCTGGCATAATAAAAACGAGGAGAAATACAGAATTAAAAATATATATATTTTTATTATTTTTAATCGATTATTTGTTTCCAAAAATTACCCACAAAATACTGTTAAACCCCTGTAACGATGTTAAATACAAATTTGAGTAAAATAACAAAAAAAAGTCGTTGTTCGTGCGAACAACCCTTCTGGGTGCAATTAGCAACATTAAAAATTGAGCGCTTTAGAAAAAAAAGCCTTTTGAAATATGTCCCGTCCAGTTCCCCCTCAAATGTAACGTTCTAGTTAAAAAGGGTTTAAGAAAGCAACTTATTTTTTCTTATTATCGAGCTCATTCGTCTCCTCAAGCCGGCATAGTGGAAATGAGCATCTGTCTATGGTAATAGTTGCCTTTGCTTATGAACAACACTCTTGTTTGACATCAGGGGGATTATATAGTCGAAAGCTACTATAAAAAAATATTGGTTCTGAACTATATAATACTTAACAAAAAATCCTAAACCTAAATACTAAAAAATAAAAAAATTGGTAAATAATTTATGAAAAACAAATAAAAGTAGTTGTATAATTTAGTACATTTTAATAAACCTAGTAACATTGTAATATTATTATAAATAACGTTAGAAAAAAAGTGTTTTCAAACATATCCCTTTTCACGTTTGGACCACAAAAATTGTCTTTGGCATGGTCATTAGGGCTCTATTAAGACGAATTACTGTGGCGATCCATGTTTTAAAACGTTTTATATTTATCATTTAAAAATGGAACAGGAAAAATTAGGCGTTCACGTCACAAGCACTATAATTAAACAGCATGAGGATTCACAAATATACATATTTTGCAATTAGCTGGGTAAATTGATTTAGAAAAAAATATCACAATTGTTTATTTTTTTTAAAAATTGGGTCTTTTAGCTGACTAGACATATTTATTTATTTAGACATACACAAACAGACAGTTAACAAACCTGAAAGTAACAACTACACTAGAGAAATAAAGCTAAATTTGTTAACTTAACAGTTGTGATAAACATCTGAAGAAAACTATATACATTAATGATTAATTACGAATGCTAGTCTGCTGCTCGAATGTAGAGTGTTGTCGGAAAGCCAAGTGCAAAATTGACTTGAGGTTTTTAGGCTTTAAATGGAATAAATCAAGATCCGTGACAGGACGCTGACCTGAGGATCAGGTCCTGAGGATATCAGCCCCATCGTGCCTCACCTAAATCTACAAAACTTAAAATTAAAGCCGCTGATGAACTATCTACTAATTTTTTTATGGAGACAAAGAACAAAGTCTTGAACTGAAAAGCGCTTACAAAAATAAACGGTCCAGATTTTTTAAGTCAAGTTCAAAGATGCACTGAGTCACCTTATTGCCTCGTGACATTGAGCTCAATGCGTTCGATGCAGTTTTTTTAGCATCTAAAATTAGTTCTTTAAACCAAATGCACCCAACCAACTGTGTTGCATTTTTTTTTTGCATTTGTTTTATACAATTGAACTAGCGTATTAATATTTTTTTAAATCCAGAAATATGAATTTAATATTCTCTGGTAGTTTTTTATGTACCTACAGCTTCAAAAGTGGTCCTACAACAAAGCTATTTATGGGTAATTATTGAGTGTAAATACCGGGTTACGTTAAGGTTATATTATATACTAGCTGATGCCCGCGGCTTCGCTCCCGTTAAAAAGTATTATTATTAATTAGGTATAGTTTTTGCGGCTTTATTTTTGTTTAGCGTGTGTAAAAACGTCTTCATCACAGTAACTCCAATCTTTAATTTCAGTTCAATCAGTCGAAAATCTAATAAGATTTATACAAACTTTCATCCCCTATTTTATCCCCTTGGGGGCAGAATTGATCAAAATCCTTTCTTAGCGGATGCCTACGTCATAATATCTACCTGCATGCCAAATTTCAGCCCGATCCGTCCAGTGGTTTGGGCTGTGCGTTGATAGATCACTAAGTCAGTCAGTCAGTCAGTCACCTTTGAGTTTTATATATATAGAGATTTTGATTGATTATTTATGTACTATTTTTATATACTAAATTCGGTGACAAAAGCACCCAGCAAGTAATAATAATAATTTTATTATAAATATTTGACTTTTTCCATGCTTTACATATAGGGTGTCCATAAATTTTAAAAACAAACACTATGCTTTAATATAGGGTAACAATGCAATCACGAAATGACAATTAAAACAGGACAACACTTTTTTTAAATTACAACTCTTTTCACACGCAAAAAGTCGTTTTATAAACAGTCGTCAATTAGTAAGTTAACACTTTCCGGGCTAATTGTTCTAAAAAAACGTGCAAATTGCCGCGGGCTATCTGTGATCAACCTGTCATTAAGTACACGCGTAAAATTATGACGTTTGTCGGAGTTATAAGCCTTGTTGTATAATTAGGTTAGGTAATTTACCGTAAACGTGTAGGAAAAAAGTATATTATAGAATGTACTGAGTCGTTTATTAAATTTTTGTCGGTTGAACTGATTTGAAATCGTACAATACATGGTTAGATTATTATTCTTCTTCTTTTTCTTCTTTTATTAATGGCCTCAGATATCTATTAAAGACAATTCTGCCAATGACGAGTATTCAATAAGAAATTATAAAATTTAAATATTCTTAATCTTCTTCTTCTTTATTAATGGACTCCGATATCTAATGAAGACAATTCTGCCAATGACGAGTATTCAATAAGAAATTATAAAATTTAAAAATTCTTAATCTTCTTCTTTTTTATTAATGGCCTCCGATATCTATTAAAGACAATTCTGCCAATGACGAGTATTCAATAAGAAATTATAAAATTTAAAAATTCTTAATCTTCTTCTTTTTTATTAATGGCCTCAGATATTCTATTAAAGACAATTCTGCCAATGACGAGTATTCAATAAGAAATTATAAAATTTAAATATTCTTAATCTTCTTCTTTTTTATTAATGGCCTCCGATATCTAATGAAGACAATTCTGCCAATGTCGAGTATTTGGGCAAAAATCCAATAAGAGATTAAAAATTTTATTTCACACGTAAAAACTAGATTATGATTTTACATGTAATTATACCCTGTCTAATGTCAATTTGTAGGTCTTCGATATAAAGGTCAAACTTAGGTAGACAAGGCACACCTTTATCCCTAAAAGCTAGATTATCACGGAGCAGAATAATCGTGTTGAATTAAACAATAAAAGAAAAATTAGCATAAAAACAAAAGCAAATAACACCGTGACGTAGTTTTATAAATATAAAATGACGTTCTCGGAAAAATGCGAGAAAAGGATAGAACGAATCATTTTTCTTATCTGTTCATCTCTTTCCTTTGACCTTGTTCCTTTTACGTGTTTCTTTAAATGTACGTTTGGATTTATTTGTTTTTATGATTAGTTATATGTATACTTATGGTTGTTATATTAACACTAGATTTACCAGCTTAAATATACCTATTTCTGCCAAAACCAAAAAAGTATATATGTATTTGTTACAAATATATATAAAATAATATTTAATTTATAAAACTCATTCTTCTGTTATAAATTAAAGAAGATTAGAAGAATTGAAGAAAATGTTACACGCAGTAGGAATTTCATTTTGACTGGTCTGGTAAATCTAGTGTTAATACTACATATGTTTAATGGAAAATAATCTCTAATTATTCCGCGTTATACATAAATTTGGTTCATTTGTAGTATCTATATTTTAGCAATAGCTAAATCTTAGGATAGTCAAATGACGTTCTACTAAATAAAATAAAGTACATTTTCGATGTCTATTATTCAAATATACATTACCATAGTCGTATGTTATGTAAGATGGTTGTTTTTCTCAAGAATGGTAGAGAGGTGTGTCAGCCTCTCAGGCTCGCATAAAGCAGACCTGATTCTTATAGACCATGAGTTTTTATTATAAAGACTTTAGTAAAGAGATAAAGGCTGACCACTCTTAAATTATCGCCTACATTTTTACTTTGTAGCATCAAACTTTTTTTGAATATTCTTTTAAAATTTTAAATTTAGAATGCTGATGATATATTAGACAACCATAAAATATTCATTTGTTTTTTATCTATGAATTGATAATAGGTATCTAAATATTTTTTTTACAAAATAACGATAAACTACGAGTTTTAATAATGTATTTAAAAATTATATTTATAGAAATTTACATATATATATTTTTTTATGTATGTACTAGCGTTTTGTAAGTAACTAAATGTATTGGTAAAAGAAATGCCAACATGTGTTTAACCCCTAGCCTATAGACCAGGTTCTTAGATAATGGTTTAGATATGGGGAGAGCCTATCTTGATGACGCCCACTTGGAATGTCCGCGCTCGCATGGACTTCCTACTTAATAAATAAAAATGAACGAGCTTTTTTGTGTTATTCACGAAAAAAAAAATTCAATACAAAATAATGTACAATTTTCAATCACTAGTATCTTATTTTCATTATAGTGTTATTTTTGCGTGATTTTATTAATTTAAAATTCTTTATTTCTTTTAGTATCGCGTTTATTTTTGTAGTATTCAATCCGGCATTTTGAACGCGTTACACTCATTGTGGTAATGATAACACGTTTTATTTGATTTAATTTTTATTATAACAAATCAAAATAATAATCAACTTAATATTAAGTTATTAAAACCGCGATTTAATTAGGAAAACACACGTCAAAATATACTGTTTAAGCTACCGTTTTAAATCACACGACCACAAATACTACTAAGAGAAAACCATTCCTTACTAATAGATAACTAAACCGATATGAATTATGCAATAAAAATAATTAAAGTCGATCAATCATAAAGACAATAAAAGTCTGCAGATTCAAAACTGACCTATCCTAACTGTTTTTATCTTGGTTAGGGTATAGTGATGTGCAAGATGACTCGAGTATACACGTAAAAAGAAAATTGACTCGAGTTACAAAATAAATAAATGTCAACAACATTCAACTGATTCGTATCTTTTACAACGTGACACAATTCTGATCACGAAGTTACAAAGAAATATTACATTCCAAATTTCACTATTAGAAAATTGTAGGCTGTTTACATCAGGTGTAACTTCTTTTTTTTAAATATCGAATATGTGACGATCATGTAGGTATATAAGATGTTTCAAACAAAATAGAATTCAACTGAATTTTAAAACATGTACAATATTAATTACTAATATATTAACACTAGATTTACCAGCTTAAATATACCTATTTCTACCAAAACCAAAAAAGTATAATATATATTTGTTACAAATATATATATAAAATAATATAAAATTCATAAAACTAATTCTTCTGTTATAAATTAAAGAAGATTAGAAGAATTAAAGAAAATGTTACACGCAGTAGGAATTTTAAAAAAAGAATACATTAAAAGAAAAATGCATATAGGTGAAAACATTACGTAAGCATGGGGGGGGGGAGAGGGTTGCTTACCTTTGCTGACAAAGGAGGGGGGGGGGGGGTTAAATAATTGTAAAAAAATCTGCTTACGTAATACTTGAATGACCCCTAAGATTATTGTAAACCTAACTCGAGTCACAAGTCCTTTTTCCTCGAGTAATAAACAGTCGCATCACTACGAGTATAACGCATTCAGTGCTAATTGTCATTTTAAGTATCATAGAGTAATAAAATGTAGATACACTATTTTATTTATATTCCTCCTCACAGCAAAATAATTTACTAATTGTAAAGTAGATACTGAATAACTTAAAGATTTATTATTGAAATAACAGTTAACTGTTACGAAAACGATTCGCAATTATCACGAAATATAAATCGGAAATTATTAAGACAATACCAATCACAATTTCAAACAATATTTTGTGGTAATAGAAGAAATCTCGACACGTCCAATTAAATTTTTTTTAATTGCAAACGACATTGTTGCAAGCTCGTCACTTATGCTTTCAAGTAGAGAGATGAAATAGGAGGCTGTGAAAAGATGGATTGGACTTTTGCTCAGAATTATAATTATTAATAGGTTCAATAAAAAACATACAATTTCGAAGTAAAAAATAAATAAATAAATAAAATTCCATTGCACTGCAATCGACTCACGCGCAGACGGTCGACAATGACAACTTATAGAGATAACCTCATTTCTTTATAAGATAGTGTGTATACGAACGCACACAAACACGCGGAACTAAATCACACATATGTGATGTATTTCTGCGACGACTTTTATATTATGCGTATGAGCATATCTCTTGGTTTCACAGTATTCCAGATCAATTTGAATGTTGTTACGTTTTAGAAGGCGAAATATTTCAAGTAAGACCGCCTTAATGGTGCAGTGACTGGACCACTAATCTGTTCCTCAGAGGTCTCGCGTTCGATTCCCGGTGCAAATTATTTTTACATAAGTACAGTATTTGAATCACGTCTTAGTCGTTATATGTTCTTCTTGTCCTAATGCCTACAGAACAGTTCAGGACAGGGAGTACGGGCAAATGATTTAAAACGAAAAATCTTGTTCACAATTTTCCTCTAAAACTCCTTTAAAACGTATTACTGATGATTCTACAACATTATTGACAATATTTTTGTCTTGACTGTATTATGAATAATAATAATAATAAAAAAAAAACAATATCGAGCTGCTTTGTAATAATAAATATAGTTATCTAATAATTAATAATTTATTGACGAAAGTACTCGAGTCTTGAATCATTGTACTTAGACCTTAAAAATGGCATCGAACCCTTCAGGGCCGTAGATAAGGCATAAAGACAAAGTATTGTTCTTTTATCGGTTATTTATTTATTTATCACAAGCCTTGACTTTTTACCTTAGATATAAAAATTGCTTCAATAATATAAACAAGAAACGGTACCGCGAACTGATATAATGTAGCGACTACCTCCTCTTTAGTTTTAACACTAATCATATATTTAAGCAATCATTTATATGGTTAGTGTCTTGAAGCCGAAAGTCCAAAAAAAAAGCAAGTACCAATCATATAAATTCTGCATTATTATTTGCTATTATACTGCGTGATACATTTATGTATGTTTAGAGATTGCTTTATAGTAAGCCTAATCGATTACAGGTTTAAAAAATCATCAAATAATAAAAATCTAAAGAAATATGGATTCGATAAGTCAATAAATTAAAATAAACTACTTTAAAAAAATATTTGTTAATTTAAAACTGTTATTTTGATTAATATAATCCGACGTTTTTTAGTTTTACACCTATAGTGGTTTTTTAAATTAGTCGTATAATAAATCTAATCGCGATCTATTCACAGAAATTTTCATTTGTTTATAAAAAAAAAACACATCTTTTGTGTTCGAAATTTGAAATCTGTTTTGTCTTGTTTTTTTTTGTTTCTAGCTAGAATATGATTGAGGAAAACTATAAGTAGCCTATACTGGTCCAATGAGATAAATGTGCATTTATGTGTTTTATATTGGATGGAAATTTCGTAGCAATTTCGTAGTAATTATAATTTTTACTACAAATATTTTCGTAGTATTATTTTTATTAATTTGTAGTACTTATTAAAAGGTGTGCACATTTCGTAGCTTCATGTTGAAACAATGATATGGTACTTCATGCAGTATTCATAGTGCACCGCTGGGGTCACGTTCACGGGCGTCGAACTGTCGATCGATGAATTTTTAAATCGATTACCGCATCCGATTTTAACAATAACATTTTTCAATTTCCTATTAATTTATATGTTAACTACGTGTTTAACATTTTTTAGTCATTAAATTAATCAATTTATATAATTATATTTAATTAATTAATTAATATAAAACATTGTATTATGTTTTATATATAATAACAAAAATTATTGGAATTGTAGGATCTCTTTTTAAGGATCAATTAACAGCCTATTCTATTCTAAAAGGAATTAACGTACTTGTATAGAATAAAATGACTCTTAAAATGTCTAATAAAAAAGCCCATAATACTCTTATAACTGTCAATACGTACATAAGTGTAGGTATACAATAAAAATAAAATGGTCTGCAAAACGCGGGGTCGCTCACCTCCCTAACCTAAGACAAGACTTTTGCGCGTACGCATCCACGCACACATTCGCAACTTACGTAAGACTTTTCCGTGTGAATGTAGCGTAAACGCACACATGTGGGCGTCGCGCACACTTAGACGATTTCAGCGCGTGCCTGGAACGAGTTTACTTTAGACAAACGGAAGAATTTATTCTCTTTTTTGGTCCGCGGATCGGCGTTACTATTTCTGGATTTTTGCGCGCGCGCTTCGATACTACATGCTTTATAATAATAATTACTCTTTATTAGCATTAATAGTGGAAAATATTTAATAATAGTTTTATTGATTTATTAAAGACAACTGTTATGCCACCTTCACTATGCCGGCCGAAAAAATATATGATTAGTTAAGAATTGAGAACGTAGAACATTTAGAAAACAAGAATTTCCAATTCAAAATCATATCTTGACCTAAGGAATTATTACCGTTAAAAGGTAAACAAAATTGGAAATTTAAATTGTTTTTAAAATTGATGTTGACACCGTTGAAGGTTTAATACATTAATCATTTTGTACATACATACATACATACACACACATTGAATTAGGATAAACAGAGAACATAGATTTACTACAGATACTAGAATAAATTATTTTAAATTGACATTTAGAAAACTGCGCACTTCAATGGCCGCAAAGATGGATTTAAATTTTAAAACAATCAATATTATCTCAATAGTAAGCCTCTAACAGGAATCCACTTGCTTCATTCTTATACATACACTACTTTTCAAATTAAACAATCCAGAGCCAGGACAAGGACTACGCAAACATACAACACACATAAATCCTTTTTTTAAACATCTGTCTAAACCGAGAATCGAATCCGGAAGCTCCGAGTAACATTCTGCTACAAAGACCGTTTATTTGACAAGCGAAAAAAAGAAAAGAAAATAAACAAAAAAAGAAAAAGGAAACGCTAACAAAGAATCGTCTTGACTAAAAAAATCTTAGTCTAAAAATAATAATGAAGTTTCCTTGTTCCAAGTAACGCCGGCGTTTGTACTTTGTACTAAGTTTTATTAAAATGCAGCTAAATTGAGAACGGCATTCGCTGAAAAGAAATACGATGAAAGAGACTTAATATTTTATTAACGCGATTTTTATTTGAACTCGTATTTTTTAAGTCGCGTAAAGCAATTATTTAAGGAAAACGTAAAAATACAAGTTACCTATCTATCTTATAATAACGTCTGAAGTTATCCTTAAGTCTTAATTCGTAACTTAAATCGGTTATAAACATTTGTAAACACGTTCTAAATTCAATTTGTTTCTGTGACGCAGTTATTAGCACAACAGTCTACTACGAAGAGCAGCTATTCACAAAGTGTGTTCCGCGGAACCCTAGGGCTAAAATACTGCAAAAATACCTACCAAAGATTATAAGGTTACATCTAAATATTCCAACTAAATATTACGTAATATTACATTGCAATATGATTATTCATAAATACATATAAATCAGTTTTTTATAATTATATTAAGGTTTTTCCTTCGCCAAAAAAGTTTGAGAACCGCTGACGTAGAGGTATAGGATTCAATTACCGGTCGAATTAACTATGTATATTAGGTATTACTTAAAAAATAACTATTCAAATTACCCAATATAAATTCATTATGTAACCAATGGCTACAGACCACCCGATGTTAAACTAAGAGGTTTATGAACGGAGATAATAAAAAAACGGAAATAATATGTGAAAAAAATATGTCAAATTTTTTATTGGGATGTGACAGTTGCTACTACGTCACAAAAATACGCGTACGTCTTTGAAATTCAAAGCAATTAGAGTTCTAGAATAAACGTGGGCGCATTCGGTCTTGTATATTTTTTTATTTACAACTTTAGATTGAGGCGACGCATATGTGAAATTATTATAATATTTAAAATTTATTTACATTTTATTTTTATTATTATTAGCCGAGATGATGAACAATTTGAGAGAAAAATAAAACGTATGTAGTTTCAAATAAAAGGAAAGAAAAAAATCGTAAAAATTAATTAGTAGGTAATATTTTAAATATTTTTTTCCCTAACAGGAAATAATAATTTTTATCTTACCGCAATTTAAATTTTATTTTTAATATACTCTAGTTCGGTTTTTAATTAATTAATTTTCCTTTCGTAAATATATTCAAGCTAAAAAGAAGGAATTAAAAATTTCGTTAATTAATTCATATATAAAAGCCCTACCTAATTAAAATAATAAATTATTTTAAAATTACCTGCATTTATCCTTCCTTATTTTAGATGAACATAAAAGCAAACTTAACAACAGCATTTCACAAAAGTTCGATATGAACGTCACTATTTTTATTCTCGAAATACGTCAGAACACTATTGGCTTTCACAATCGATACCGCACGATTACGTCACTACGTTCTAAGTTCAAAACACAGGCTTAGTGGCAACACGAAATGAGTCCGTTATCGTCAAAATGTATTTTTCAAATGTCAGTTTGCTGCAAAAAATTGCACAGCGCACTCCGCACGTTGATCGTAGGCGTTCTGTTTATATCTATAGTTGTAAGTACGCAATGCACTTATGTGTACTTGCTAAGTTTTTTATTATAGTTACTTATATTCGTGCCCGCGCGGTTCCTTAGTTTGAGACTTGCCAGGTGATGGTGGAGTAAACAATATTGATATATTACAAAAATTATTATATCAATCAACTAAACTTTACACATATAAATTGATTGATAAAAAAATTATTATTCAATAGAATAAATTCAACGTCCTATATGGACATAATATAATAAAATAATACTATATTTCTTCTTCTTTTTCTATAGGCCTCAGATGTTTAATGAAGACAAACAACCCAGTGATTTAAATTACAAAATTTTAATACACACGTAAACCCTCATGTCAAAAAAAAAAAAGAAACAAAAGGCAAATATGGATATTAAATGTGTTTTAAAAAAAGAACGCGACAACTGTCATAAAAATAAAAATAAATCTATAGGCGTTCGAGTATATCAAAACAGTATTTTTATACTAAGCAATTTGACTCAGGCTAAGTTACGGTGATAATTGCTCCAAAAAAAATATTCAATTAGTTGCAATCCCCACTATGCCTGCCTAAGTCATAGTAGTGGTACTTCGTGCATAAATAATTGCATTAAAAATGCACTATTGCAGTTACTATCATTTTTTTATCAGTAAGGACCAAGATTGTTTGTAAATCTAGGTTATAAGTGTGCGAGGGAGATAGTTGTATCTTCACTTTTTCCCAGCACAGTTAGGGCTCTGAGGAGGTATTTTTTTCCTTCGATTTTTTATGTATTTCTTCCTTATAAGAGAGTACTTTCTGATAGATGTTGAAGTTTTTGTTCGCGTCTATATCTGTTCGGTTGTTGGTGGTCTCGATACTTGATAATAACTTTTTCTAAACAATTTTTAATGACTATTTTTTCTACTTTTTATTAATCTACGATATATTTTTTTTTATTGATTATTACAGGATATTAAAAGTAATTTTACCGAAAACTAAAATTATATTAATTTAAATATCTCGTTTTAATAAGCTACATAATGTATTTTTAGAAGTAGCCGGGATAACGAGAGGAGTGTGCGCTGTTAATTTCACATAGTACATTCATCTCCTCAAGCCGGCATAGTGGAGTCATGGACCGCACCCTAGCTTAGTGGTCATATGCTGGGCTAATATTAAAAAAATTAAACTACGCTCATTGTTTTTATAATAAATAAAAATTCGTCACTACATATGTCATTAATCCCCTAGTTATAATATAAAAAAATAAGGACGAGTTATTGAGTACAATTTTCTATCAACTAAGCTTAGTTCATAAATATACGAAGTTATTTACAAGTCTGGTCTATACTATATCTAATTATATACGTTCCATATTCGTTGTCACGCAAATTAGTTGCAAAAAGCCCGACTATATGGTTTAATTCTTAGAGATGCATCGTTGGACAGTAAATAATAGTGTATTATTGAAATATGAAAAATTAATACTCTACAAATTGTTTTTAAATTTACAAAATGTCACTCATAAATTTACCAATTGAATAGTAGGACTTGTTTATCAAAAATACGTTGAGATTCTTTTTAAATATGTTAAAATTACACCGGCACACAAAAAAAAAGTTCTCTGTACTTGGCTTTTTTTCGAAATTTCTGAGGGTTTTTTGAAATTTACTTAGACTTTAAACAGCTAATGGTCCAAATAAACTTCAGATACGTATTTAGCGGATCGAAATACATAAAAATCATGCTTGGCTTAGGTCAAAAAAAATTTTTACATCACCGAAAACGACGATTTTTGTCATTTTTTTCGGTATTTTAAAGTTTTCTCGAAATTTTGAGGGTGTACGAGTCATATTCGGATTCAGCGGGTCAAAATACATAAAAATATATGAGTCTCGTCAAAAGTACAGAGAACTTTTTTTTTGTGTGCCGGTGTTATTAATGTTTCTTATAATCCTAAGTAAATGGTTGAATTATATGCTATATATGTTATGAGAGTTGTATTGCATGTAGTGGGGGTTGATTTTGATACCATTTTGTCACTGTTATATTAATCTATATTAATTAACATTAATATGGTTTATTGCAAAAATTGCAATCTCTCTAATATATATGCATGGTAGTGTTAAAATGTTTAAACTCTTAAAATATGGTTTAAATAATTTAAATATTGTTTTGTTCAATTTTTTTATATCGATTTTTTAATAGATAGATTCGTGCGCTGTTCTATTATGCTGAGATCTCGGTTAGGATACCTAGTTAAAATGGGTGATTATTTAAATAAAAATAATGGGTATATTTCAGTAAGCATACATTTTCACAATATAAAAACGATTTATACGCTTTTTTATTCAGTTTATTTCATTAAATATTATCTGTTATTTTAAAGTGATATTTATTAAATAAACAATATATATTTACAATTTTTTGTTTTTTATTTTTATTTAAAAACTTGTTTTTTTTTTGTAAACGGCCTCTGTGACAAAATTTAGTCGATCGTAGAGGTTTCGGAGTAAATATATACTAACTTTTACCCGCGGCTTCGCTCGCATTTAAGTTATTAAATAAGTATCAGAGATCATTTCAATAGAAATGAATCAATATAATTCCAAACAGCTGAAACTATAGTCAGTTGGAAACTATAGTAAAAAATAAATTTCTTTTTTAATAAAAAGTATCCTATATTACTTCTAGTACCTCCAAAAATATGTGTACAAAGTTTCATGATGATCGGTTAAGTAGTTGTTGCATGAAAACGTAACAAACAAACTCACATTCACATTTATAATATTAGTAGGGATATACTTATAATAAATATATATAGTCGTATATACAATTACAAATAGGATATTATAAAAAACATGTATGTATATTTATGAAAAATTACGTTTACTAATTATTAAACATTTAAAGTAGTAAAAACACAACAACATGTTTTATTAGCTAGAATTAGCGGAAGAGCTGAGGGCAGCGGGAGGTAAGAATGGCGTTCGTTAGTCAGTTTTAATTTCAGCTAATTTTTATCTCGGAAGCGGGCGTCTTGGCCTTTTTTCTTGTACGGGCCATTAAAGCGCATTGTTATTGTACTATAAAGAATTTTGATACTTATATGAGACAAATAATAGTAATGAATTTAACATATATCGTAAGATTGAATTACGTATATGTAATATTATAATATTTATTCCCCTCTCTCATGCATCTATTTGGTTCTTGTTTTTATTATTTTTATTTTCATTATTGTGTAACATCTAAAATATGTATTTTTGTATTTTTATTAGAAATTTAGTATCTATCCCTTTATCATCTTGAGCATGCCGTCTTATCCTATTTTTAAAATTTCATTTAGTTTATATAATAGCACTCCTTTTTATAATATATAGTCATAATTTTGTAGGTAGGTTTTATAAATAAATAAATAATAAAGAGTGGTAGGCAAACTGATAATGGTTATTAGTCCAGTAAACAACCTAGTCACGGTTTGGGATCAGCTTTCAGGTAGCTATATTCACAGTTGTCATCTCAAGCCGGTATAGCGGAGGCGACTGTTGGATGCAAATATATGTCTATGGACCACACTCTAGTATCATATCAAACGAAGCATAGTCATATGCCAGGTGACTATAAAAAAAATGATTTCTTTACTAGCATAAGGTGTGATCGTTCTTTAATTGATATCAAGTGGTGAGTAATAATTTTAAGTATCAATTTTCAATACTCATACTAACATTTAAAAATCTAATTTTTGTTCAGTTTTTCTCTTATTCCGGCAAATGTCGTCGCTGGGAGGGCGGGTTGTTTTCCCGCCAATTTGTATGTGTTTGTGAAAATTTAACTTTTAATGTCTCGTAGGAGGTTTTTTTTACATTTTCTATTTGGACTACCTAGTTAAATTACTAATGGGTTTCTTTTGTTTGTTTTAGTATTATTTTTATAGTAGTCTGACATGGGACCACTAAAAGCGTACACAACTGTACAGCAAATAAGTTTAACTATCATTTTTGTATAATAATATATACACGTATAACGCAATAAAACGTATTACCTCAAAACAAATGCCTGATGTTTTTTTTAAAATATTTATTTAGACCGGAAAACAAACTCATAACAGAGATAATATAATTGAAGGACAAATGAATGTCCTGATTTATTAAGTTATAAAAGCTGTAAATCCCATACCTGTCTACTATTATAAGTAAATATTAGGACAGAGGTTTGTTTCTTTACTTTTTTGGTTTATATATTAGAGACTAGCTTTTACCCGCGGCTTCGCTCGCACATAAGACAATAGACAATAGAAATGAATCAATATGATTCCAAACAGCTAAAACTATAGTCAGTTGGAAACTATAGTAAAAAATAATATATTTTAAGAATAAAATGTATCCTATGTTACTTCTAGTACCTCCAAAAATATGTGTACAAAGTTTCAAGATGATCGGTTAAGTAGTTGTTGCGTGAAAACGTAACAAACAAACTCACATTCACATTTATAATATTAGTAGGGATGTAAGTATATCATATAAAAAACTTTTCTAATAATATCAACAGCGAGAGAGAGGGGTCTCCACCGCTAATTGCGAAATAAATCTTAAGTTTTTATGTAAAAGAACTCTTCCTTCAGATGAGTTATACGGGGTTTTCGCAAAAAATTACTGCCCACCGCGCCACCGAACGGGCCACGATACGACACCGTTTAACTACGAGGTCGTAATTTATAGACCAGACTTTAAGAATACATGCAATATAATAAATATATGCTTTTCTTAAAATAATAAAGTGAATTCAAATAGTATGGAAATTTTACCAATACAAAATTCAATTAGAAATATTTCAAGCCGGCACAACGAATGCGATACTATGGTCATGTTACTTCTTTTAATTTTTTTTCTAAATATATAATTTAAAGGTCTATAGTGATACAATTTTAAAAATAATAGTACATAATTCAGTATAATAATATAGTCGGCTATAGACTTTCTTAGATATATTCAATTAAATAAAAAATATAAAACAGCATATTACTTGAATTAATAAAGAAATTAACAAAAACAAATGCCTTTATTTTTTAAATAAAAAATTTGGATCAAAAATGCATGTAGGTACGTTCACACAGTCGTAACAGAGACATACGAGGAATTGCGTCCATTTGTTAATTTCATATATTTCATTTACATATCATATAATTTAATTTATATATTCTGACCAAAACCTATAAGAAAACATGTTGGAGTACAAAGTCAGTTTACGACCTAAACTTGAAGAAAACCATAAAATAACTTAAAAAACTGTCGTAAAAAAGCGAATTGCATCGAAAAAGCTTGTACATTATGAATACGGCACTGAAAGGGGTAAAGAATACTTAAAAAAGGGGAGAGAGTGGGAAAACGACTTGCGGAAAAATCGAGATGAAAACCGGCGGAATGATAGTAGACACTTAATTTTATATCTTTTTAAATATTATTTCAATGGATAGGGTTGTACATACACACTTTAAAATATTTTATTATTATTTAAATAACATTAACGATATTTTTATTTCAACACACTCTTTTGCCCTATGTTAGGAATAAATCCTTACCAATATTATAAATGTGAATGTGAGTTTGTTTGTTACGTTTTCACGCAACAACTACTTAACCGATCATCATGAAACTTTGTACACATATTTTTGGAGGTACTAGAAGTAACATAGGATACTTTTTATTAAAAAAATAATATTTTTTTTACTATAGTTCCCAATTGACTATAGTTTCAGATGTTTGGAGTGATATTAATTCATTTGTATTGAAATGATCTCTGATACTTATTCAATGGCTTATGACTATGCGAAGCCGGGGGTGAATGCTAGTAAATAATAAATAAAGGCTAGCTTAATGCTGAATTAAGAAAACTAGGTATCTCTATCGGGTATGAATATTAAAGTATATATGAAAAGCATTGTATGTAGGTATACCTATATATACCTAATATATATAATACAAAACCTATCACTATATAAATCATGAAAATTCTTAAATTCAATTTAAAGAAGCAGTTGTTTTTTACTCCCTTGTAAAATGTTTGTTAAGCAACGTTTTTATTATTATTAAATTTCCAGCTCATCTACAGCTATATAGAAGAACACCAGTTCTAAGAAGCATTAGTATGGAGGACGACACCGTATAACGGGTAAAATGTGTTTTTTTAATAAACCTACACAGCGAAGACGATTGATATATAAATAAAATAGTTTATTTTGTAAAAAAAATTGTTTCATAAAAATAGCAAGGGTCCTTGAACTAGGTTCAAAAACTTGTATTACTGGGTATCCCAGTTATCGAACTAGATGTATGAATTTGTACAATATATAAACAACTACTAGAAATAAAGAACTATTAAAATATATTTAACTATCAAAACATACCTCTCTTGCCTCAATTAAAAATCACAAAATTTGAATTAAATAATTGTAATTCTATAATTTAATGTTGACATTCAAATAACGATATTTTTTATTTGATTTGATTATTATTTTGATTTGATTAATGAATGACTATATTTATTTTTTTTTGACTTCATTGTAAATAGTTTTGTAATATTAGTGCATGCTGTGTTCACTGTGCATAGGGCCTACAATTGGATTGTTATAATTCTTAGTACGATGTTAATATATAAATAAATAAATAAATCTAGAATCTAACATAACTCAAATTCGCTCTCAAAATTCCCTATAAACAGCTCAGTCTGACTACAGATATACATCAGATATTCTTTGTGATAACAGGACAGAATAAAAGAAACGTACTAACCAAAATTTAATATATAGCTTTTTTATAAAATAACAACCTTCAATCAATTTATAGACTCACTGAATCACGAAAGGAAAGAGAAGAAAAAAAAACTATAAAAATATGTAATATTTTACATCGCTAACCTTTGTGAAAGTTTGTTAAGAATAAAAAAAAAGCTTCGTTTAAAGTCAAGCGACGTTTCAAAACCTATTAACTGTAAAAGGTTGTTCGACCGTTAAAGTTTTTTTTTTATATCATCACCCTGTCCAATTTTTCCTCCCTCCGTCGGACACTTTTCATAATTACCACCTCTTTCTTGAACCCCCGTTCCAATCTTTGCATACTTGTTACAAGATGTTGCAGTCAAACTTATTTTTTAAAGAAAGTTTTTTTGACAATTTTAAAATTAAAAATAAATTGATATTCAGTAGAACAATATAATTGATTATTATAATTAATAATTACATAGAATATCAGTAGGGAATTAAATCCGGGATTCTAACCACTATGCCACAAATTTTATAGCTTTGAGCTTATTGTGATGTATCAATAATTCTATAAGGTTATATAGTTTACAATTCGTATATTTGGACTAAATGAACTTAGGTAGAAATATCAGTTAAAATTACGTTATAATGTTTTATAACGGAGTTACATTCTAATAGGTCAGTTTTCTAATCGGGAATTACTGAAATATATTAAGGTAATCAAAGATCCCTTCCAATATCCGAAATATATGGAATTTCAAAAAAATATACATTAAAAAATCAAAGATACTAAATACATATTCGGAATCGTATATCATTAAAAATAACTTATTTATAACACAAGATACCGACACATAAAACATCGACAAGGAATTGATTTACAATGACGCATAAGAAAAAATCTTTTAAAAAAATTCGGTACGTTTAAAAGTTGAATGAAAAAAATACGTCGGAACACATGTCCTGTGGAATAAAACGCGAACGTCAAAACCGTTTCAATTTCTTCTTAAAACAATCGAAATTTAAAATTCAAATTCGATACACGGTCATTTTCGGTGAATTTTTTTTCAAAAATCGAATCGGTAATAAATCTCGAGGCAATAACGATAAATTCATTGCAGATCGACATGCAAATGTAAGTAGATGAAGCTTTTTTTCGGCGGTGTATGATGTACTTTGGCGGAATAAAGAATAGACTAGAATAGCCTTTATATTTAAAAAAAAAATACATTTAAAAAATATATTTTATTTAATATAAACATCGAAATTATTATTTAAAACACGTTAAATATTGTTGTTCATATTTTTTTATAACGGGAAATCCAATTAAAAATATGTATAACCTCTCTAAAGATTTCTTATTCCAACCAAAAAAAAAAACAAGTACAGGATGTTTTTTTGAATTTTATTTCGATCGGCTTTTCCGTTTTGTACCCGACAAGTGTAATTTTTTTCATGCACCTGTAGTACTTTGAACCACATTGCTTTACATGACATAACAATTGCTTTGTAAGTATATTGCATACATGTGCATAATATATATATATATTTTATTTATATCTATATTTCCATTAATGTATTGGCGAAGGCTTTTAAAGTCAGAAATAAAGTAATGATTTTAATGTTATGTAATAATAATAGCAATTTATGAAATATTTTTTTTTACTACAATCCAACTTTTCGAAAGCTTTGCAGCCATATTAATCGCGACAAGATTACGTTTAAAATAAATTTTATAAAATAAAATAAGTTATTGATTTTAAAATATCGAAAATCAAATCACAAGTCAATCGATTGACAAGGACGTCTTATCAAGACTTATGAGTAAATAATGACGGCGGTATTCTTGTTATAAGTTGTCACAGTTTTAAAACGATCAACCGTCATGTACACATGAGAAGAATAACCTTATCGAAACGAAAGCTGTATGTAGAGAAAAAGTTCTTTAGTTAATATAGTTTTTAATTATGTAATTTTTGATAGCATTTTATAATTATTATTTTCATTAATTTTAACTCAACATGCTATCCTATCCTATAATTTAATTTATAATAATAGCGACAAATTATATCAAATAAATTTAGCATACATCAACAAGAGTGTAGCTCAGTTATTGAGTAGAGACAAGGAGTTCATTTATTATTAATAAAGGTAAATAGGCATTAAAAATTAAAGTATATCAAACTTCAATAAGTAAGGTAGTTTAAAAAAAACAAATGCAGATGTGCTCAAACCCATTATCACATTTAACTTTACTTCCGGGGTCACTCATACACCACCTTGCGTTAAAGATTTTACAAGTGCATAAAAAGTACCGGAAACTTATTCTTTTTTTAAAAAATAAACCATTTACATATAAATACTTGACTATATAAGTAACTAACTTTATTTACATCAATTGTATTAATTTTTTAAACAAGTTCTGAATTGAGTAATAATGTACCTACTAATACTAACATTATATTGTACAGGGTATGATTGGCGAGTTTGTAGTGATTTCTTCTCGTCAAATGCCTCTCCGAAATCTAGGGTCTATGCGAAATAAAGTATAATATTTTGATTTGATATGTATTTAATTTTTTTTATAGTACCCTGGTACGTAACAACACGCCCCCTGATGATGATTTAAAACTAAGCAACAATTAATGTGAAGTTGTTTTTTTTAAAATCATTATATAGCTAGATGCGTATAACACAGTACCTACAGTGCAGTTTTCCGTGGCGTATATCAAACGTGATTATCACAACGATCTAAATAAATAAATTACATGAACGCCTCAGGCGTTTGATTACTATTTTTTTTATATCTTGATCGGTTCTCTATGCAAAAATGCTTCCTGTGCCTAGGACTATAAATATTCAGGTAAGATCAGAACTAGATTCTACAGTTCCTGTAGGGTAAAAATGCTATAAGATTGCTATCAGATTTTACCTTCATTCCCATGGGTAAATCTAGCGTTTAAAATGCAAATTTAAGTCTTAATACTAAAATTTTAAAAGGGTTTTGTTATAAAACCAATACCCAGTATTTACAATTTCAATTCTAATATCCGAAGAATCAACAAAAATTGTGTTTTATGATTAATAACTTTAAATTTAATTATCTTGAATGTTATGTAATGGTAGCTCTTTTCAGCGTGAATATTTCAAAATTAATTTCAATAAAATCGGTTCAGTATTTTTAAAGTTATAAGGTTAAACATTGGATATATAATATTTTTGAATGTCTCTTCTTAGGATATGAATATTGAAATTGTAAAAATTATGGACGATATCAATACACATTGAAACAGGTGCCAACTCACTCGCTGTAATGTCGACCAGCATTCTTCTAAGGTCCTCTCGCTTATAGTCTGGCCACTCCTCGCCTGCTGCTGTTCCGGTAAGCATGATAGGGTGACAAAATATAAATCTCATGTTAGAACATAGAATGATGGAGACGACACTACAACTAAGTCTACATTTTATGAAAGCTTAGACCTTATATTACCACTACAAAAAACTTTTAATGATTTAACAAAGTTCATATATATTTAAATTATCATTTATTCATTTATTAACATTGTTATATCATTAAAAATAATACGGATCATTAGATTCATTTGTTTTTTTTTTTCGGAATAGTATGAATCATTCGAAATTTAAATTAGAATCCGGAATATAGTGGCCGGACTCCGCCCAATATAGTCAGTCTGATAATCCGTATTTGAAACAAAAAAGAAAACGGGTTAGCAAGAAGAGATAGGATAGTATGAAAATAATTACATCAATACTGAGGCTATTCAGGAAATTTACCAATGCGAAGGGTAACATGGCGTTACGGTCACTCATCTGTCCATCCCCAGGTGGCGATTGCTGTTGCGACTGGTGTAATGCAGCGTGCAAAAGAGAAAACGACCGATGTTTGAGATTATATATATATATATACATATATACATATACGGTTTAAAATAATCTCAATAAACGCGATAGTAAGCCACGTAGTCTTTTATACTAGTTAAAACTTGTTAGTAGTACTATTCCTTGTCTCATAGTGCAGGGTATTCCAATTTGGGGACAGGGTATTGTATGTGTATTTATTATTATTATTATTATCCAAGCCAAGATTATATAAGTTGCCAAGTTGAAACATACGTAGTTTTAAACGTTTATTGACACATACGTCGTTTTGAAAGTACAATTGAAACAGATCTTTAATATTGTAATTAACAAATGAGAAGTAAGTGGGAATCTTAATAATTATAATGAAACAGAGATTCATGAATAACACTTACCTTTATAAAAGTTATAAAATGCATTTTTAATTCTAATTACTTTTTAATACACTCCAAATATAATAACATTCCAACAAAAAAATAAAAACATGCATTTAACAAAGAATAATGAATTCAAATTGAGCTGGGTGAGGAAACGAAAAATTACAATGCTTAAACTTTTAGTATTAATTTTCTACCATACACTAGGTATTTTACTGCCTACGCTTTACCATGAGTTTGCACTGAGAGAAATTTTAAGCTGGATTGCAATTGCAAACCAACCCCTAATCGTGACCAAGTCATTTGGTGGATGTTACGTTTAATAGTGTAACTACCCCTACCTGTTTATCAGGGAGACCTTTTTTTGTTTTAAGCACAAATACATGGTAAGTAATCATCAACTCAACGAAAAATTACTACTAGTATAAATTTGTCAACAAAAAAAAACACACCACAATCACTCAAAAAAAAAAAACTATAAAAATTGATATAAAATAATTACATCTATACTATTCATTGATGATAGAAAATTTACCAGAGCAAATGGCACAAGTGATCGCTCGCTCATCGTAGAATCTGCTGATGGTGATTGTTGTTGCTATCCCGTTTCAACACGTAGCAAGGATTGCGTGCAAGAAAGAATAAACATAAGTTCACACAGCTCATTTATTAAATTTAATTGTAATTTTACTGAAAAAGTTTTTGATACCTTTCTCGATTTTTTAATCTATTTATATATAAAGAAAAAAACGTTTTAAATCAATGAATTATGTTCTTAAAATAATTAAAGTGTATTTTTATTTGTTAGTGACGTAAATAAAGAATAAAAATTAACATAGTTTTTAGTTTAGGAAAAAATCAAGTAGCAATTTTAGACAAGAGGCACTTTAAAACTGAACAATGCAACACTTAATATTAATAAATCAAATTTTAATTAAGCGTCACATTAGAAAAAAATAAACCACAATGGTGCAAGCTTCACCTCTTTAACGGTGCCGTTAAATTTTTGTTTACAAGAGCAGGAAAAAAATATATCAAAACTGGTTCTCTTTTGCATTGTTTTCGAAGTTTAAAAAAAAGGAAACGTATAACTGTCAACACCCCTTCGTGAAATGTTTGAAACAAAAAAGAATGAATTTGAAATGACTCGTAATCCCCGTGATTCTGCCGTGGGAATGGACATACGGCGAATATGAAACTAATTCAAATTGTAATATTCATTCTATTGTTTTTTTTTTCTGTTATTCCATATTTGAAATTGCATTCTTATATTTATTTATACACTACTAATTTGAAAATGGAATATTTTAAAATAAATTCAGTTATTATTAAGAATTATTGGTTCAATTTTATTTGTGTTTCCAAATTTGAAATAACACTATTAAAAATAAACCCTTACATTAGTTATGAATTTTTATAAACTATTATGAAATATAAGTCCTACCTAATTTATTTAATAAATATGCATAACGTTACATTCAAGCCATATGTTGAACAAAATCGATACAAAAAAATAAAAGTTGTTGACATGTTGATCACAACCTCAGTAAAATTTTATAGAATTATTTTAAAAAAGGAACAATATTATTTACACGTAGTTTTGTCGACGGATGCGGCATAAGGACAAAAACGATTTAATAACAAGTTTGACGTTACCAGACCCTTAAACCCTTTCTTGTATAACAAAAGCATTACAATATGTTGCCTTGGCCCCGTCTTTTCTTTTCTTTTTTATAGCGGAAGGGATAATTTTAAATTTGGAACCAGTTCCGTAGACCCCACTAATTCTTGGGTCAGTTCAGTTCGTTCTTTGAGGTTGGTGACGTTAGACGTTTTGTGCGATGAACATATTTAATATGTTACTGAATTGTTTTAAAAAATATTTCAATTTATATTACCGAAGTGGAGTGACAACCTTTTTAGTTGATTCGTGATCCGGTAAATGTTCCGTAACAATTTGAAAATCATTTAATTTTTTAATATATGCTCGTAATTAAGAATAATTTAAAATAAATACTATTAATTTGAAAATCATTAGAATAACATTTGATAGTAAACATTAATTCACAAAGTACGGATAATGTTTGCAAAAAAAACTACTCACGCAGTCTTACATTAAATAAAATTTTATCTGGAATTAATTCACCTTTTGACATTTATTTTTTTATTTATATTAATTTTTCTTTTTTATTTAAATACCTCAAAATTACTTATTTTCATCGTATAAAGTTGAACGCAATATTCTATTCACAAAATAACGGTAAGTAAATATAATCGTTCACTAACCTGTATTTCATTGACGAGTTTTTCTGCCATCAGTTTGTGGTCAGGAGTCGCCGGTGGCTGTGGAGTCGGTGGCGCTGGCCCGGGTTGGCCGAGAGGAGGGACTTCAGGAAGCGGCTCAGGAGCTGGAGTGCCAGATCTGCTACGAGTCCAAAAATCCTGGCTCATTTTCAACTGGCGCTGAGCCTCAGAAGCCGCTGCAGCAGCCTGCTGAAAGGCTGGTATGTGCAATGAGAGTGGGGCAGCCCGCAAGTCCAGAGCACTTCCTGCCGCGGAGGCATCGTTGGTACCGTCCGCCGCGGTCATCTTAAACGAGTTCTGTAGCCAACTTGTTACAAAGCTGTCTTCCTCCTTGGGCGGCTCCAGTAGCCTCTGGAACGGCGGCGCGGGCCCCGAGTTGTCGAAGGCTCCCTCGCCGCCGCCCGGCTCACCTTCCTCTGTTATCTTGGGCACTTTGGCCTCTCTCGGTGAGCTGTCCTCTACCGCCTCCGTCTTTCGATATTCATGGAGGTCCCGGTACCTCTCCTGCAGCGCTAGGGAAATATTCTCATTGAAGTATTTCAACATTAATTCCAGTTTAGGACGAGTCGTCACAATAAATTCATGCGATCTCTCGCATTGGCACTTCGGCCACTGTCTTCTTAATATTGCACTATATCCCGTTGTCGGTTACGTTCCTTCGATATGTCGTTTTTTTTTCCACCGGCGGAAATTTGTATCTGCAAACAAACGGCACGTTATAATTCTACGATCAAAGTTTATAACACGCACGACCGCACGTCGCGACGTAAACACACCTCGCGTGGCCTTCCGAACGGACGTCCCGAATTATCTTCGACTTTGTGCGAAAATATTTTATGAGAATACGAGTAGAATTAAAATTAATCACGAAACACCGCCTAAAAACTAAGTCTCAACTTGAAGAAAATGTAAGAAAATTATTTTCATAAGTCGCGAAAATATTCTAAGTTTTTCCGGAAAACCGCTGAAAACTCTCTAAGTCGGCGGGCCACGCTCGGAAAAGCGGAAGCGAGCACCTTCTTGAGACGCGGGCGGACGACGACTAACTTCTTGGTGGAAAACTTGAGCGTCGCGACGTCGACGTCTTGCAGGGCGGGGCGGACGCGCGCGCCTGGTGAAGACGCCGCCGCAACTAGCAAGACGCGCCGCCCCCGCCGCCTTAGACGCCGCCAAGAACATCCCCACCGCGGGCGGGCGCACGCGCCCCGCGTTTTTTCCGCGGAAAAATGCGTCCGGCCAAGAAAACGACGGCGACCGATGTCCGAACGGCCAGCGAGCTCGACCGCCCGCGGCGAGAGTGCCGGCCTGACCGCCTCGCGCCCCCGCGCGCTGGACACCGGCCGGACTCGACACGCGGCCCGGAACGGCTCGCACGCATCATCCCGAATAAGAACTATTCTAAAGGGCGCTAAGGAACATATGGGGTGAATAACTGAACGAGGGTGGCGGGTGTTCTCCCTCTCGCTCGGGTAGCCGCAGTCGGCTACTGACCGCGCGAGTTAGAACGGGACGAGCGGAGTTTTGCATTTTTTTTCTAAGTGCAAAGCTCCTATTAGTGAGGGAGGAAATGAAAAAGAATGAAATTCTTCGCGCGATTTTTTCTTAATATCGTTCGTCTCGCTCCCACGTGGGGTGGATTGCATTTACTGTCTCACGTTAGTATTTAAAAAGAATTATCGTGCCGCCTCTCTGTATTGTGATTTTTTTCTCAAGGCGGAGCTTGGCTTATGGGGTTTTATCTAACCGATGTTTTTGATGTGGTTTTCTTTTACCTAAACTTGTGAAAGTTTCCACGCGAATGCGGTCTTAAGTTGATATGTACAAAAATGAATACGAGTATGTTGTTAAAATTTCGATCGTAAGGAAAGGTTTGATTCGAAAGCATTGAAAGTGTCATTGACCTACATTTACTTGAATAAAAAGTACTTAACAAATAAAGCTATCGATAATGTAATAATGTAAAAAATAATTTACCAAAAAAGACTATTATTTATTACTTATTACAACACTAATTATTTTGATAATTTAAGAAGAAACAAATTTCCTTTAAAGTATCTCGCGCGAAATGTAACAGAGCGCGCCAAGTCGTGTAGCCTTTAGATGAAACCTCCGTAGCTACAGAAAACTGCGCTACCCCTCAAGAGATGGCGGGAGCTGTATCTCTATTGAGTTTTAACTTGAGAAAAATGTATTATTTTATGCGAAATATTCACTAAATAATAATTAAATTTGTTCAATTGTTTTTAAATTAAGTAATTAAATATATTTTATATGTTTATTTAAGTTAAATATTATTATTTTTTAATATTTTTGTTGAAGCTATAGTTTATTTTATATTTATTAAATATACCTAAATATATAGCGTCTTATTTCTATAAAATTTATTGTAAAACAATGCATTAGAACAACTATGTTAATAAATAATAATAAAAAAAATTTAATAAATATATTTTGCAAAAAAAAAATAAAATTGTTTTTACTTTCATAGATTAATTAGAGTAATTAATTTTCTTAAAGTACATATGTCAAAAATGCATTGGTACTAAACGCAGCTGTGAATGTTATTTCAATAGCGAATCCACATCTGTAGCCACCATGCCACGCCTGCAAAGTCAAGCATAGTTAAACATCTTAAATGCCTAGATATAGTATTTAATGATTATTATTAAAAAGGCGTGGTCACATGGGAGTGTACAATAATTCTTTTCACGGTGTATGCATCCTAATATTCAGAGTGGCTTCAACGTGCTCCACTGACTATGGAAATGATAACATTGTAATTATTTTATTTGAGAGAGTAAAAAAACCAAGTTGCTCTATTTGCTGATATGTAATAAGCTTGATTGATATTTATAAATAAATTCTTTGTTCGTTTGTTTTTTATATTTTTTTTATAGTAGCTTAGATATGCTGTACTGTAGTCTGCATCTATTGACTTATTTTTTCCCCTATGTTTTTCCCTATTATCCTATATTCAAGAATTATTACGTCATACCCTATAGTAATTATTTATTTATTTCTTATACTATGGTAAAATAATTTAGAAAATTAGAAGAGATGTGATCTCCAGCAGAGAAAAGACATATATATACAAATAGATACATGTATAGATAAATTGTCTTATTATCCTATTAGAAAAATCAGCCCATAAGTTTCCTCAATGAAAGGCTGAATAACCCAAAATAAGTGGATTCAAACAAAATGCTATATAGGTATTTTAGTTGTCACATATACTCGTAGTATATATACAAACATAACTATAGGTCAGCGGTTCTCAAGCTTTTTTGGCAAAGGAAAAAGCCTTAATATAATTATAAAAAACTGATTTATATGTATTTATGAATAATCATATTGCAATGTAATATTTAGTTGGAATATTTAGATGTAACCTTATAATCTCCCTTTGGTAGGTATTTTTGCAGTATTTTAGACCTAGGGTTCCGCGGAACACACTTTGAGAATAGTTGCTATAGGTATATTAAATTTGATAAATAATACGTTAGCGATATAACACTTTTTTTAAAATACAATAATAAAATACCATCTGTCATATAATAAAAGGATACCCTTCCAAAGTTATATTATTATTAAAATAAACATACATTTAGTTCCGTGTCCGGGAATCGAACCGAGGACAATGGGCAAAAACTGGCCCTTCCGTTTGACCCTATGGCGCATTCAAATTGTTAACTTTTAGGTATGAGAACGTTCTACAATGGTCGCATTGTTTTTGGTTTTATTTTTTTCACCAATACTTTCAATTTAAATTAACAAAAATTGTCTGTAGTTAATTATTTAAGAAAAATATATTATTTATTAAAAATAATAAATATTTGATTTTTTTTTAACTATATCACTTTAATTTAATTCAAAAACAGGTTTAAGACATTTATTGATTCAAAAAGAATTTTAAAAAAAATCACTTAATTGAGATAACAATAATAATAATAACTATAAATAAACATATCGTACGTAGAATATTGACAACACCATCACAAGGCACTCAAACCCATTATGTGTTTTTTTAACTCATATTTAAATTTACTAACATTTCTAATATTAGTTATGTTAGGTGATAATGCGTTATAGAACTGTGCCCCTTCCACCATAACACTTCTTTTTCCGTAGCTAGTTCTAGCTCCTAGGATTTTTATCTGGTCTTTACTCCGTGTGTTGAATTTATGTGTTTTTTTGTTAAATTTAATTTTTGTACTTACATATTATTGTTATATAAAAAAAGTTTAAATTTAATATATATATATATATATATACGAGTATATATATTTAATGCAAGAATGTATTTTGTAACCATTATGGAAGCAGCACGTCCGATTCGCGACAGCTGCTTAACTATTGTTACAGTTTTATACGTTTTTATATACATACATACATATACATATATATGTATGTAACTAAGTAATCTTTTATTTATTTAGTAATAATATATATGTTATATGTTGTGATAAAAAAAATTAAAAAAACTTTTAAAATTCTTGTTAATATTACACATAACTTGCTCATAAAAAAGGTCAAGTTAATTTATAGTCAAGTCAAAATAAAAACACAAATTTTCATACTTTTACGTCACATATATAAATTGGTAATAATCTACAAACAACTAAAGAAATTGAAATTTAAGAAAATGTCTTCTTCTTCTTCTTCTTCTTCTTCTATTAATGGCTTCAGATGTCTATTAAAGACAATTCTGCCAATGTCGAGTATTCAATAAGAAATTATAAAATATTAATTCACACATAAACCCTCATCTCTAATAATCTATCTAAGAAAAAGTCGTACTATCTCCGGGTGCCCGCCAAAACTCCCAACACAATAGTACGAAATATTCCCATCAAAAACAAAAGATGCCACCCCAATATAAAACACTGACTAAAAAACAAAACCGGTTCATTTGTTTTAAAGTACACCGAACGATATCTTTCAAAAATAAGGGCTCTTAGAATTTGCATAAGAATAATCAGGTCAAAAATTGAACCCTTTAAAACATTTTTTGTTTTTCAAAAAAAGAATTAAACAATTGGTGAAATTTGAGTTTATCTTAAGATCGGATTATTTTTGCAAGTTTAACTTCAATTTCATTGTCATTTATTGTAGAAACTAAACTGACGAACGCGTCAGGAACTGATATGTTAGTAATACACTGATTCAATATATAATATTGTTATTATTGTGGTCTTCACCTCTGCCACACTGACATGCATAATCCAGGACAAGCAGATCTTATAAATGGCACATCGGGATAAAAACCACCACTTCGAGTATTTTGTTTTTTATTTAAACAAAAGAAAATAAAATTATTTGTGATTATTCGTGAACGTTATTTTATACGGTCTACTGTTACGTTTATTTTTATTTATTTATTTATATATTTCGAAAGCGTTGCAACGAGACATCTCTTTTTAAATTAGTTAATGTTCAATATTAATTAAATTTAATTTTCTTTAAAATGTACAAAAAATATCCTAATCATAAGAAGCTCTGTATATTTTTAAATTAACTATACAGCGTATTAATAGTGAAAAAAAATCAATAAAACTATGTTTATAAAAATGAAATAGGTATAATAATACGACTAGGCTTCTATAGAAAGCGAGCCCCAAATATAATAGGGTTCATAATCACCTGAAGTAAACTCACGAACCGTGACCTATTTTTAATCATTTTTGGGTGCCTTATAAAGGGTTGGGGTTATACTGTATTGAGTCGACTTTTTTTGTTAAATTTTGGACAACTATCTAATGTTAACGGCTTCTGTGACTGCCAATACAGAACTAGATTTGAATCGCGATAAATATTAAAAATAATAATGTCAAATGTATTCAAATTTAGAACGTCGAAGTCATTTGTTTATATATGTCACTATAAATAAATTGAGGTTATGATCCGGCTCGAAGGACTTATTGACATAACAGCAAAGAAAAAGCAACAGAACTCAAATATGAAAATAAATATGCAAACGTGACTATTTTCGTTTAGGTTCTGTTAAAAAGGCACCGGATGGTAAGCAGTGTTTAATGGCTTAACAAAAATAGAAACTCTATGTAACTAGGCAGTTGCAGCTGTGAAATATAACAACTATTTTTATACTCGATAACAAAGTGGAATAAATATTGATTTCGTTCTATCTAAACCACAATAGCTGCAAATAAAAAAACAAAAATAAATGTATACGAGTATGTTGATAAAAAAATCAATTATGCTCCACACTCTTCGCCTATCTCAGTGTATTCTAAATAATTGTAACTAAAAATATATAAAGCCGCCTCCATACTAACCAGTCCCACTAATGTTAAAAGGTTATTGATGGTGCTATTCCGTGACAAGCTGTCTGTATTTTTAGGACGTACGAACAAAGCGGGCCCTTATAACAAACAGTCACTAGTTCTATATTTCTAACAAATATCTTCATTTTTAATTATGTTGTAAACGTATTTATTAAGTTTACCATTTCGTAGATATGCGTACAATATTTGAAACAAATATTCTTTTGTTTTATTCATACAGTAATACCCCGCTTTACGCGACCCCGTTATGCGTGGTTTCACTATAACACGAAATTCAAATTTATTATTAAATTACGCGAAAGAGTGCGTATAAACATAATATAGTCATCAACTTCTCTATGGTCGCGGGAATTTCAGTTAACGCGATTTTTTCCGGAACGTATTTCTCGCGTAAAGCGGGGCATTACTATATTCTTATTTTAAAATATTTATTAGACATGTGTGTGTTCCTCAAAGCTTATTGAATTTCGAACACATGATTTAATTTGATATATTTTTGTTATACTAAACACTCTCTTTTCTTTCTATATTTGGAAATGTGTTGCCACGTTCAATATGTTTTTATTAATTTAGTCATATAGATCATTGAATCCAATTGAGTTGGTAGGATATACAAAATCGCAATGTTATTGGACCTCAGAAACCATTAAGAAAATGTTATTGTTTTTTAACGAGACGGAAAATTATATTTTGAAACTATTTCAACAAACAAACCAAAAACGAAAATTGCTAAGAAGTTATGTTATGTGAATAGAATCAAGTGATATGTCATATTTAAATAAATGTAAAACGACTGTTAGTTAATTACTAAAAAAATAATGACAAAAGACTGTAAAAGAAAAAACAGGCCATAAATGTCTGAACACGAAATGAAGTCATGTCGAACATCATAAGTCAACCGTTAAAACGAAACATAAAGGAATCAATTTTCAAAGTGACTTAATAAAAAAAGATGAAAAAAAAGCACCCTGTCCAAACAATGTTAAACGATGCAACCACCAAACGCACCCGGGTAATAGGTTAAAAAAAACAAGTGTTAAGCCTGACACATTTTTGGTTAAGCCCACGGTTAAATGGGGAAAAAACAACAAAAAAAACCACCCCACCCCTCAATGTTAGGTTATCCAATAAAAAAAGTTTAGAAAAAAATATGTTACGCCGAATGAAAAAACGTCATAATTGCCGTGGTACGTGCGCCGCCTCTTTTTTTTTCTAGACGACCCCTCGCATCCGCTTCCGTGGTACTTAAAAAAACATTAGAGAAGTGTTTTTTATTCACTTCCAATTAAATCTACATAAATTTATTATACCGTTTTGAATTATTTACTTAAATATGTTTTATGAATATTAATTGTAAATATATTAATATATAATAAATTTTCTTACTTAATACAAACAATTAAGTCGTATATACATATATATATGTATACAGCCGTTTCCTGGTTCTAAGCTACCTCTCCACCAATTTTCAGCCAAATCGGTTCGGCCGTTCTCGAGTTATAAATAATGTAACTAACACGACTTTCTTTTATATATAGATAGATACTGTCAATATATCAAGCCGGTACAGTGGAGTTGAATATTACCTACACATTTGTCTGTACTAGCAATTGTTTTCGTTCAAAGAGTTCCAGCTTAATACTTTGGTAATAGCTTCTAAAAAAATCTAAGAGCAGCTCCTATCATACATACCTGATATGTAACAGCTTTAGTCAAATTTTAGAAACAGTTTGGATATAGATGGGTATAGCTTCTATTTAAGGCCTATCCTACCTATCTATTAAACCAAAATATTTAGTACAGCGCCACCTATTATCGAGTAGAATTATTAATATATCTTATTGGAGTATTTACTATAATGGTTTATTATACTTATTAGAAACTGTGTGTGAAACATCACATCACGTCACGTGTCACTAGTCTAAAAACTGTAATTTTAATAATAATTGGATTGTTTTAGTTCAAAACAAAAGAATATCAATAAGGGTTTTCGCTCACTGACGTGGCGATGTTAGTCTAGTTCAGCCATTCTCAAAGTGGTGTTCCGCGGAACCCTAGAGCTAAAATACTGCAAAAAATACCTACCAAAGGGAGATTATAAGGTTACATCTAAATATTCCAACTAAATATTACGTAATATTACATTGCAATATGATTATTCACAAATATATATAAACCAGTTTTTTATAATTATATTAAGGCTTTTTCCTTCGCCAAAAAAGTTTGGGAGCCGCTGGTCTAGTTAAATCTAAATTCAAATATATGTCAAAGTTAAGAAAATAATATTCTTGATTGACATGCACTATGTTATTAGTCTTAAGAATATGCATATTGGAATGTTTTAGGTAGATCTTCACTATTGTATTAGTTCGTTTGTTATCAATCATAAATTGATAAAATACATGTTTAAGAATAAATAGTTTTATTTAATCTAGTCTATTGCGTTTAAAAAACAATTAACTCCATAAAAACTTACGCGTATCCAATTATATATTAACACTAAACTGCACGAAAACTTGAAAGTAAAATTTTAAAAACAAAACTAAAAACTAATTCCTACACTCTTATCAGAAAAAGCAGAAAAACATCCGCACACTAACGAAGTCGAACTTATAAAATTCCATTTAAAACAGTATATTATTATCTTTTTTCTAACTTAAAAATCTATTATTTCTCCGACCAATACGGAATAACACTCACAAAATAATCACAGGAAAATCATCTTTAGAAGTTGAACTAACAGTTTAGTATAGCTTCAATTAAACGCTCTCTTACGACGTTTTAAACATAAATTGTTGATGCCTTGGTCTATTTTATTGACCATAGTGAGGGGAAAATATTTGTAATAATTTAATGTATAATAATTTATATTCGACTTATTTTATTCTTTCTTTCCACTCATATTATGTCATTTCACGTTATGTCAATAACTAAACATAAAAAACACTACATATATCTAATTATTCAAAATAAACGGTCTAATAGGCCGCATAAAGTCTTTTAAATTAGTAAAATCATGTTTGTTAATAATTCAAATAAGTTTCCAATAAAATTTTGAAAAAACAAAAGCTATGACATGGAACAAGTTATATTTACTGACCGCAGCGATTTCGAAAAAAAATTTAGTCTAATTTGAAATACCTTCCTATATAAATATAAAAATCAAAGATTATTTATTTCGCATAGGCTTTGTAAACTATACGATTTCGGAAAGGCATATGGCGAGAAGAAATCACAAGAAACTCGTCAATCATACCCGCCTGTACGATATAATGTTAATAATATTATTATTAGGATGTATTATATGTAATGTAATATTATAAACAAATGAATAATTGCACTATAATTATATTTCATATTATATGATATGCCACATCCTTATTCTATGCAGTTCTTATCAGACACGACGAGGCAAAGTAGATAAAATTTTGAAAAATTTGCTACTTTTCCAGCGATAACCCTACAACGACACATAGGAAAAAAAAGCTCGACTCGCATTTATAGACAGCACTTAGAACTCAAGTTTAATGAGCAGTGGCGGCCTTAAGGGGTGGCGAACGGGGCCTCGCTCTTGCAGGGGCCTCGCGCAACAACCCAAGCAAATTTAAAAAATATATAGATATACAGGATATATACTATGTGATATTGATAAACATGTAAAAACACAAATTTTATTTAATTGTATAACTATAGCATTTCTCGTCAAATATAACAAATACCTAAACCAAACAACCAGATCTACTTTCGCGCACATATACTTTTCACGAAGGACAAAGGGCCTCGCAATCGGTAAGGCCGCCACTGTTAATGAGTTACCTATTGTTTGTTGTGGTTTTAAAACAATATATTAAATTAAAAATAGACAAACACATTCTCTATTGCCACGTACCTACACACATACGTTGACATTACATAAAAGTATTGCCAACGCAAAATAAAACACAATTATCAGGCTATTTGACAGCACCACCAGAATATCGCATGCAGTTAGATGCTAATACTTTGGTAGGTATCATTTAAAAAAATGCGTTGTTTTTTACATACTTTATGGCTCTAATTGGAAACCAATTTTATTATTTATTTACTTTTAGTAATTTGGCTCTAATAGAGCGCTTTTACTCGTCAATACAAATGTAAATATAAATGAAATAAATTTATTAAACTAATAATTATCAATTTGATTTAGCTGCTGTATACTGGCATTCTCCACTTATATACTAATGTCATAATAACATATAATAAATCTACTATGATGTAGAAGAATAACTGCTGTATAGGGGCATTGTCATCCTATTGTATACCTAAGGGTAAACATAAAATGACATTAGTTATATCCAAGCTTTTTTATGTATAAGATATTGTGTTTCCTAATTCAAATTAAAAAAAAAAATTAAGAATAAAAACGCATACAGGAGAGAGTCCACTCTATAAATACAATGAAGAGTATTAATAATAATGATAGTCGCGCACGCGCATGTATACGTAGGTATGTTTTATTATTTGCAATATTTCCGTTATCTTCTCCACACTTATAATAATATAGATATAAATAGATAGATGCTTGCCTTTGTTCAGTCTCGTATGATAGTAAGGCGTGTGAAGACGCTATTCAATCTTTACTATAAAAAAAAACTATGTTATCCATTCTCTTACATACTATAATCCGTAGATTCCTATTGGAATTGTCAAAATACCATTATACCTAATAACATACAACAACTGTAATAATGCCTTGTTCACTTCAACAGTAAAAATAATACGTGTAATATGAAGTACTAGTACTACTTTCACACTGACGTTTATAGTTTCATTCAAAGTGTAAAATGCTTTGTTAATTATTATTTCTTTTATACGTGTTATAAATCCTAAATCCTAAAAAATAGTTCCACAAAGCAAGTGGCGTACTAACTCCTGGTAAATACCTCAAGTCGAAGTACTAATGTTTTCCAGTCGAAATAAAAATTGATTATTATTGTTTTGGGTCTAGGGTTTGTTTGTTATATATCTTTTACATGCATTAAGGTTTCATAGGTATATTGATAAAATAATTTATAATAGCGAGGAAATGCTTAGAGCGTTCGAGCGCTCGCTATGTTCTATCGTCCTACGCCTTTAGCTATTAGGTTTAGTGTTGTTTATTGATTTTATCGATAATTGCACTTTTTATCGATACTCTTATATTAATGTCGATTACTAAAATTTGCCAATTTTTCGATTCAATTTCGCAATTCAGTTGTTAAATTCTTAGTTATAGTCGTAATAAATTTTGATTTTTTTAAATATAAATCATGTGTGCTCGGAATGAGCCTGAACGAGTTGAAATAATTAAAAGATTCAATCTCAAAAGACAAGATGTGGGTAAGCTCATCCCTTTAATGGCGAGTTCTGGACCATTGGAAGCGTCATATTTGTGGAAATTGATATATAAGGTGGTGAAGGATTTTAGTTTTTTTTATTCTTGTGTATATATGTAGTTGTAACTTTGTATGTATTTGTATTTGTGTTAAGGATTTTGTACATGTTTATATGGGACCGACATAGTCGTTCACGACTAAGGTCCCGAATAATAAATTTGATTAAAAAAAAAATAATAATAATATATAAATCATTATCTAAGGGATTTAAAGGATCATGATTTAACTATTTTCCCGCTACTATGATCGCTGTAAAGTTTTCGCATGGTCGGATAAAAAAATAAAATTTTTGGTAAGTCATCACCTTATTCTGTCTGTCAATACGCGTTAATCACAGAAGTTATCGGCATTAGATAGATTGGTTTAAGATTGGATTTAAGTGAATAATTTACAAAGTTTTGTATGAGTGTATTGATCTAACAATAATTGTTTGTTGCCGCTAAAACAAAATTTTATTTTTCCACACTTGTGTCAAATTGTGAACGTAAAAAAAAATATCGATAACGATATAAAAATTGTCCTAATGTCCCCTCTCTAGAGGTCGCCCCTAACGGCATAGAATGCAGTGCGCGTATTTCTGCGCGTACGCCGGCCCGAGATAAATCTTTTTACTGCACACCCTGATTAGAAAATTCCTTTATTAATTGACTTAGTAATGAAATTAATTCTGACAAAATTTTAATTTTGATTTGATATTTAATTAAACAAAAGTAATTAATTAAACTTCTAAACACAAATTAATACATTCATTTAACATAAAACAATAATAATAATAATACAATGGTAAGTTTTATTATTATTAGGCATTCTCTACCCAGACTTCCATGTTGACTTGACTTGACTTTCTAGGTTGATCGGATAAACTTATCTCGTTATAGTCTGAACTGATTCCGCTACGTTATTAGGTCATCTCGTCGATATTTATTTTAACTAGATTAATTGTAAAAGTAGTAATAATACTGTATACATTTTTCCAATATAAAATCTCAAAAAAAAAACTTTTAATATAATAGTGTACCTATGCATGTTATTTATACTACATTTCAAACTAATTTAACATGAATGCCAAAAGTTACTGACTAAAAGAATACAACAAGATTCATATAAGGAGTAAGAAAAAATACGGCGCTATAAAATCTCTAAGGCCAAAACCATTTTAGAAAACCACTCTTAGATCTCGCGGGAAAATAAATCCACGGCCCACGCACGCGACCTAGCCCAACGGACACACACCGAGCGAGTAAGAAAAAAAAAACCAATAAAAAAAAACATAGAAAACCAAAGCACAACGAATATATCCCAGGCGAACGACCTGCGAAAAATAAGACCTAAACGTGCGCCCGCGCACATGTGCGTTCTCCATTTTTTTAATGCTATCCTTTTCGCGCGCCAAAAAAGGGTCTCCTTCTCTTTGGAAGGAGTGAGATAGCCGCAAAGAAAGCTTTGGAAAGAGTTCATTCGGTCGTTCCCGCTCCTCTATTTTAGTTCCGATCGCAGCCATCGTGGCGTTCGTGTTGAAAATTTTACTTCCTGTATTACAAGGGATTGCGTGTGGCTATTATATTACAAAACGAAACATATTATCTTTAATACTTTGTACCGCTTAAAGGTGAAAAAGCTGGTTTCATCTTATTAATCGTTTTTTTACTGGACGAGATTTTTATTCCCTTTTTAAAACTAGGCTTCAACATGATCCAATCAAATCGAATTGATACGTTAATTATTATTATAATTGCAATACTTATTTTACATGTTTGACTTAAAGTATGATTTATATATTTTAAATGTTAGACAACGCGTTTGGTTTTAACACACGCTTAAGTGTCTCGAGTTAATATATTACTTACAACTATATTTAAATATTATTTAGTAATAGCCCACAAAAATAGATATCAGGGATGTTACTATAAAATAGATTAAATCTAAATAATACCAATATAGAAATACCTAAAAAAATCATGTATAAAGGTTAGCTGGTAGATAATGCCGATGGCATTAAGCTCGCCTATGCATAAAAAAATTATACTGTTTTTTTTTTGCAATAAAGAATTTATTTATTTTTTTATTTATTTATAATGAATGTTATTAAAAAAAACAAATTGAAATTATTTTAATTACTAAAATTCTTATCGCGACCAAGACGCGAAGCTATTGAAACGTCGAGTTATAAATAAGCCCTAATCCAAAAAAAAAATAAAAATAAAATCTTTTTTATAGGAGTCTGGAATATGACCACACCCATCACTTCACTATGCCGGCTTCAGAAGTGGAATGCGCTTCATTCAGATTGTTAGCACACGTCTTTTCATTATATAACAAAGCCCAATCTAAATATTCGCCTAAAATTCGAAACAATTGAATGAAAAACAGTCGTCATGAAAGCGACACAATAAACAAAAAGCTATATGAAGTGCAATTTAAAATCAATACTACCTATATTTGTAAGAGAATAGGGCAACTTATTCTAATGAAACTGTCAAGGCTTTGATTTAAGACGTTGGCCTAGGTTTTTAATTGAACCTTTTTCTCTAGGGACCTCACAGGGTTGTCATAATCAGATGGAAAACTTCCAAATAACATTTAAGGAACATATTTTGTTTTTGGCTTTTTATAGTAACCTGTCACGTGACAACTAGCTAGAATGACAGTTGTCACCACTCCTGTTAATCTATTCTTGTATAGGTTAGTAATTCTAATATGTATCGCTTTTTAATTTATATTCATATTTTTTATATACCTAATTTATTAATTTTGACATTTTAAAATTGTTACAATGTGAAAAAAAAAATAATATACATATTCTAGATGGCAACCCTAAATCCTGTGTTTATAGTTAGGTCCTAAATCTAAGCCGCTGTTATTCTTAAGTTAGCGAGTAAATTTTTATGAGTTCGTTTTATAGACAGCTAGATTACTTCCTAGAATATATAATTTAGAAAGAATTTATATATTTACTACAATTATTTATTAATATATATATATGCTAGAATAATAATAAGACTATAGGATAACTATATACACGTATGTATAGGCCTGCCTATCCCTTTAGTACTGCTAATGATTCATTCCTATTGGTTGTTGAATTAGCTGTCTTATTCATTTGTTTTATATTGTAAATAGAACATTCTATTCTTTATTTAAAATAACAATTATTTGTAGTTTTGTAAGAAGTTATGAAAATTAATTAATTATTAAAATTATTATTTTTATTCCCATTATTATTATTATTATTATTGAAATACAAATAAATCTAAATAAACGCAAGTTTTTGATTTTTAAATTGTTCCCTGTAATAACATGCCTTTGTTGATGTAGTATTTAAAGGTGTGATAAAAATCAAATATGTACCTATATAGTAACCGACGTAACTTCAAACTTTGTTGTTGATTGTTGGTGAAAACGAGCTTGAAAGTGTAACAAAGGACTGTTCCTGTAGTCGTAATAAAGAAAAATATATATAAAAGAAATCAAATAACTTAGAGTAAAACTGCATACCATGATAGCCTTGTGGAACCAGTTTTTTAGTTACAAGATTGCATTACATATACTTTTAATACAAAAGATTTTTACAGCAATTTTAATACACTGTTAAATCCATTGCGTTTTTAACAATTACAACTAAAACTAAAGAGTAATACAATCGGCAATGGATAGTAAAATTATAAGTATTATTTCTGTGAGGAAGGAATTTCTAATGATAAATTCGAACGCAGTAGGAGGGCGGTTTGGTCTAAGAGTATTAGAAAATTTATTTTGTTGAATTGCAAATTACAGTATATGTTATTATTTCATTATTTATAATGGCTTTGTTAAGTGGATTGTTATTTTTTTTGCGTTTTAATATCTTTTTATGCATATGTTGGTATTATAATACAATGAAAAACAAAACGCATGTAGTTCCAGCGGTTTTCTTATTGACTATACAACTAATATGCGTTATACCGCATGCGGGGAGTCTTATATTTTTCTGCGGTTGTTCGCTCCCTTCCTGCTAATTTAAGCGGTTCTTCGAATTCTCTGTAGTATGCGTTTCAGAAATATTCCGCGTCCCGCATGCGTTAGAGAACGGTCAATAAAAACATTTGGTTATAAACAGTTAAATTCACGACATATATAAAAATGATAAATATTTATTTAGTGAAAAATCCCTGTCTAACACATGTTAAATGCCATATGTGTAAAGGAGAAGGACTATGTGTGTATGCAACGTTTGTTTTATTCTGAGATGTGCCAATTTACATTTAAAATTGAAATAAAAATCTCAAAAATAAATAAATAAGTTATATTCAATTATTTTGCCTAAAAATACCGTAATTAAAAATTTAATAAAAAAATAGAATAAAATCTATTATTATTATTAGATTTCACTCTAATAACAAAGTAAGTAATAATTTGTAGTACGCGATTGAGCATGAGTCAGGCTGTATCTGCGTAGGCGCAGGTTTTGCAACCGAAATTCTACCGGTTCCACTCGCCCGCAGACAATGGCGGCATTAGACGCCATGTTGTTTTCTAACGTTTAGATATTTTCATGTTAGCAAAAACTAGGTAACTTATAAATTATTTATCAATTTCGTCTTTTTGCATCGATCAACTAACATGATTATTATAGACGAAGCAATGGAGTCTTAATTCGGGTTTTAATATATAAATAAATGGTAAAATATTAACTATTAGATTTCTATATTTAGAGAAGTTAAGAATTCATTTTTCCCTCCAAAACTCTGTTAAAAGTTTTAGTGAAGATTCTATCACTTACTTAAGCAATATTTGACTTGACTGTTTGTGTAAAGAATGTCAGAGTTCTAGTGGAGTTTTAAGTCAAATCAGTGTCTAAAATCACGTCTGAAACAAACTGGTAAAAATGGTCATCGAAATGCGTTTGAAAATAACTTCATTAGAAACGTTTTGATTTCTATTAAAACATTATGAAAATTTATGACTTAAAAGTAAATAGTAACCAATGTTCCTTAGAAAATCTAACGCAATAATACAGTATGTTCGAAAATTTATTTACACTCCCGGCTTAATACTTCACATAATTTAAAAAAACCTGCGTGCCTATTAATTTTGACAGTGAAAACTTAAAATAATTCGTTGGAAATCGGTAATATATGTATTGAAGTATAACGTTTAGTTTTCATCTCTTTATGCTATGTAATAAACACTTTGTCCACTGACGTCATCAATACGATTATTATAGTATTTTATTTCACGGATAGATGGCGCCACTGTTGTTTAAGAACGTCAGGTTTGATCACTTTGTATAAAGAAATAGGGAACGACTTCAAGCAAGTATTTTTTTCTTCAGTGGCGTAAGAAATATATATAAGAATAGAAATCAATGTAAGGTACTTTTTGAAAATTGAAATAGTAAATTCCATTAGATCAACCTATGCTTTTTAAACAAACACACAAAATGCATCAGGGCAATGCATCTCAAATGTTTATTTTTGCAGTCTAAAAGAACGTTAGTCTGGATTCTGTAACGTGCAAAAGCTATTTTTAATGTGCAATTCTATGGGTTTATAGCGCCCCTGATGCAATTTTATGCACAAATTTATTTGCAACGTGCAGCGGATGTCGGTTTTTTTTGTAGTATATTTATGTATTCAACCGTTTTTTAAAATTACAAAGTAATTATTTGTTACCATTGTAATGCTTTGTTGCACAATGGTTAGCTCAATAATCCCAGATTCAATTCTCAGTCTAATCAGAAATATTTAAATATAAAAAATATACATTTGTTTCAGACCTGGGAGTTATATTTCTGTATTGCTCTGGTCCTAGCCCATAGGTATAAGTACTTAAATATGTTCTCTTAGAATAAATTGGTTATTAAGAATAACCAATTTATTTGATAAATTAAATATTGTTCTGTGTCTTCCTTGGTCTTCCGTATAACGAAAGAAGCCTGCCCTGTCCTTACATTGAGACTAGATAAAGTATTTCGTTCGTTAATGACTTCAGACATCTTTTATCACACTAGCTTTTGTTTTTTTAAAAATTATATTCTTAAACTATCACATTTCAAAAAATCAGTCGTCGTTACGTTAGAACTAGATTTCCCGACCGGAAAATAACTTTGTATTGAGTGTGCAAATTTAAAACAACAGGCTCTATACTAAATGGGGATATACATAACCATTTTGACAAATATATATTTTTTTGGTATCTCATATACTTTTCTTTTACTAGCCTTTTGAAATGCGGGAGGTTCCCATGCCCCACCTGTGTTATTTAATAATAATTTTGTTTATTTAATTAGTGGTCACGGTGGGACGATAGCTGTAAAGTTTTAAAATAATGAACGGCATAATAAATAAGCCGCAAAAAGCTACTAATTCGCGAATAACCTATAGTCTTATATATTTTTAAATATGTATATTTAAAAATTTTAAATATAATAACAAAAGCTGTCTGAGCATTTTATATAAAATTGCAATGAAATTATTTCTGTATGCATTCGAACAGAAATGCATTTGCACTCAAGCTTTATTTTTAACTTTAGTCAACCTTGAATTTTAGATTATTTTTGCAATATGAAGCTGTCTGTCTGCATATTGCGATAGGAGTAACTAAATTGTATGACAATAAACCAATTGTATTATTATTAGGAAAACAGCCTCCGTGACGACGTGATTAGCAGATACTACTAAATTGTATTGACATCTTAACTATTATAATTGTGACATGCAATAAAGACATTTGAATTTGTTGAATAATAGAAAAAAATTCAAGTGACCAGACCAACAAATTTGGACTTCCGTTTGTAAAATTATAGGTAATTAAAAAAAAAGTTGTTCAAGATTTTAAGTGGTATTCATAAAATTGTTGATATTTGTCATAATTCAATTTCATTTATGAATTGGAGCATTCTGAACAACTAAGTCCAGTTTAAACATGCTTCGGCGACTATTACAAAAATAATACGCGGGCGCATCTTATTCATGCATAGTTAGTTATGCACACCAGAGAAAAAAATAATCAGAATATTATTGTTATTTAGACCAGCCATTCTCAAAGTGTGTTCGGCGAAACCCTAGGGCTAAAATACTACAAAAAATACCTACCAAAGGCAGATTATAAGGTTACATCTAAATATTACGTAATATTACATTGCAATATGATTATTCATAAATACATATAAATCAGTTTTTTATAATTATATTAAGGCTTTTTCCTTCGCCAAAAAAGTTTGAGAACCGCTGACTTAGACTATATATTGGTCCAGTCTACTGTCCTAGTATCTTCAGTCACATCTTGAGAGAAATCACGAATTATTGAAATGAAAATCATTTATTAGCACTAAAGGCTCATCGTTAAACTCTACCGTGACTTCGGGAAGGCATATGGCGAGTAAAATACCACAAGAAACTCGTCATATTCTCGTTGAAGATCGATGTTTAAGATATAGGTTTCAGGCATCATACCTAATAATATATTTGTTACTATTTATAATTGGTTTCGCCTAATTGCAGACTCTCAATGTCTTATCTCAACAATGTCATTAGATCAAAAAAAAATTGTTTTGCTATCTTGGGATACCCTTGTTCCAATTTTTTTTTATTGAAAGCCCAGCATATGACCACACTCCGCCTGATGTTAAGCTAGAGTGCAGCCCATGAGCATAGACAACTGTTACCACAGACAGATGTCTGCGCGCAACAGTCGACTTCACTATGCCGGCTTGAGGAATTTAAGCTTCAATTTAAATTAATTGAATAAAATAAATTATTTCGTGTAGGTATAGGCAATATTTCAATTCTTGGGTCGCTAACATTATTTTTTAAATTGTAGTCTATAACGGAATGCTATAGTAAATATCATAGTATTTTTTTTTTAAATATTAAAATAAAATTCCCATGACTAAAGAGATAGACTCACACACACATGTGCGCTCGATCGCGGATTGGCACACGCTCCGCACATAAATATACGGTTATGTTCATTTTTCCCAGTTCTATTTTTGAAATTTCAAGTTTTTCTCCCCTTTATAGTTTTACTGACACATTTTGATACTTTTAATCAAAATTTGGTATGAGATGTATGTTTTTTTTAAAATATGGTAGTAATTTTAATAAGCACATATGACCATACTACCTATCTAAGACCATACTGTAATGATACCCATAGATATTGTAACATACCTGAAACATCTAGGTTCAATTATTTAACCATAAATACTAGAATTATTTAACTTTGTTTATTAATAATAATAAATAAATATTTCAATTGTTGATTCTTATTGAAAAAAAAAAACAATACTAAAAACAACAAAAACAATATGGTATATTATACGATTTTAAAATTAAAAACAATCTTTAAGGATCAAATCTCTTTACATAAATGCGAACTCCTTTGTGTTTTTTGGCACGGCAGCCAAACATTGGTTTATGTGATGCATCTTGCGTTTGCGATGCAATCGCGAAAAGAAAACTAACACACTGACATCAGATATGAGAACATCGTTTGTATGTGTTCGTATTATGTGCGTAAATAAGATTTATATGTGTGAGTTAACAGTCGCAATAGTTTGATTTCTTTATGCCCCCTTCCCCGCTGCCCCCTTAGCTACAGTAATGCCCCGCTTTACGCGAGGGATACGTTCCGGAAAAAATCGCGTTAACTGAAATTCCCGCGACCATAGAGAAGTTGATGACTACATTATGTTTATACTAACTCTTTCGCGTAATTTAATAATAAATTTGAATTTCGCGTTATAGTGAAACTAATATGTGATGAAAAGTGGACACCTGTCATATATTTTCATGCAGATTTCGTTAAATTGGCTTAATGGCGAAAAACACCTGAAGTTACAGTCGGCGGATGCAATGGAAAAGAGAAGTGTGTTGAACTTAACATCGGTTTCTACTAACAATCTTTAGTAGACTGAAAACGGAAAATTATATCAATGTGAGTATAATATTATAGTAAAAAAACCGGATTATTTTATCCAGAAATCAGCGTTAAGTTAGCTGTAAGTTTATAATATTTTTCTTGTGAAGTCACTAACGCGGAGGTGATGTTTATTAAAATGTATGTAAATTTCTCGTTGAGAAGGCATCTAGTGTATCTAGTTTGGTATGTGTTTCCATTGTGTATCACGATACGAGCGCTGTGTTTGGTAAGAAATTCTATAATTGTGCAAGTTATTAAAGAAATTTTCATTAGAATATATTTTTAAAACGTTTAATTATTTGAATTTTTAATTTAAAAAAATTAAAACAGAAAACCACATGTGACCTGACGAAACTACATATTTTAGTGTGTATTGTATTATTGAAAAAAAAAACAACAGAAATAATGGGCAAAATATTAGGGATATCTTAGAAAACATTCCAGGCATAACAATAGAGATTTCAGTCTACATACTATTCTATATGTGTAACACATGTCAAACTTAACAAAAGACGGAGTACGGTCAAATGTCGGATTAGTAAACAATGGAAACGCGCTGAAAACATCTTCTCTGCCATTTTTTATGTATGATTAGCAACTTATTGCCACTAAACGCATGCGTATATTAATGCATCGGGGTTTGTGTGTCTCTCTGTTAATTATATAGATTGCTATTAAAATTTTCCATTCGTTTTTTATCCTGTTTTTGTTATTAAAATATACACACACTAGCGGCCCGTCCCGGCTTCGCACAGGTGGACATTTATTGACATAACTACAATAGTTAGACAAATACTATCGGACATTTTTTGTAGATACTGATATGTTCTTTAATATTGTACAACATTTTTTGGTTCTACCATCAATAGTTTTCGCATCGCATGCGATGAAAGACATTTTATGGCAATTTTTGGCAACCTTGGGTTACGTTATTGTAGTTTTAGTAAGGATCCTTATTTTTTGACGTGACAACGTCTTATAATTCGATTGAGCCTTACTCATGCGGCGTTACCTAGGCGTTCCATGTATGCAAGCGAGAGCTATATTGAGATCCGTCTCTCTCCTACTTGAGTGATGCAATGTAGCATTCATCAATTTTCTTAAGACGTTGTCAGTTCAACTATCGTCAAAGAATTTTTTTTCCTGTAATTTGTATAGCCTATATTGATCAGTGATAATGTAGCATTCAAATGGTGAAAAAATTATTGATATCGGTCCAGTAGTTTTTGAGCCAATTCGTTACACACATACAAAAATACAAATCTTTCCTCTTTATAATATTAGTATAGATAGATAGAGATTTAACTCTCACTCTTCGCCTGATGTTAAGTTAGAACGCAGTCAACTGTCAACTGCTACAATTGCCTTGGTTATGCTGATTATCACACTGATTTCGAAATGTGAAGTTGATACACTTTTCAGGTTTTACTTATAACGAAGTTATTTATGGTTATTGCTGGTCAATCAAACAATATCAAAGCTCTGAATTCATTTGTTTTTTCTTAAAAATATATATTGACATGTAAAACAAATATTATCGATGTTCTAAATTTAAATAACTAGGACGTTATTATTTGCGATTATTACAATAGGGCAGAAATCGCGAATTATTCTATGAGATGTTCTAGTGCTCAATAGCTATGTAATTATTAATTGTTTATATGCATTTTATTTTTTATTTTAATAATATCTTTTAGTTATTATAATTGAGTATCTATTTGTTTAATTTAATATAAAAAATTTGATATTATTGTTTTATTATTTCGAGGATTAATGGCGAAAAATAATAAATAGTCACAGTGATCCATTATCCATAGTTATCCCAGTGGGACTGGTTACATGGTAAATATATTACACCTAAGATCCAATAAGGCAGTTATTTAAATTTATTTGTAGTAAAATCGACGAGAAGAAATCACAAGAAACTCGCTAAAAATGCAAAATAATAAAAACTATAAAATCTATTATAGGAGTAAGTTTTAAGCTAAACTAAGGAGAAATGAGGACAATAAATAAATGAAACGGGACATTACAGTCGACGTGGAACTTGTTTTGCGTATGATTGGAACAACTTCGGATGGCGTTCTTGTAGGCTGTTCTCACGTTATCCCCATATTGATAAATTGGCTGTTCCTTTGTGAGTTATTTGTAGTATTTATTTGTTAAAATTTTCTATTAGCATATTTTCTTAAAAATAAAATAAGTATATTCAATTTTTTGTTAGAAATTATCGTACTAGAATCTTAATAGAATCTTACTTTTAGATGTATTTATTTTTAAAATGCTATTGTTTTATTAAACTATTTAAAATACGTTATTCGCCTTAACTATTTAGTAAGTAACCCATTCATTTCGTATTATTTTGTGGTTTATTTTTAAAATTCTTATTCTTTTGGTTTTTTTTTTAATATGAAATAAAAAAGAACTTGAATGTATTGTGAAAAAAATAAAAATCAAATTTCACTTAAAATGTTACGGGTTGTAATGTTTTCGTGTTAAATAAAATTGCTCTCACAAGTTGTCCTTAAAGCAATATGCCTAGAATACCATTGCACTAGCAATATGCACAATAGTAGCTCGTTAAACGATATAGGACACGCTAATGACATTAGAAGTTTTTAAAATTCACGTTCTTTTTTCAAAAAAAAAAAACTCAAATTATAGATATTATACCGTCACTAACGAGTTCATTTATCTATTTTAAAATATTTCATCCGACTTTATCGAATTTAAGAGTTTGCAACAACGGCTGCAAAGCTTTCGAAATATTAAATTAATAATTATCAAAGAGAACACGAAAGTAAACCGAATAGACTATTTTAAATAAGATAAATAATTAAATTTGACATTTCGAAAATTTTGCAGCCATGAACGCGAAGTTTGACAGTAAGAGCTAAAAAGTGAAATCTAACAGTATGTAGGACTTAGTAGGTTTTAGTCTATTAAAGGATGTTTTGTTTTTAATTTGAATTGTTTAGACGTCTTTAGTATCGGTCAACTTTCCTTAGTCTATGAATATCGTTTTGTAGAACGAATAGTGTTTACACGGAAGTGATTGCTTAGGACAACAGTGTCTTGTTTCTGTAGCCATTATTAAATCCACGTTTTTATTACTAAAAAGAAATCTATTTATACTCTGAACTAACTAACTAAACTTGGTATTATTGTATGCAATAAACCCCACTATTCTGACGTATTTTTAACACTTTCTAAAAATTCAGAATGGGATACGGTAATCTCCAATATTTCAAAAGGCGGGTAGGTAAAAGAACAATATTGAGATATTAAAAATATTACCAAGAAGGTTATAGACCTTCACATTCACGTAAATCCTGTTGCTCTAAACTTGCACACCCAAGACAAAGTTGTTATCTGGTCAAACACTGTTATTTTTGAAATATGGGAGTTTCCCGTGCCCCACCCTCTATTTGATGCGTTCTATGGTGCATTGGTTATGTAAAGATCCCAACATCGAATCCCGGGGGAAATAAAAGACTAAATTATTGTTTCAGGTCTGGATGTTATGTTTATCTTGTCTTCTATCTATTTGTATATATTTACATATCCCTACAAATATTATAAATGTGAATGTGAGTTTGTTTGTTACGTTTTCACGCAACAACTACTTAACCGATCATCATGAAACTTTGTACACATATTTTTGGAGGTAGGTACTAGATAACATAGGATACTTTTTATTCAAAAAATATATAATTTTTACTATAGTTTCCAATTGACTATAGTTTCAGCTGTTTGGAATCATATTGATTTATTGACTTTTTATCTTATTTAGTGACTTAAATGCGAGCGAAGCCGCGGGTAAAAGCTAGTAATATAATAAATCTTTAAAGAATAATATAGAAAAATACGTATAAAGTCAGGCCAAATATGACACGTACGCACGTGACGTACACGTGTGTAATATCGCTCATATGCACAGAAAATACTATAATATTTTTCATTAATAACCATAAAAATTTGATATTCCCATATATTTAGTTTTATATCCAATTATTATCTGAAAACAAAAGCTATTGTTCCATTTTTAAATAAGATGATTTTTGACATTTACTTTATTGATTTTAAAATAATCTTCCAAGATTACTTTAGGGCAACGGTTCTCAAACTTTTTTGGCGAAGGAAAAAGCCTTAATATAATTATAAAAAACTGATTTATATGTATTTATGAATGATCATATTGCAATGTAATATTACGTAATATTTAGATGTAACCTTATAATCTCCCTTTGGTAGGTATTTTTTGCAGTATTTTAGCCCCAGGGTTCCGCGGAACACACTTTGAGAATGGCTGCTCTAGGGCTTTTTGATATGCGTATTAAAATTTTATAATTCTTATTGGGATCTGCCTGAATACTCGACATTGGCAGAATTATCTTCATTAGACATCTGAGGTCATCAATAGAAGAAGAAGAAGCAGATAATTGTAATGACAAATTAACTTTTTGAGTAGATAACTCTTGCCACGGTAATGGACGATATTTGGAACTCTATGAAACCGCTTGCATATACTTTTACACGTTCCATATCCTCATACAAAGCGTACAAACTACACTGTACGCGTACGTTATGCTTACAATAATATAATAATTCCAATAATATTTTTATAATACTCTATTCGTGGTAAAATTGCCGATGAATTACATATTAAATAGAAATTTGAGCAGGTATCGTGAGAGTTATTTTTTCGTTTCTTTTTTAAGATAAACTATTTTTATAAATATACTTTATTATAATAATAATAAAATATTAAGGAAATGTCAATTTTAAATTAACGAACGTATTTTTTTTAATTACTGGTATTTATTATTATTATAAATTAAAAAAATTAAAAATACTAACCTTCTAACATTCCGTTTATTGACAACACATAAAATAATATTAGAAAAACATATTTTTAAAAACGTTTCAAACAATCACAAAACAAACTTGAATTAATAAATTATTAGTTTTATAAAAACAAAATACAAAAGTTTACGTTCCATTTCACGTTAGTAACAAATCGAAAAATAAAAAAAAAGAACTATTTTTTTAAATCAAAACTAAACACAATCTAGTCACATTTTAGGCGGGATATTCGAAAAAAGAACGCGCTCAAACCGCGTTCATAAAAAGATTGTTCATTAGAAATGCGTTCGTTTGTTTAGTATAATGTCGCGTTTTGTTTTTGCATTGTGTTGCGCAGTACACAAGCAGTTTCAACACATTATGATCTAACACTGGGCTGAGTCTCGATTGCGGAGTAGTACATACTTATTCTAAGTCAACTTACATTCGTTCATATTTGCCTGCGGGGTTTAGGGTTGTGTCCTAGGCATTAGACGTTAGACCTAAGCACTAATAACCATAATCAAACTTTTAATAGAAACTTTACAACTGCATTAAGGGAATAACTTATAAGAAACAAAATGAGTTAATTTTTTCAACCTATTCTTTTCTTTATTAGTACTATTTTAATAAAATCAAAAACAAAAGACAATTAAATATTTTTGTTATTATTAAATAAAATATCCCTAAATACATATTTTTTAAGGTTTTTATCGTAATTATTTTTAGATTTATTAATTAATGTTTATTAACGATTTATTAATATAAAAACTAACATAAATAAATCATAAAAGTTTAGAAAATCATTACCTTATATTAAATAATTAATCCAGCTTTTAGAAGAAAGATTTATATTATAAAAGATTAGTATGAATTATGGATCGAATTTCTAATTTCGGCAGCAACCCTACAATCGCGTAGTACAAGAAACATCTTGCATATAATAATATGTTTTAGCCTATATTGAGCGCTTAAAGGCACAGTCTAGGACGAGCCGCATGCGCATACATCCTATCACTTTATACCTGTTCCTAATATCTTAATATTAGTCGGACTATTTCGACAAGTATCTCTCAATGACGTCTTCACATATAAACTTAATTTAAACCGATATTTCTAAAAAGCAAAAATGAGTCGGGATAGTGGGTAGTAATAAAAAAGATAATTTTCGAATATCGAACGTCGTAGGTTAATGATGGTTGCAAAGCTTTTAAAACGTAAAAACATTTAAAAAGAATAAACGCGACAGTAGTTCGAATAAATCAGATATTACTCCAATGTGCATTAATACGAGGTTTCTAATTTGATTTAAATTCTTTAACGAAATTAAATACCTAATATAAAAAATACCTAATATTTTTGTAACCGATATTTTAAAACGTTCCTGTATGGTCACAACACTATTTAGTAGTATGCACTCGTGCATTGGCCTGCACTGCCGCATCTATTATAAGCAAGCAAAAAACAACCTAACTCTAAATACTTGCATAGGATTATGGTAGTTAATGCAAGCTCTTTAAGGCATAATTTAGTTTATGCTTATTATAGATTTGACGTTATATAAATATAAAGTTTTTTAGCAGTTCCTATTCAAGTTCCAGCATGGATTTTAGTTTAGATAGATGTAGAAAGAAATGCTTGGCCTGTGGGCGTCTTTTCTAGGACACGGCTTAGAAATCTTTGTAATACTATATGTACTGCTTTGATTCTTTAGTTAATGAAATTCTATTTATTACTTTTTTTATATAGTTGACGGTCATATGACCACACTTCATTTAGAGTGGAGTCAGTTGACTATTGGTAAGTTATACACGTGTTTTCGGTATTTCTGTTTAATATTGAAATATATTATTCTAAAATTCCAAAATCTCTACTAATATTATAAATGTGAATGTGTGTTTTTGTTACGTTTTCTCTCAACGACTACTAAACCGATCATCATGAAACTTTGTACACATATTTTTGGAGGTAACATAGGATATTTTTTATTAAAAAACAATTATTATTTTTTACTATAGTTTTCAGTTGTTAGAATTCAACATTATTTATTTTTGTTACAGTGATGTATAATATATTTTAACATTTGTTGTTGTAATTCAATAAAGCATATTTTAAGTTTTTGAAAAATCCCATCCAAGCAAGAAAATATAGTTATCATATTGATTCATTTCTATTGAAATTATTTCCGATACTTATTTAATGACTTAAATGCGAGCGAAGCCGCGGGTAAAAGCTATATAAATAAACTAAATATTGTACGCAAACAACCTAGGAACTTAGGTCCTAAGCGTAAAAGACTGTATAAGTCTGGCTGGATCTCTTGCCTTCAATTGTTTAGAACGTTTTAAAAATCAGTTTGTTTCGCTCACCCCGTTCTCGTTAAAAAGCGTAAACATGAAGTTATTGAACAATTTATTGCTCATTTATAACGTTGTAAATTTTATTAGTTATTAAATATCTACTTAATTCCCTGCTACTGTTAGATATAATTAATCATTAAGTTAAACAAAACACAAATTAATTATCAATGGTAAAGTACCTATTTAAGTAAGTACAAAAATATTGCCCAATCATGTAAAAGGTCTTTTTTATAGTAGAATGACCTAATTGCGTTTTACAGGTGGAGCCCTGACAATCTGGTTCATGTATATTTATCTCATCAGGCAAGCATAGTGGAGGGTTTTTTTTTATCTAATTTAAGCTTATCCCAAGAATAAAAATCATATCGTAATAAATTAATCCAATTTAAGTGGAAATAAATACTCCACAGTTTATTCTACAGATTTATTTTATTATTAATTGTACAACAAATAAAAATCGATAAATTTTCGAAATAGAAAAAAATATCATTACGTTTAATAATGTAAACAATACCTACACCGATCACGACAAACGTGCAACACTCATAGTAGATGTGATAAACCGCATTTTTACTTGGGAAAAACATGCGCAAGAGACGAATCTAATGGTGTTAGAAAATTGACGATATGTACGCTTCGTGGTTGCAGTTTGACTGACTCCAAAATATGCTCTACTTCAATGTAAGATGTTTTGTATTAAAAAAATTCAAGTATTTAATGATTACTTTATTATTTTCTATTTTGTAAATAAACAACAATTGTGGGCATCCCTAAACGTCGATTTTACACTTAGCTACCAGCAGTAAGTCATTAAATAGGACTTAATAATAATAATGTGTTACTTAGGTGTATTTTTGTTTATAAAACACAATTTTGTGGAGACACGTCATGTGAACCTGTTCTTAACTCTTCTATTCAATATCATTGTGATTTTGTTTTATATTAATTCACTTCTTATTACATAACTTTTCAATAAATTTCATGCCTAAAATTTGAATTGCAATAATTTTGAAATCTGTAAGTCCGTATGTTTGAACGCCTTAATCTGAGAAAGTAGCAGTTCGATTTGAAAATTATTTTTTATCTAATATGTATAGCACAATTAAACATTTGAGAACACTATTGGAGAAATATTAAACAGAGTGGAAGTAATTCATAGGAATTTTGAAGTTAGAAAGTTACGTACATTAGATAATATTTTACACATAAAAACAAGTGTAACTATTTTCATCATAATATTTTTTCACGTAGTAGAGCATAAAATTAGTCAGGTTGACTGTATCTCTGTCACACAAGGTTTTTACTTCAAATACATTCTTCATTGCGCCCTCAAACGCAACATTCCTACGTTGCAAAACATAGTTACAGTATTGACGCGTAATGTTATACCTTCAAAGGTTTAACTACCAGAGTAAACTTTTGTTCAATGACTGTGTTGAACGACTTTAGTCGCACGCTCTGTCTGATATTAAGCTAGAGTGTGGAATATAGCATCCAGATTGGCCGAACACACGCCTCTTTTTGTACTATTAAAGTACCATAGTTTTAACCAATGGTAAGTCCTAAAAAGCTTTGAAAGTCCTAATAAAATTTTCTATACTGTACTAAAAATATTGCATTTATTCACTTTTTGCACTAATCAACTTATACTTACTTTAAGTATTAAGTCGTTATTAATTAAAGTCATTGACGGTGTCTTACATTGATCGCTTTGATCTTTTCCTTTTATTTAGATATAGTACAAACCCAGCAATGAATTTTGGGTATAAATGCTAAGATTATTTCTGTTTCCCAGACTTTCTTTTGTTATTAATGTCTCCAAAAATACACCTGCTAGCTATTATATACTCGAATAGATCAGTATTATACTATTTCCCTTCCATTAATGCACTATTTATATCAAATTAGCTTTAAAACCCACAATGTTTTCAAAATGCATTATCCGAACATACGCTTTTCGTTTAATTATAATCAATTACCAATCCCAACCAACATTAAACTGACAAAGTGCCTGGTTAAATTAAATTACGCATCGAATACTCTGAAATCATCAATGCGTAACCCAACAATATATTCAATAGTTCCGATACCAGCCCGCCATTTTGTTTTTTTATATCCCCCTACCCATATGCGAATTCCCCCTACTTAATTGGGCGCTTGTGAAAACTATCTCGCGGACCCCCCCTCACTCCACCCCGCGTAATTTTCCAAATTCAAAATGGCGGCAATCAATAATTCGGTCCGGGCGATGACTGCCTCGATGACTCGGGCATGCGCAGTGACGGCGTCATCCGAAGTCATCGGAAAACCTGAACTTGACTTCCGAAAACGAAAGTTAAAGGTGAACGATTCGGGATAGCTATTCTTGGAAACGTTGTAGCAGACACTGAACCAGATGATCAGAAAAGCCATGATGATTTTACATATGAAAAATATGCAAATATATATATATTTCTGAATAATAGATGCGACAATTATAATTTTATTGAACTTGACGCAATTTTTAATGAAAAAAGAGCTATAGATAAAATAGAAGATCGCAATTTCAGACATAATACAAAATATTGAAGTTATTACAGAAAACTTAGCTTATACGGTTGCTTTACAGCGTCCTTTCCGTCGGGTTAGATAAAGGCCGCGCGGTTTTCATAGTCTGAAATTTTAACATGAACAAAATTTAACTCACCTAAGGAATTATCTTCGGGATCTTTGTCTTTATCGGTATTGTGAATTATCACTTCTTTACTTGTAAATATATTATTGTCTCTCAGTGAATAATTCTTTGGTCTTTTCCTTGTAATTTTACACCTTCTTGGTATTTTTGTCTTAGACTTTCATTAATAACAAGCCCATTAAATTTTATACATAATTATATAAAATATTACAGGTACAACAAAAATATTTAACTAATCTTAACGTTAATTTCTTATAATTTTGTACTAATAAAGAAATCTAAGAAGTCTTTTTGAACAGGTAAAACTTCATAAATTTAGATTTAATTTCTTTACAAATTTATTATCCTTTTTACAATAAATTTAAGGCCAATTTAAGGCACCAGTTTTGTCTTTTCTTCTATTTTCTTCACCTTCCACTTGTTTCAAAATGTGGTCGATGAAATTGGTCAAAAACCTTTCCAAAAGTCTTATTGCCAAAGTATCACTTATCCTTATGAGTAATTCCAGAGTATTTATCTAAAACTTCGACTTAATATATAGAGAGTTTTGTAATATAAAAATCAAAAGAACTCAAGTCAAAAATGTTTCCAAAATAACCAGTGTTGTTTAAATGTACTTAAAAAACTCAAATGTATAATTATCTTTCTATTGTTTTCGGTAAAAAACTGTTGATATAAACTTAAAACTTGTTCTATTGCGAAAAAACGTGTTTCTTTATCGTCAAATGGCGATAGCTTTTATTTATTTGTTTCTAAATCTGCCTCTGTTATAAAATGATGACAGATTTGTGTCTTCTTCTCATTTACTCTATTGGCATCGATTCTGTGTTGAAATCATGGATTTCTTCCTGCCTCTATGTTTCATTGAAGACTTTTTGCTGTTTGCTTTTCGGTTGTTATATTTATCCTAAAGTTTCGGCGGCTTCTCCCGGATGGTTGTCGATGTTGTTCACAATAGCCCTTCCAACGGATCCAAGGGAAGCTGCTTTCTCAGTTGCCTTAATACTAGTTGCAGATACACTTATAAGATGAAACCGGTTTATTGTTTAAAATAAAAACTGTTGATTGTTCTTGTTGTTTTGTTGAATTCAAGTGTTGCTGATTTTTTTGTTATATAATTAATGTCCACTTATAACTATTGAGTATATTATGAAGAAACTTATCTATTGCACTCTAATTACGAGTGTTACGGCGGGCGTTATATCGTTGTAACCGGTACGCATGCGCGAGTTTTTCCGAAAAAAATGATTACTTCAAACGTTTTTTTCAATTTAAATTCAATCCAAAGTTTATCCGAATTATTAGGCCAATTTGTTTTATTTAATTTTGAATTTTGTATTTTAGTGTCCTTCGTTTGGTTTATTTTGCGTGCCGGTTAATTATTTTTTGTTGCGCGTTGCGTAGGTGGTAAAACACGCGTCGTCAACAGCCTCGCCGGCCACACTGGTGCAGGACGCTGCTGCTGCATCGGCCCCGGCGCGTCCCCTGGCCATGGGATGAGTACCACCCGTCTCCACACCCTCTGTTCGCCCCACACTACAGGCCTACCTCCATGACGCCCGCGACCAGCCAGAATCATCAAATAATGATTTCGTGTTTATAAAATTGATGCCTACCTTTTGATGGCTGAATATTATTCGAACACTCTAATGTGGAATTTAATTTAGGGGTTTTCATCTATGAAATATTTCAATAACTCGTGTGGTCGTTATTTGAATTTTGTGATGATTTTCACGTATTATTAATTAGTCATAGGTATTTCAATAATTTTCAGTTGACTTCTTTCACATTTTGATTGGAAAGATTGACCATGCGTAGGAGTAGTGTAAGCAGGAAATTAAATATGTTTCCAAAAAAAAATTAATTCACAATTACCATTCTTAAAGACTTCTATTAATCTATTTTGATTAATTTAATTAGACATTTCGAAAGTATTGCAGCTTTATGAAAAATTCTGTATGAAAAATTAAATTTATATATTTATATACCTACCTAGCTTTTTAAGGAAAGTCTTCATCATAAAAATCCCCGATATTTTTAAAAGTATTAATTTTTTGTACTACCTGTACCCCTTATGCCTGCCTATATACTGCTGTGTACGTGTATACGTGTAAATGAATGCGTATCGGTCGATTCGCATAGCATAAATCCTTTGGATTATTTACGAAATTCACTGTCATTATTAACTATTTGTCCGTAAAGCCTGGGCTTCCCGACAGTGTGTACAGTTTGCAAAACAATTACGAAGTTCGAATTATTCAATATTTAAAATGTAATCTATATTAGCATGATATTAATAGATAAATTAATTAAAGAATTAAGTCTTAAGATATTTTGAAAAAAATTCACTTAATTAAGATACTTATATAAAATTTATAAATAACCATAACACACATAGACTATATTGTACTATACTATAATATTTACAACACCATTACAAGGCAACTCAGACATCGCAACACTTTTTTTTCATAGCTAATTCTAGCTTTCAGAAGTTTTAATTAATCTTTATTGCGTATGTTGAAATTATGCGTTTTCTTGCTAAATTTAATTTTTGTATTTATTTCATTATTAACACAAAATAATATCTCTTTACAAAATCAAATATTTTTATTTTCGTTTTCAAACAAAGAATTGTTTTACTAACTGTACAAATACGATAGCCCAAGTGCTTACATTGTTTCGTCATAGCGACATGTTTTAATTTTATTATACGTACTATTTTTTTAATAGTAAATACTAAAAAAAACTAAGGCAAGTCGTAAAGGATACATTAATCTATGTAGTTTGTTATGTACAGGTTCGAATCTTGGTCGAACCAAGGTTTATTTCTTTCAGGTCTGAGTCATACGTTCGTGTTTGTATGATAATCATAACGCATATAATTATCATAACATATGTTTTTATTTAAAGAATAATCTAAATATATAACAACGTCTATTCTATGCACAACTAGTATAGAAACAAAAAAAAATACTATTTTCAAAGAAATTAACATGTTTCTTCATAATCACTACGAGACTAACAATAAAATAGCATAAAAATTGGCTACAATTACAAATTCGATTTTTGAATAATTTCCATTATTTAAATAACAAATGAAGCGCGTTTTAGAATTAATTTTAAGCTTTTAAATATTTGATAGTATTCTTCTTGTTCTTTATTTAAATGGCCTCAGATGTCCGATAAAGACAGTTCTGCCAATGTCAAGTATTTGAACAACAGTCCAACCAGAGATTACTTCTTTTTTGGATACAGGCAATCCCAGACGCATCTATCCGGGATAATTTATATTTGATAGTGTATTTTTTTGTCTATTACAGAATGCAGTTTCCTAAATTATTATCCATCGTGATTGGATTATGACTGACTGGAAAGTAAAGCCTTAAGTGTCTCTAAACAAAAGCCCATACTATATTTCACACAGACCATACAAATCCAATATAAATTATATAATATAGAAACGTCATAGTAAGCTGGTTTACGCTTTTTTTTACATATTTTTATTGTGTTATTGTAGATATGTGAGATTGTTTAAAATTATAATTTCTCGGTATTTGTATGATCATTTTGGCGACCACGATATCAGACGATTCGTGGTAAAATCAGCAGTATTAATCATAGCTGTTGTATTTCCGGGCATTTTGCAATTATTGTCCGAATTCGCGATTATAATTCGGCCCGTTTTCGGACCGTTATTGTGTAACTGAACAGTTATTTTAAAAATATATGTAGGTGTTTGTTCTGGATATTAAAAGCTTGTGTTTTCCTAATTTGAAATCAGGCCATTGTAATGCATTACTTTTTTTACAGTAGACATAAAGATCACAGTACTGCTTCTAAAATAGTTTCAAAATAATTTAAAATTTAATTAAAAAAATGAAATTTCTATTTTAGTACGTGAAAGATTAATTATTATTGAAACTAAATAAATTCATAAATTCGCACCATTTAGGGCTGAAAATGAAATGCAGTATTAGGACCAACTGCAATTTGGTAGGGTCTGCGTTTGGTAGTTATATTGTAGGCATTCTATATAGGTATCTAGGTCTCTCTCGTACACACAACTGCGCAGTCTCTGTTGCCATCATCGTCATCAGTACGATGACTCCCTGATTCACCCCCAAAAGTGGGTGGTGGGGTCATTCCAACCCCCTTAAACCCCACGTCAATATACGCCAAACTGTTTCGTATAAAATAACGCACACTACAGCAATTGCGCACGCACACATGCACAAAAATTACACACACATAGATGAGTTTTATACGAATTTGCAGCGGCGTAATTACATCGACACATCTATATAATTAGGGCTCCCATATTAGTTAAGCTATCGTACAGGACGTTTAAGTGCTGAATGTATTAAAAATCATTGTAAATCTAGAAGTGATTTGGTAGTATTACAGGATTAACTTGGGAATGAGCCTATCATATCAAATAAGTGCACATTTTTAGAGGGAACTTTACTACTCACCGGCGTAGTTTTTCATATTATTGCGGACTGATACCTGTGTATCTAATTTTAATTCTTGTTAATTATGTATTATTGCGAATTATGTGACTTATGAATTGTTACTTACTGTTTACTTTAATTAATTATTTTATGTACAGACTATGATTGACGAGTTTCTTGTGGTCTTCTTCTCGTCATACGCCTTTTCGAAGCCATTGTAAAGTCTGACGATGAGCAAGCGCACGCCTTTAGTGCCTATGCTAATAAACTATTTTCATTTAATTTCAACTGTTGACAGTGGGCTTCTCTGTTGAATCTTCTCTGTCTAATGATGTTGTTCCTATGCAAGGCTAACATTTCAATAATATTTAACTTTCCAGTACAATGCCCTAATAGTAAACTAGAAACACCTTTGCTATAGGTATCAGGAGGAAGACTTAAACTATTAGACACAATATTTAGGAAGAATTAAGGACAAAATAATAACACACTATTCATTACAGTCCCATAATAAACGGAATGCAAGGCTACCCTATAAATAATTTTATATAGGTTTTTGTATATGTTAATCCACAAGCGTTACTAACACACCTAGCTATGACTATAGGCGAGCGAATGATTTTATTTCGCGATGAAATTTCGACCAGAGTATCGGATGCATTTTTAAAATACATTTTAAACCGACGGGAGACAAATTTTCCCATTGGGCGAGTCCTGGGTAGGCTTTTGTTTGAAGCGGGGGATTTTATCTCGATAGTTTTTTGACATGTACTTTCAGTGATTTGTGATTTATAAAGCGTGGTTCACATTGAAAAATTGTTGAAATGTATTGAATACTAATAGGGAGAAATTTGATAAACTGATATAGTAGCAAAAATAATTGATTGTTTCAGGAGTTATTTTGCGGAAATCCATATTAAAGGAAATTATTTAAAATTCGTCGAGGCCGAAGCCGAAGCAGCCACGCGTATTACGTTATTTTCCTTCATCGACCTAATGTAGCGGGAATTATAAGCAAAATAATTTTAAATAATTTCCTTTGGTAGCAAAAATTAAAAAAGTAATAATTTTATACATACACAATATGGCACTACTTTCTGGTCTAAAATCCAAATAAACTGCCTACAACTATTTAAATATTTATTTTTATTTCCAGTCCAAACATAACAATATGACGGCTTTCAAACTGATTCCAAAAATCTACCAACAATTTTACTTCAAATTGCAACAATAAATACCGTGAAACGAAAATTAGGACTAAAACATCAACAATAAAACGACCATAATAACTGCAAAGCTTTCGAAACTGTAATAATATTTCGAAATAAGTACAGTAGCCATATCAGTATATCGCTTAGTGTATAACAAGATTTATATTTTTGGGGGTTATGGTGGAATAAATCAGATTTGTCGCTCGATCATGTATATATACCATTTGAAGTCTGAAAGCGAATTGATGTTTTGTTAAAAGCTAGCTTTTTGTTTGCGCAAACTCATGATTAATTCTACTAGCTTTTTCAATTATAATTATTTATGTTATTTACGTAAATGCACGTTTGAATGTTACTTAATTTTTATCTATAACTAGCTTTTACCAGTGGCTTCGCTCGCATTTAAGTCATTAAATAAGTATCAGAGGCCATTTCAATAGAAATGAAATTATAGTAAAAAATAAAAAAACATTTTTAATAAACTTCTAGTACCTCCAAAAATATGTGTACAAAGTTTCATAAGTAAGTAGTTATTGCGTGAAAATGTAATAAACAAACGCACATTCACATTTATAATATTAGTAGGGATTGTGTTCGAAAACTAAGCGATTTTTTTTTCTCTTCCTTATGTATATTTGGTTCTTGTTTTTTTTTTCATTATTGTGTAACATCTAAATTATGTATTACTGTAATTTTATTAGAAGTGTTATCCCTTTATCATCTTGAACATGCCGTCCTATTTTTATAATATATAGTCATAATGTTCTTTTCGTCATATGTCGACTTAATCCCGTTCAAGTTACTTAACAGATGTTACAATTAGTACGTGTCAATGTAAAAACTAAGTTTAATAAAACAATTAAAAAAGTAATATTTTAATGTAGTTATTCTAATCTTAGTCCGGTGACTTCTTCTATCCAATCTCTCACTTTCGCAACTTTACTGTAAACCCCGTAAGATCCCGGCGTCGCGCATCCATAACCGAAGGAAACCATACCTAAGAGTCTGCCATTTGATGCTGCAGGTCCACCTGAATCACCCTGTAAGTAAAAGAACATGTTCATAATACGATAAGAAAACACGTGCCTCCAATGTACGTAGCATCCATTCAGTTTGCATAAGTAATCTCTAGCTAAACCATAGTGAAACCCTCTATACAACCCTGGTTAGTGAATTCGTGTTCTAACTGTTCTATGCTCGTATGGAATTTGGCATTTAACAACAAAAAAAAATGTGTATATGTTATTTAGAAAATCTGTAGACACGACTACGTTTAAGGTCTATGGCCAGGTAAATAATGACATTTCGACTATATAAACTTTTATAAAATTATAGGAAGCGTGTTTAAATTTTAATCAGCGCCATCTATGGGCGTGCGGCGGAAACGCTTAATGAAAATAATTGTTTATATTTATTTACCAATAATTCCCGAATTAAATAAATTTCCCGTAACCCGTATACGATAATAGGTAGCTATTTTTCAAAATCTGGCCCCTGTAACATGTGTTTTGAAAATATTCCGCATCCCGCATGCGGTAACTAAATATCGATTTATATTAACGTTTTTGGAGTAATACATAACAAAAAGCGATAAAAGTTTCTTTACTGGAATTTTACTAATAGTAATAGTTGTAACCTGACCTGACAAGCATCTTTCATGCCCTCTTTGTAACCCGCACAGAACATTCTAGAAGACAGCGTGCCCTTAAAATAAGGGAAAGGAACACGTTGACATTCTTCTTTGGAGATTATTGGTACTCTTACAGCACGAAGCACGTCGGAGTAAGGGCCCTGAAATAAATGCTATAATTACTCCCCTTCTATTTTTTGAATTTTTTATAGTAATCTTATTTCGGCTGTAAGTCTACAACCTTTTGATATAAAAACAATGTTTATACAAAACATACTAATTTGAAAATAAATACATAGGTACATGAGGCGCTTGACCCACCCTGGCTCTGCCCTGTAAGGTACCAAATCAAACCTAAAAACCTAATTATCTGTTTTAGATAATTAGAGTTATAGATAAATATACAGGGTGCTATAGGTTGTGGGTTTAACCTTTTTGTATGAAAAAATTAAGCAGGGTAAGACTTAAGTAAGACGGGGTATCTGCTAGTTACATATAGGTAGGAAATATATATTGATATAGTTTTGTCTCTAAACCATATACTTACGTTTTCCTGAGTATTTCCCCAACCAGTTACTGTAATAACTTTGCCCACGACCATATCTTTAATTTTGGCTATTTTTATAGGTTGGACATTCTCGCTGAATTTTAAGGGATGATTCAACTCCACTAATTGGAAATCGTAGTCGAATGGGTGTTCTTTGTTCGCCGCGGACCATTTTGGGTGAATGTAGTTCCTTTTTACATTAATTTTTTCTCCTTCACTTAAGTATTTTGAGCCTACTCGCACGTAAGTCTTCTTTCTGAAAATAATCTTCTATAATGTCAGCTTGGTTCTGCTGGCTGATAGAAATATACTCTACCCGGTCTGTTATACAGAATTCCCGGGTTCGATTTTCAATTCAAACAAATATTTGCAATTTTTTTTGTATAATAAAAACTACTTATATAAATATATATTTTAATATGATTATTATCAATTATTTTAAAGAAACTATGAGTCTAAACCGATTTTAAAGTTCAAATAAATGTCAAAAACGCCTGAATAAAAATTATACTTAGAAGTTCGTTGTATTGTTTCTATCGCTTGCGGAAAATTTAACGTCAATTAAAATGAGATATAAGTATGTAATTAACATTATATTTTCTTACCCGCAATGTCCAGCCGTTATGATCCAATGTTTGTCAATAATAGCGCCCCCACAGTTACTGCCATAAGACACGTGATAAGGGTACAAATTAATATCGACCTCTTGTCCTCCTACAATTTTAAAATCTGTTTGTCTAAATAAATTATCGGAACATCTTAAAGACCCGGGATTATACAAACATGTTTTTCGCTCAGCCATATCGAATATCGGCATTAAATTTGGATATTTTTGTTTGATAAATTGACTCTCCTTCCATCGGTCCTCATCGCGGTAATTGTTTCTAACTTTTGAATGCTTTTCTTCGGAATATACGTTCTTGATTTCTGGTCGAGATTGTCTATTGTTTTTAAAAATTCTGTTTAAAAGATGCGTTCTGTGCTTTAAGCTCGACAGCGGTATGACTATAAGATCGTATGCTGCAAATAATTTCTATTAATTAATTATTAAGTAGTAATTAGTATGTATGGCTGATTTTATTCCACTACAGAGAGAACTTTAGAGAGAGATCACGGGTCAACCTTACAAGAAGTGGATAGTAACACTAAAGGTTTTAATTATACTATTTTTCTAATAAAAACAGTACGTTCTCTTTAGAGGCAGACAGAGATTATGAGGAATTAAAAATTTTTTTGCAACAACTGAAAGAAACCACAATTCATAAGTTTTATTTAAAAGACCTTTCACGACTTACTAGTGCTGATTTTTTATTACTATTATAAACAGCTAGTACATTTTTTCACTATAAGTCCAGTCAATCCGAAAAGATTTTTTTAATCCTATTTACATAGTCGAAACTAATGTTTCTGAGATACTCAATACAACAACGAAGAATCTACACGAACAAACTATGCACAATAACAAGTTTAAATAGCTCTCCTGTAAAATCGCAATTTTATAGATCTCAGCGATATTATTATTCGACAATCACATCTAAATGTTTGTATAGAGAAATATCCGCTGTTTAAAAATAATAAATATAAATAATAATACATACATCCTATTTGAGCTAACGCGTTCACAAAATATGTTATTACAATAAATGAAATTATAATCATTTTTGTGAAATTTGAAATTGTGAGCTTTAACTGTTTACACTCTCATACTGATCGACGATAGAATAAAAAATATTAAACCGCAATTATAATGTCATTTTTATCGGTCGAAGCTAATGAACTGTGAAATTAAAATTATTATTTTTATGTATTTTATATTGATAGAAAAATAATTGATTTATTTTGATTATGTGACGCCATCCAAGTTGCATATTTTCGTTTCATTTTTTTTTTATTGGCAAACGGGTCCAGGGTCATTTTCATTTCTTATTTGCCAAAACAAAACGCATTGTGTCAAATTTAAATTTCGAAAGCATTGATAGTTTAGCGGAAAAATAGAGTCGGTTGTTGTCTTTGGTCATTGTAATTGCGCAGTGGTTTTTTATGGTGCCGTACTAAAACGATTTTTATTGAGATTTTATCGAATAATAATAAAATATAATTAATTAAAAACGGTTTGTGGAAAAAAATTGTAAGGATTTCGATACATTTGGCCAAATTTATCAAAACAAACACGACGGAGAGTTAAATAGTTTTTAAAATGAGTTAATGGCGACGGATCGAATGACTACACGTGTCACTGGTTATTTTATTTAAATTACAAAACATAACAAAAATCAATCAAAGTTACTTATAATCAAATGAACTAGCATTTAACAGCTAGACTTTTGTCACTGCGATAAATTCATAAAAAGAATTCAAGTTATAATCACCAAATATGATTCCTTTAAAAATATCACAGTTCGTAGTAAAGAAAACTTTGCAGCGCCATCTGTTATGAAATAGCGGAACTATTATAGAAGCAAAACGATAAGAATTAAATTTTGCCTTGTGTAAGAAATGATTTTTAGGAATTTTAAATTGAATTAAAATGAAAATTATTATTATTAAAATTATATTTTAATGTGCTTTAAGTTATTCGTAAAATTAATTTAAGTAGTTTAAAAGACTTTATGTGGCTTAATATCGCCTTTAGTTTGATTCATATCGTTGTAAGTCTGTAAACTTTTCAAAACGTCGAATTAAAAGTAATCAAAATATTAAAACGCAGTTTATCAAGTTATCTTAATAGTTATTTTAAAATAATAAAGCGTTTATATGAATTATTTATAACTTCATGAGGGGTGTAGAGGATTTCTAATGTTATAGGGATTGCAAATTATTATTTACTATTTCGAATTATTGAAATGAAATGATAATCGTTTATTAGCATCGGTACTAAAGGCGTATGACGAGAAGAAGACCACAAGAAATTCGTCATTGAAATTGTAGCGGCTACTGTACTGCCGGACATAGTATGACGTAAGAAGCTATGAAATAAAAATAATTATATAAAAGAGCCAGATAATATGAAACAAAAAATATGTAGAATAAAAAACATTTTATTAAAGTTTATTATTCTATATATGTGTATTATTATTATATATAGTATAATGTAACGTGACAATCAATGCCTAGTGTGGGACCAACGAAACTATATTATGTAATATTATTCTTAAGTAAACAAATAAATAAATAAAAAAACGAAATAAATACATAATATCGAGTTGCGTCATTGCGTCTTGCTCAAAGTATATAAAGCCATGAATCCTTAGAAATTGTATCATCATTGGACCTTGGACAACCTTGACAAGGCGTTAGATCGGCACCTTGTCAATACCGACTTACTATGTAGCCATGGACTCCATATAAATACATAATACATTTTTATATACAAGAACTTAATGCTATGTTCAATTGTTTTTAGATGTATATATACAATAGATATATACATTTGTTTAACTACCTATGTATTTGTTTTAGAACTAAATCTAGACAGAAAAAGGAGACTGAAATCTAGTGAACATTTAGTAATAATTTATTTTATTTATTTATTTATTATTAAAGTAAAATATCAGCATGCTTTTCGATGGTCCCACACTAGACAATGCCTGTCACGTGGGACCCATCACTAACTATATTACAACTTTTTATTTGTAGTTTCGTAAATTTAATGTAGGTAAATGTAATTGAAAATTTGTTCAGGAAAATAAATATTATTATTATTATCATGACAAACCTAGTTTATCAATGAATCATATATAATATTTATTATAACTTTTTTACAGTTGTTAGGCGTGAGATCGACGCTTTTGAAATTAAGTAATTCAGCGTCTAAAACAATTACACTTGCAAACAAAATAAATATTAATAACAATATAGAAAGAACAAAAGAATACGACGCATATATTTGCTCACCCGCTCGTCTGTAATGAAATTTCGCGGGGCGAAGCGAAGGCGTCCGTTAATCAAAAACTGCTGCAAAGTGGAGAAAAGGAAAGACGCAAGAAAATGGAAATTTTCGTTCCTTCCCTCCTTTTTCCTGTCGTCCCCCCCTCACCCCTTTCCCCGGACTTCTCCCGCGCCTGGAGGTGGACAGGCTCCCGGTTTAGCGCTCGATGATGATTCTATTATATGGAGGTTGATTTATTTTTCTTATATTATTACAATTGTAACAACTAAATTGATACAAAATTCAAGTCATAGAGATAGAACAAAATTTACATATGTACGTTTAAAATTTTATATATATAATAATGCATTTATCATATAAAACTTTTGTATAGTCAGAATTATTATAACAAAAAAAAAACCTTCATATAAACTTAATAAACATTTTTAAAAAATCATTCTCCTCCATATAAAGTAATCCTACCACCCTTAAGAGGCTGCATTACGACCATTTTCTCCCTGCCGTCGAATGCAAATTTTATCACTACGCCACCGTCCGCGCCTTCTTATATCTATAAGAACCATTGTTAAAACCCCACACCTACCTACCAGCGAGGTCATTTGTTACCCCTATTTTGTTACCATTAAACTTAATTACGTTATTTATATTTTAGTCTCTGCAAATCCTTATCATCTAATCTCTACAAAATTCTGGATGCATGGAAAGATATCCGTTTTAAAAAGCCTATAGCACATATTATTATATAGTATATAGTATAATAAAACAATGATTTATAAGCAATTCGAAATTAGGAATAAAAATTCTAAAATAATTGTGGATAAAAAGAAAATGTGTTGTTGTTCTACTAAATTGATGTCAAGATCATCGCAAATTTAGAAACTCGAATTCCATATTTAAATTATTTTTTTTTTGTTTGAAAAAACAAGCGAACATTATTTGAAAATAGAATAGAAACCATAATGTTGGATTATATCACAACATGTTAGAAAAAAAAAACAAATAATCATCAATTCAAAAATGGAATATTTGTATTCGATTTTAATATGAGTACATGTTCTATTTTTAAACAGGCTTTGGCTACACACGCATGGAGACTTTATGAAGTTATATTATGTATGTATGTATGTATGTAAAAAACCATTACAATTTTTTAAATTTGTTTATTATACAAAATTATACTAGTATAAAAAAATTAAAAAGAAAACGTAGAAGTTTAAGGTAACAATTCAGTAGAAGCGGTTACATTTTTCGGAGTACACACCTCTCTCAGAAGATAAGTGTAATAAAAGTTCGTCTAATGTGAAAAGTTTGTAATGTTATCGGGATACGTGATCTCGTTGGCTTTTCGACTAGCTTTAAGAGTTTGTGCTATTCAGTATTCGATAAAGGTTAACGACTTTCCCGTCACTAATAAGCATTTTTAGTCGTTTACATGATTTAGGCTTTTTGAATTATAACTTTCAAATTCAAATGCTAAATTTTTATTACATATCACATTATAATACAAGGATGTCTAAAACAATTATTTATTTGTTGATTGATGTCAGGAAATTACATAATTATGATATATAATCAAGTCAAATTTAAATATTAATTATTTACTTATTTGAATCAGTGAAATACTCATCTATGGAGTAAAACCATTTAGGAACATATGTAGTAATGTTTAAATTTTATTTTAAAATCTTATTGGGTTTTCATTACAATTTGAAACTGTTTAATTTTGTTTTTTTCTCTCTTTCATTTGTCATTTATTAAAAAGAGACAGAACTAACTGTATTTACATTTAAATAGCGTATTCGGTCGTAAATCATTATACATATAAGAAAGTTTCAATTTCCTCTAATAGTTTGATGTTAATATTTATTAAGAATAAATAATAAAAAATAATGTTAATAAATTGTTTTTTATTTACAAAAAATCTGTAAAAAGTTATACAATATTATAATAAAAATAATAATTCTCGTTACAATAAAATTTTATTCCCAGCCCGATGAGTTCCATACATAAACATTTTGCTCTTCAGGGATCTGAAATGAAAATAAAAAAAAACTTAAATAAATAACGAAGCCCTGAGTCCTAAGTAGAATACAGGACAAGGTGTCAGGACAAGGACAACACAAACATAGAACACGCAGACCTAAAACATATAGGTACTTAGGTTAGTTGGGCTTTTCATGGATATTTTAGTTTTTTTTTTTGGATTGTTATAGTTATCAATTTTTATTATTTTAACAGCTTTATCGCCTCAATACTTATAAATGAATTTTGATAGACCCCAGAAAGTCTGCATAACTGTCTGGCGCTTCAGTAAACGTAAACCGGAAATAAATGAAGTATTAATAAAAGTTTAAAAAGATAAAATTTAAATAGCAAATTTGGGGTTTGCTCTTAAAGAAATCGCTTTTAGCGAAGAATGGTGAAAATTCAGGCGAATTTTCATTAAGTTTTCAGTGCCGCGATTTCAGACCGTCACATTGGCAAAGCTGATAGATTAAACCCGGAATGAAGGCTCCACATTTGCATAGAAATTAAAATTTACCTGCCCCGTATAGTGGACGTATGTACAGTCAGTTACAGAAGTTCGGTTTCTTTATTTACATTGATTTATTTGTTGAAGTCTCGATTATCGATTGAAATAGTTTCTAATTATATTTCTAATCAAAATTAATAGTTAATCGTAATATTAATTTATAAATTGATATAAATAGGGTATGATTAAAAAATTGTAGGCATTTGTTTTAAATGCAGCCGTTTGTCTTTTGTTTGGAATCAGGTAAAATATAGGTGCAAATGTTATTCAAATATAAATTATATTTATTAATTCTCATAGCTTATATGGAATATAAAAAATATGTAGCTGACTGTACAATCCATACCTCTACTTCTGGCATCCCATTGACTAGTATTTTGGAAACTTAAATCATGGACCCATTTTGAATTTTGAAAACTGAAACCTCAATTACTATTTTTTTTTAATTAGGACAGATATTTTCATACGCTGTCTGATGTACGCGTTATTTATATTTTAATAAGTAACGATTGAAACGATATCTTATAAACGCGTGTAACAGAACGTAATTACAGCTAGGTGATAGTCGACAATTGCAATGAACTATTATCATTGATCAATTTTTCAAGCATGTGATTGGTTTATTTTGTTTCGTACAGTTGAGTGATGTTTGAAATTTTGAACTCGACTCATTAAATCTATGCTCGATAGTAAGTCAAAATTAATTATAGTACCTAATAATTAAGTTTCCCAGTAATAGGACGACATACATTCAAGGAGTAACTCATGCTCAAATAAGAGAACCATACGTCAGCTTTTACACCTCAAACGAAAATATACGACATGAAATTATATCAGAACTTCTGCAGAGGTATTCGCGATAAGATATTTTGGACGAATTAAAACAACACTCGCAGAGAAAAGTGGATCCCTTTACGGTGTTATTCTGGTGTTATTTTAAATCAATATTTTTTTATTCGAATCCGATTTAATTTTGTTTTTCATTTTTTTTTTCACTTATAAACTACTTATATACTAGTGGTTTGCCTATATGCCTATACCTACCTACATTCACGTCGTGTCTGGCGCTGCTAGGCCTTACATAAAATAAGTTATTTGTTGTTTTTTCTTTTAATCTTAAGTTTGATAGTTGTGTCTGTTGCCAGACCTAATTAAATAAATAAATATTGTTGACCGAATATACGATAGTATTTATACTCGTATTAAACAACTATTCAATAGAACATTTCAAACGAAAGACATGATGAATAAGACAGTAGGGCGTTAACCAAATATGACATCCTGGTACTTAAGAAATATATTATATAAATAAATATATAAAAAATTACTATATTTATAAGAAATTTTCTCAAGGCGCCAGATCTGATATCAAAAGCGACTGTGACCTGCAATCATTTTTATGTAGAAGCGATTGTATCGCTCATGGGATACTTTCTAGTATAATTGTATTACAGTATTAAAAAATTGTTTTAAAAAAATAAAAAAAGACAAGAATCGTCCCCCACGGTCGAGATCGGGTGGCGTTTGGGATGGGGACCGCCCCCCTTTGTACCCAATCCCAAGATGGCTTCTTTTAAAATGGGGTGGACAGGGGGACTGGCCCCGCAAGAATAAAAGTGTACCTAGAGCTTTGTAGCAGCGGGCGCCTTAAGAATGGGGCTTTTCAACCGAGAGAGCTTTGAAATGAAATTTTTCTATTATACTACCTACGTCGTTGAATTTTATTTTATAATATTACTCTTTCTTTTGTTTTTTACTTTTTATTGTTTTTGATTTCTTTTTTTAGTATATACATATATATGTAGTATTTTATTTCATGGATAGACGGCGCCACTGTTGTTTAAGAGCGTCAGTGTGTTTGGCCATATATACTTTATATAAATTAAAATAAACGAATTCGGTTCAATTCAAAACAAGCCATTATCGTCGTAAACATTTATATTATATTAATGATAAAATTTTATATGCCAACGTGGTTATAATACGAAACGATACATTATTGTGAATTTATTTATTTATAGAAATTTTTTTAATAACTTTTCAATTTTCAAGTTAGTTATTATCAAAAACAATTGAATTATTTTTTGATTAATTCTCAATTAATAATTTTAGTAATAACGTAACATTCAAAGCTCAGCACCAATCAAAGTCATTGACCTGGAGTCTTTTAAATTACTCAAATATAACTCCAGACTTCACTTGTTTTATTTATTTCAAATATCAGAAGTGCTTGGAATTAGTTGCAATATGTTCACAAATAAGTGTTAAGTTGTTTTAATTACAATTAGCCCTTAAATTTTTGGCGCCAATTCAAATTTAGATTATGTGTTATTTATAGAAAAAACGAGTAATTTTAATTACGAAAATTTTAAAGTTGCTAAAATTTTAGCCGCGTCGCGAATGTTCCCAAACTTTTTTCTGCTCATTCATAATAAGCATAATTAATCGTCAGTCGGAGGAGTTCCGCTTTAATTGAATCTCCCTTCCACCCCCCAAAAACCCCATTAAAAACAACCCTTTCTTATTTTTCGAGTTTCAACCCCCCTTTTCCTTAAATCCTTGAAGCGAGACGGGAGATCTGACAGAAAAACCTTGCGTCATTTGAATTCGAAGTTTAAAATTTCGCTAGCCATTTTCTTGGTAGCTTCGAAATGAAGATGAAAATCAAACTTTTGTTTTTAAATTTGAATTCCGAGTTTAAAATTTCGCGCGCCATTTTCTTCGCGGTTTCGGAACAAAGATGAAAATCGAACTTTTGTTTTAATTTTCGAACGAATATTTCAAATTACTCTCAAGTTGGTAGAGAAACTTTTCGAACGAACTTTTAAGTAATAAAACGCAAGATGGATATTTCGTTTGCTTTTTATACCAAACCTAACTTGTCACTTGTAACTATTTCCGGATAAGAAACATTTTAAATAATAATTTCTATAGAAGTCATAACAAAACACCTTTACATGCCTACCTACCTAAAAAAATATTATAGCATTCCATTTTTTATTATTATCAATTTTTTTCATGTTATTGTGGTCTGATACCTGTAACCACACATCGCGGCACCACACATAATATTATCTAAGTTTAACGATGAGCAAGTGCACGCCTTTAGTGACTGTGCTAATAAACTATTTTATTTCATTTATTTATATTATAAAGTGGTTCAACTACGAGTGAAAACAAATTTATATATTTCATGTATATAGTATATAGTATATTTATTAATAACTTTAAAAAAACACATTAAAATAACGATAATAATTTCGTAAAAAGCAATTTGAATTTTAAGAATAATAAATACGTAAATTGTCAGGGAGGTAAAGTTACCCTTAAAATAAGAAGAGGGTTGCATTTTTAGGGGAAAAAGAAAGAGGGCTTGGGAGGGCTGTAAGGGAACAGGGTGGTCGGAAAGAAGGTAATGACAAGAACCCTCTTTTAAAATGCTAAGACGAGGGTGAAAAACATGGAAGACCGAGTTTTTGTTTAAAACACATTCTGAATTTATATTTGTAGGTTGTACGCGAAAATTAAAAAAAAAACTATGTATAAACTGTTTCATTGAAAGTTAATACTATATAATGTGATTTTTTTAAAACTATTCTACTTTAGTATAAAAACTATATCAGTATTATTTTTCGACAAGATCATTAATGTTTATATTATTTCGTCTATAACTTGAACAATTTGGCAGAAATCTCGTTATATACTTTTCCGAAGTCATTGTAGAGTCTAACGATGGCTATGCTAATAAACTACTTTCATTGAAATGAAATGAAATGAAATGAAAATCGTTTATTAGCATAGGCACTAAAGGCGTGCACTTGCTCATCGTTAGACTCTATCGTGACTTCGGGAAGGCGTATGGCGAGAAGAATATCACAAGAAACTCGTCAATCATCAGGCTATGAATATATACATAAAGTAATAATAATTAAAAAAAACTGAATTTTAATTCAGAAAAAAAAAGTGAATAACAATTTATAAATCATATTACACAGTAGTTTAACTAATTAAAATGCTTTTGTGCGGTTTACTATCGCCTTTACAGTCTTCGTAATCGCTGCGAGACTCAGTTGTTACGTCAAAACTTAAAAAGACATTTAAATTAGTTAAAGTTCTTTAATCAGGTCATATTCCTCATTTTTACATATGTGCAATATATTTAGTATACATGTATATGATAATATCTAATCTAGTATTTAAAAAAATTGAATGAAAATATATATTTTTTAAATGTGCAGGTATTATACTATTTATTTTATACTTATATTTGATTCTAAGAAAATGTGAATTCGCTCCTAAACGGCAAATCCAAAATCCATTCCCCTAAGAAATAGGGGATGTTTAAAATGTCAAAAGAAAGTCGATTTTCCACGGAGAAGAGCATCCCTTACCCCCATCTTTAATTATATCTTTTAATGTAATGACGGCACTTTATTCTTTGGGGGTAGACGAATTTTTAGGGGACCCATAAGGAGGTACACATAAAAATTAATTATTAATTAGTCACGGAACCCAATTTAAGTAGTTAAAATGAGACAGGGTATACTGTTAGGAAACCAATGACACTTCAAAACAGTTGAAAACGTTAATAAAAATATTATGCCCACAAATTTAAGACTCGAAAAGACCTCTCGCTGCAACCGCTATATATGCGATAATTAATTGCATAAAATATTTTAAAATTTTATTATTTTAAAATATTTTAAATTTAAAATAACCTCATCTTGATTAAAGAAACAAAAATAAATGAATTCTAAATACCGTTTTAAATTCGAAATAAATACATAGAAAATTCTCACAAGGGTCGTTTTCGGTTAATTGCAACGAAATGATACAATAAAAACACAATTAGGACGTGTCTCGTTTAAAAATGTACATAATTTTCTGTGATTCCTTTGGGGGGTTTAACTGCACACGTCACTTCTTTTTAGACAACTTTTAGTATCCATAAATTATAATAGTTAAAAAATAGTTAATAAATTTAATTTTTTGCAGCTTACCATCGTATTTATTATAATATTATAATTCGACCTGCATAGATTTCGAACTATTCACAAACCGCAAACAAACCAATAATATTCGCCATACTTTTTCAATCTATAGCGTTTTCATAAGTATCTGTACAAGGGCAACTAATAAACCTTTTTTTGTAGAAATATTGGAAAAACAATTGTCTTCTATTATAAAATAGAGTTAAGTTAATTAAAACATAAAACTGATCATTTTTTAAATCTAGGTACTAACTCTATTTACTATACATTATTTTTAACATAAATTTCTAAAGATTATATTAATTAAGCAATAATGTATCTACTAACATTATATTGTACAGGCTATGATTAGCGAGTTTCTAGCGATTTTTTTCTCGTCATATGCCTTTCTGAAATCACGGTAGATTCTAATATGGGCAAGAATCTAAATGGCCTATGTGAAATAAAGTTTTTTTATTTTGATTTGACAATAACCCGTCAGATGATCGCACTAAGCCTAATGTCAGTGAAGAATGTAAATCTGTAATATCAACTACTACCAAGATGAGTTCGATATGCAAATTTATTAATATAAAAAAAATACAATTTTTCCTTCCTTCATTGGTATATTACTAATTGAATAAAAACACATAACTCAATTTAAAAAGAGAACACGAACAAAGCATTTGTCTTTCGAAATTGGCGGGTAAATTTCCCGCGTCATCTCGGCCGGGGGACGTGTCAACAAAAAAGTGGGAAAAAAGGGGCGCAAAATAAGGAAAAAAAGCAAAAGAACCCGGGTATTATCCTTGTTAATTCCCTGGCTAATTTAATTCTATCCTAATTCTATTTGCTGGGAAAACGGGGAGGTGATAATTGTGGATCCTTTTTTTAAGTGAAAGATGGAGGCTTTACAGGAAGTTACTTTTTTCCATTTTGTTTACATTTTGTGCACGGTTTTTTCAATTATTATGTTTGTACTTAGCTACTTGATATATAGTGAATTGAATGACGTAATAGAAGCTACTGAGAATCCTGAATTTATTTGGGATGATGAAGAGAATCATGATACATGAGGTTTGAATTGGTAACACTAATTTTTAAACGTAATAAAGTAAAACTTTAAAAAAATCACAATTTAAATTTTATTAACACTAGATTTACCAGCTTAAATATACCTATTTCTACCAAAACCAAAAAAGTATATATTTGTTACAAATTTATATAAAATAATATAAAATTTATAAAACTAATTCTTCTGTTATAAATTAAAGAAGATTAGAAAAATTAAAGAAAATGTTACACGCAGTAGGAATTTTAACACTAGAACTACGAGCCGGTCAATATGACCTATTTTTACCAACCGGTCAAAATGACCGGATGACTTGTGTATGCAAAGTATCAAATATAATTCAATAAATTGATTGTAGAATTGTAAATAATAGAATCGTTTACAAAATATAACGAGTAGGGTTGTATATAAAAGTCTTGTGAAGAATTTTTGTAACCGGTTAGTAGTTCTAGTGTTCATTTGATCTTGCAAGACCAGTCAGTTTGACTGGTCTGGTAAATCTAGTGTTAATTTCAGCACCACTTACCACATATTTAACAAACAAGACATGACTTTGAATCTAACACAACACTAACACATTGCCCGATGACCATTAGAAAACTGACCAGTATGTCCAAAAATAATAATTTCACCCTTCAATATAACCGGTTTTTATTGATTATATGAAACTTGAATAACTGCTGTCCCCCATGGGTCACTATTGGAATCTATTGTCTATGAATGAAAGAATAGACACGGACTGGTCAATCTGGTTTGACCCTTCCGACTTTCTTTAGGCCCAGAGGCAGCTGCGCGATTTTGTACCTGAATAATTTTATTTAAATGTATACTGTTAATTTTTTTGTATAGGGAATTGAAGTGGTCAAGGTGCAAACAGTGCGAATTTAATTTCTACGATTTTTTTTCTATTATGAATAAAAAATTTACTTTTATAGTTGAACATACCATTTATCTTTCTCCTAATAAAAAATTTAAATGAACAAAACAATGTCCCTGAATAATAAAACAGAAGAAAATCACGCAAACGTATTTTATTGTAAAATTTTCAAATACAAAAGATATCCCTTTTTATTGATTATTTTATAAATTCATAGAGACACGAAGGCTTTTATCATTTGCATGTCGATAAACAATTTACTTATTGACTTAGTAGAATTTCCTTGCGGTACTTTGTTATGCAAAAATTTGCTTTAAAATTTACTGAAAAATACAAATGACAAACGAAAATAGCGAGTGAACATTACCTGTGTGTACTTTTGTGAAACTAAGGGCATAATATGTGTAGATTTATTGGCTGTAAGCTGAAAAACTTCCATAGATGGTGTCATGTTAATCTCTGCCTACCCTTTAATGATTATAAGCTTGAATCAGTAATAGTTCCTTTTTAAAATTTAAACATAATACCCGAACATCTGCCTGACCTGTGACCGTACGCGAATGCAAAACAGGGTCTCCGGAAGAAAGGGTCACTCGCCGGACATTCACAACTAAGGAACCGGTTCCTTTCAAAAACGGAACCCCTTTCAAACTATAAAAATAGTTGACTGCTTGTATTAATTTTTATCAATGCTATTTTTACTACAATGTCGGGATTTATTGGAATAATAAAATAAATAATATTCGTGTTTTCTTAGTAATGAGCGACGGCCAGTCTGTTAAAAAGTCTCGGGTTTAATTTTTTTATGATAATATTTAAAAAAAAATTATATTCTAGTCCAGGGTATACTAGGTGTTCTCTGTGCATTATTGCTATATATCACTGTATATACATGTATTTATTTTATTTATTTATTATTATTAATTATCATTAACCAATATAATTAAATTTTAATATTAGATAACTTAAAAAAGTTCTTGCAATAGATTGTTTTTTTAATGAATATTTCAACAAATTTAAAAAAAGAAAGAAATATTTGTAGCGATTAATTCTACAATTTATTTAAGTTATGACTTTTGTTATATACCTATATATAGTATATATATTAAATCTGTATAAATCTCTTATTATTGTATTTTAGAAACTTATGTGTAATAATATTGCTGATTAAAATTGATTAAAAATATAATTATCACAATGCATTGTGGCAATAAAAAGATCAGAAGAAAACAAGAAAGATGACACTGACAGACTAAACGTCAAAACGTCAAATCTTCTTAAATAAGTATTTTCGGCTTGTAGAATCGACCGCTACAGTATATTATAGTCTCTAAATATTTTAGTATGCTTAGAGAAATCAAAGAAGTGTTGTCAAATTAAAAACAGTTTTTATTATAACGAAAAAATGTAAAAAATGTTAACTGTTGCTTTGCCCTATAATAGTGCGCATATGGACGGCGGTTATGATGGTTGAATAGGCATGTCTTTTATAATTTTTAACTTTATGAATGACCAAGTAAGTAATTTAAAGTTTTTGTCTACTTTTTCTCTTGACATATGCTTTGGTATGTTTAATGATAGGTTTAAGTAAACTGTTTTATTAATTTTAAAAAACGAATACTTTTTTTTATATATTTGATTATTGTAGCCAATAGAGTAAGTGGACTGTATCAAATGAAAACTCTTGAAAATTTTCTTTACACTATATTACCAATCTCTTATAATCTAAGCACACACATCCGTTCCCATTCGCAACCAACATCCAAGTCCTCATTCGCACGTCCCTCGCGTTCCTCTTTTGTTTCATTCCAAATTCAAATTTACAGTTTTACTTATAAAAATATATATACTATTAACATCGCCGCCGCAACCTCTTTTCCGTCGACGACAATTATAATGAGAGTTTAGGTAATTGATACTAAATTTTGTTTTTTGTTTTTATTAAAAAGTTACAGAAAGTTTTTCACTAATATGACTTGACTGTAAACTTTTAAACTTTTATTTCTTCTTTTTTTATTAAATGGCCACAGATATCGGTCTAACGAAGTCAATTCTGCTAATATCAAATATCCGGGCCTAAAACCCTCATGTCATAAAACGGCTTGTTAGATATTTTTATTACAATGTAATCTATAAAAAAGTAAAATTATTTATAATTGTTGGATAAACATTGAACTGGAACAAATTAGGATAAATAGTTTTCGCGGGGTTATATTATCTTCTACCCCAAACTGAATTCAACCCCTTGAAAGTGTTGGTATGTGATGTGGTGGAAACGGGAAGTGGCGAATACACGCAAGCGGTAAGAATCCGCGAAAACCCACGCGAATTATTGCCACCTTCCTGAGATATGTGGTACACCTACTGTAACTGAAGAATATAGTTCATGTTTTTTAAAAATATTTTTATAAATATTTGGAAAGCTATTAAAATATATTATGCATGTTTAGAGAAACTTAAGTGTAATAATATTGCTGATTAAAATTGATTTCAAAATATAATTATCACAATGCATTGTGGCAATAAAAAGACAAGAAGAAACAAGAAAGATGACACTGACAGACTAAACGTCGAAACCTCAAATCTTCTTAAATGAGTTGAAATGAGCATATAATGATATTATGCATTTGATCTAGTTTATTATAGCATAGTATATAAATATATTAATTTATTCAATAAATAAATATTTATACACATATATTTATTACTTACTCATTCAAATTATTTATTCAAGCTTAACGCTGGACAGAGCACACTCGCCTCCTCAAGCCGGCATAATGGAGTCGACTGTTGCACGCGGACTTCTGTCTGAGGTAACAGTTGTCTATGCTCATGGACCGCACTCTAGCTTAACATCATGCGGAGTGTGGTCATATGCTGGGCTATCCATAAAAAAAAGGAAACTAACCTTTTAAGCTACGTCCCTAAAAGCTAAAAAAAAGCTTCCCAAAGCCATTACCAACAAAATCTCGTTTATTAACAAGAAATAACTCAAGAAATGTATAAAGGTATACGTACAGTTAAATTTCTAATTCAAGATTTATTCAGTGTGTTCCGGCTAGAAGTACTCTCTAGAAAATATATTATAGTCTACTATTCCCTCGGCGCGGAAGTCCGGAGTTCAGTTTCCGTTACACTAAAAATTTGCTTAACAAATATCTCAAATATTTACCAAAATTTCGTAAGACATTGCTTTGCCTACACTCATTTGTGTTTTACTTTCGTGAATATTCTATATTACAATTATTTTAAACTAGCTTTACCCCCGGCTTCGCTCGCATTTATGTCATTAAATATGTATCAGAGATCATACTAACTATAGTCAATTGGAAACTATTATTGCTGCTATTTCACAATATATTTTATTATATTTGAGTCCGTGCAAATGAAAAATCCACATTTCGCTTTTCAGTTTTTATTAGGTCTACTTGACAAATTTGTATATATTAAAATTAAATGTGTATGTTCATTATATATTTAGTTTACTTATATTTATGTATTTTATTTATCTAAATTGCATTGCCCAATACTATTACTGCTTCTTCTATGACAATTGGTTATCTGGAAGAAATTACTTTTGGTGACAAGATCGTCAATTGCTCTAAATCTGTTTCCTATGAATTAATTTGTGTCAGCATTTTTATTATTTTTAAAGCAATAAAGTATTTATTATTATTATTACTACTACAGAAAAGATCAAAGAATTTCGTTTATAGTTAGTAGTTACAATTGGGTTATGGATTGTATCTCAGTACATCTCAAATTGAGACTTTTCTTTTGCTGTCAATATCTATATTGTTAAGTTTCAAACGCGTAATAAACATGCGATGTCAAGAAACCTATAGACGTAAAAGTAAATCACAGTAATTATTCCTTACGTTTTATAACAGTGTTCAAGCTCACTCAACCACGTCATATGATGATTTGAAGATGAGCGTTTACAGTTACTATAATACCCTACATGAATGCACTCTTTGATACGTAAGTTTAGGCTACTTATTAGGTAGTATATAAGCACTAGGTTTTCTATAACACAGTTAATAATTAGATGACTCTATACAATACGGTTTTTTTGTCTATTAATTTTTTTCTATCCACCTAACGAACTATGAGAGATAGTCTCAATGTACGGTGAATTACGATCAAGTCATAATTTTTTTTAAAAGTCATGCAAATATACCTCTGGCAGTTGATTTTACAAATCATATCAAACTGTTTCCGATCACATGTCAAGCTACTATGAAAAACATTCACCTGTTGTTAATTCTCAGATCGATACAATGGACAATTTAAAACACTTTCGCTTAACAGATGTTTAACAGCTTGTTATAGATTCGATTTTTAAAAAATAGTCGTTTTAAAAAAAAACAAATCTGTTACAACATTTGTTTAAATATTTTAGAACGAGGCCGATCGATATTTGAAATTGGAAAAAAAACAATTGAAAAGGAAATCGTTTTAATATTCAATAAACTTCCTATAGATAAATAAGGCGTTCTTTTGTTTGTTTATTGTTATGATTAATAAAACAGATGAGACAGCTGTGTTTATTTAAGTTTGATGCCTTCTTATTTTTTGTCTCTGAGATGCTCCATTAAAACAATTTATATTTTCTAATCATATTAACATGGTTATTATAAAGCTAATAAACAAGATAAAATAAAACAATTTATTATTATTATTATTTATTTGTTTATTTATTTAAAAACTGTATACCACAACAAAAGTATAAAATAGGTAAACTTATTTTTTTTACAATTTAATTAAAAACTAAATGTCTTATCTGCGCTTAACTAATCTATAAAGGGTTAGTGGGTGTGACTGACACCCGAAACATTTCTACACATGTCGCGGTGTCGAAGTGTAAATTATTCGTTGTACGGACACTTTGACAACTGTCACTTTTTAAAGGGTACAATGTAAACATAATTTAAATCGATATTTAAGTTTTTTTTTACTAACGAGTTTATTATTTTTTATGCTTTGAACAGGTGAAAGTCGATATGAAATCAATGGCATGGAATTTGTACCGTATGGTATATTTTTTTTAGACTGAAACGTTAAAAAAATTGTACAAGATTAAACTTATTAAAAAAAACTTTATGCGGTTTGCTATTAATTACTGTTAATTAATTAATTAATTAATACTTCATTACAAACCATTAAATAAAAGTACTGATTGTTACTTCAATTGTGGTAATTTACAACAAATCTAAAGTAACCAATAATATTTGTTCATGAAATAATCGTGTAAAACCACGTATAAAACTGAATTTACAGTAAATCCAAGAGTAAAATTGAGAACAGAGAACACTTTCAAGTGGATTTGAAGAAACTTTTACATTAAATTTTCCTCATAGTATAGGTGCTACGACGAATTTGCTCATGTACACTTGCGTATAACTTCATAAGGGGTAGGCAGAGTAGACAGATATAAAAATATACGATAGCTTCGTAACCATGAAAACAAACCCAATAGTCAACTTACACGTATATGTAATTTGTATATGTATCTATGTAAATTATGTTACTGTTTTTTTATGTATATTATAGTAATCTTATTTATTTATGTATCCCTCCCTTCACATTTTTTTTCGTAATAAATATTTAAAGGTTGGCTGATAGAAAATGCTATACCTAGCATTAAGCCCGCCTGGTACTGACTGAAGTTTTAAATAAATAAAAAATAAATAATTTAGGTAAAAACGTTAACAACGACCTCTGCAAGTATCATTCCAATTTATTACACAGAGGTTCCAGCTTCGAATGTTTATTTACTAAAATATGAATTAATAAATGTTATATTATTAAAAGAATTATTTGTTTCGAGTGTTTTGTTTTTATGTTGTTCTCAGGGTATCCCAGTTTGGAGCCCGGGAATTGTATAAGTATGTATGTACTTATTTCCTTATTTACTTTATACTGGAGAAACAAAAGAAGCTTATTGGATTCTAATTTGATTCTCCGACAATGAGTGTCTATATAGTAGTTCCAGATAATAGTGACGTAATTTGGTTTTGAGTTGAGATCACTTTATGGCAGCATAGTGAAGGTAATTTCTACTTGGAGATATTTGTATGTGATACCGATCGTTCATAATATCATAGTACGAATTTTAAAATAAATAGACCAAAATGACATTTGGTGTGGTCTAACTATTTAAATAGTGTTGTAATTAGTGCCCTTACTATTAATTGAATATTAAAAACAAATTTATTTATTACTTAAAATAATATAAGCAGAGTTGGTGAAAAAAAATAGTAAGTTAGTAAGAAAAAAACGGGTTTGCTGTAATGTATCTAAGAAAGTATGTATAGGTGTAGACAGAGGCCGTTACAAAGCAGTCCGCTTCGCTATGTAAGTGCAATTTAAAATGTAAATTAACACAGCAAAGAAGTGGGGGAGTTGCTCCAACACTTGGACTTTTATTCACCAACACCAATGTCTTCAGCAGATACACACGTCTGCAAATGCCAAACGACGTAACTACCCTCTAATATTCACACAACTTTCACCCTTATTTTTCAAACTTTAAGAGCGCTAATTCTGTATTAAAATTTGTGAGTTTAAACTTAAGTCCATTTATAAAGGATACAAATTGAAATGACGTATTTTAGTTACAGTTTGAAATGATTTTGTGTTTTAGTTAGAGGAAATAAAGATTGGTTTTGTGTGTGGATAATAAAGGGTAGTTAAGCCGTTATGTATAAATTTTTAAATTTCTTACTAACACAAGAGATTTGTTTTGCGAGGAGAAAATGTGAATTACGTACGACGGACCCCAAGCGCGGTATGATGTGTTTTTGCTCACTTCTCCTTAGATATTCGATTACCAGCGACGTTTGTACCACAAAAAAGTAATTTGAATTTTGTAATTAGACGGTGGAGTTTTAATAACTTTTAAATTAAGTTTGTTTAAATTAATTTTTATTTTATTTTGTTTAATTAAGTAATTATGTATAATGTTTTAAATATTATTAAGTTATATTTTGTTTAGTTAATTCTGTTTATAAACAATCTTTAGTAAGATGTATATATATAAATAACAGAAAAATTGTAATAATTTTTTTAATAAAAAAATATATCTTTAAAATTCAATTTATTTCCAAAATTAAATTCTAGCGCTTTCCAATTATTTTTTGTCAATATAAATCCTTAGCGAAGAGGGTTCGGAGATGCGAAAAACTGGGCGGTGGGGGATACAGAAGAGGATGGAGCAGGGGTGGTTAGGCCAACGAGAAATGGAAAACTCGGGAAAATTGTAGCATTCTTGAGGCGGCGCGAGACGCTCACACCTTCTTCTGACAGACGTCCGTAACATTTGGTTTGTGAATACTTACAAAATAGCATTTTTTATATAAATTTATTGTCTATACAATATTATATCAAATAAATTACGTCATAAAAAGATTTTTTACTAAAATAAAACTCATTACCCAATATAACGTTTGAAATACAAACTATTCACATTTCATACAATACGAATCTGTGATCGCTTCTTACGGACTAATGTAATGTTTTTAAATTAAGAATAAAGTTTATTAAAAAATGTTTATGACACCTGTTCGAAAGTAGAACGTAAAAAGGAACGTTGTGCCGTTGGACGTACCCCTACCGCGCTGTCTCAGCCTCCCCCTCAGCCCTCCTTGAGGCCCCGGACAGCGTCTTATACAGAGCCGGATTGAGGTTAGACTATACAATTATTATTCAACATAACAATTTATTACTATAAATACACATTGTAGCGATTAATCTAAAAAGCTGAGTAGAGAGAGATACAATAATATTGAAGAAAAATTATCTCCAGTTAAAGCCCCTGCCTCCATAGGCTAAAGGTACAGCGAATAATTGACAGGTTACTCTTTTTACGCTGCTATTTTGTGACTAGATCACTCAAATGTTATGCACGAAAAGTGGTGTCGATACAAAAAGTCGCGATACAACGAAATACTGTCGACTGTCGCGTTATTCGAAAATGTACCCAGTCAATTTTATCGCCGATATAAAATCCGCTATTGATAGTGTCTACTTTATTATCCCTTGTTTATTTGAAACGTTTCTATATTTTATTGACGCGACTTTGTTTTTACGAGTTATTGGGTTTAGTTTTTGTTTATTTATACATTTTTATATATCTATAAAAAATTAAATTAGACGTTTATATTAGAGGTTTAAATATTTATTTTCGGTCTGTGTCAATAGTACACACAAAATTTTCTTTAACTTTAGCTGCGACTAGTAAAATAAATTATGTAGTGAGGTTATTTTTAAAATTTAATATCACATTTGTCCTATGATATAATGAACTAGTACAATCAAACCTGGATAAGTGATAAAATTCTAAAAACAACAATACCTTTATGAGTGTAGGAACCTCTATGAATAAGAATTGAGTCCCTTAAATTCTCGCTTATACAAAGTCGACTGCAATTGTTTTTTTTTTTAATAATAGACGTGTTTGTTTCACAATATAATTAATGTTACAAACATTGTATTGGAACTACATAAATAAACATTTACCATCATTTAAAAAATCGCATTTCCAAAGTCCCTGTTTACCCCTTTCTTATCCTTAAAAGCGTGATTATATCTATATTATTAAACCGGAGCAAATCCGTCCCAGTTCTAAGAAGGCACATTGCCTGCCGAGTTTTACATAATTCTTTGGAGACCGCCACGGCTCATTGTGAAAGATGGGGTGGTTACCTACTTTATGTGCTGTAGATCTCTTTATATTTTCCCCCTTTGTGCTTTCAAGATTTCTCTTTTTAGGGTGAACGAAGAAAATATACAAATAAAAACAGTTGGTACGTATAAATACGTGTTTGAAAATCATATTGGATTATTCGTATTATAACGAAAATAATTTTAGCTAAACTTTATGTAGTCATTGAAGCGTGGACGAGATGTCTTAGTGAAGAATAAGTTATTTATAGATTTTTTAAGATAATAATTCAGCTACTATAAATAAAATTCCATTTGACATATATGTTAATTAATACAAGCAAAAACATTTACAAAATTTAAATTACGAATGCAATTAAAATCCCAGTTTAGTATTTTACAAAAATAGAATTTAAAAAAAAAACAAGCTGGTAAGTTAACTTCTATAACAAGACGCACACAAATTTATGATATACGCACACAAACACAAAAACTCGTGTGTACACACACAAACAAATGCTAGTGAATAAGCATATCCGTTTCCGCAAGTTATTCCGAGCCAACGCCAACCTTGAACCCACTACAAAATAGTCGTATTTACAATTAATACTTCAAACTATTTTCACCATTAACCGTAAAGATTTAAGAATGAATATCGCGTAATATATATGTAGTTTTATAACGTATTGTTATTAAGGTCATGGGTCAGCTAGAATTTTATAGTTTCTCTGTATTATGGATGCCATTGTTACAAAATTTGAATATGGAATTTTTGTGCGATTGTTTTCGATTTAAAAAAAAGTATTAGTCACTATTTTAAAATAATTTGATCGACCCAAACTTCAAGATTTATGGCATAGGCAGATTAGTAAGTAATATTTTATCTTTAACACTACATTAGGTTTCAAAGGGGTAGACAGAGTCAACGAAACATTTTTAATACTAAACTTTTATTGTTATAACTTTCTAACTGCAATTTTGTTTGCCAAAATGATATGTGTAGAAATTTATGTTTTTTATACAAACTAACATTATCTTTTCGCATTAATTTTGCTTTCTTGGCACAATACTGTAATGTAGATATTATTTAATTTTATTTTAACCTGAGCGAATTAAATCTATAAAGCCAGTCTATTGTAGCGATTTTATATTAGTAGTTAATTACCGCATGCGGGATGCGGTAGGTTTATAAAACGCATACGATAGCTAAGAATTATATCTAATCAGCTAAGAATGGTTACATAAAGGTGAGATATAAATATTAAAAAATAAAATAATTTGTTTTTATGACAGTGTAATAATTGCGTCAAATATTACGTATTAGCAAATCAGTCGAGTCCAAAATGTTATCTCGTCCTAAAATATCATATAAAATCTTAACATTAGATAACAAAGCAAATAAATAGATAAATAAATACCTACAATTATTTATCTAAGAGAAAATACAAAAAGCTCAGAGAGCATTCGTGCCAATTCTTTTTTCTCAACACAGAGACAAAACGCACACTTTTCCCCAACAAAACCGCCTTTCGATACATCTGTGTGGGTGAAAGACATTGTGTTGACACACAAAACTGCATCTGTGTGCGTTGGCCCGGACCTCCATTGGGCACACAGCTACTTCTTTATTGATCCATATTTCTTCTTCTTCAGACTGCCCGCGGGGGGTGACTGCCTCCCCAAGGGGGTACAGAACACCCCGACTCCCCCCGGAGGTGTTTTTCTACACTTTTAATGAAGGACTCCGCTTGAAAATGGAGGATGGAGGTTTTAGAAAAGGGGGAAGAAAGGTTATTAATGCTTTTTAACTGGCGAGAAATTTACCCTAATGTTTTAGGTTGGTAATACACTAATGTAAGTTTCTAAGGGTTTTTGTTTTCAGTGACGTATGACAACTTTGCAGCTAATGGTTTCTGGAATGTCTTTTTCAATTTTAATGCTTTTATAAGTGGTTCGGTTTATTAATTACAATATGTTATACTAATTTATATGTTTTTAATTTTGTTTATATAAAAATATTACTTTTTTATATAAACAATAATTACCAAGTTTCTCGAATTATTGTAGAGCTACATTAACTTTACAATAAAAACATGAGATCGGTCTTTTGACTGAAAGTAATTAAAAAAATTTTTTTCAAATTTCAAAACGGTATAACTGCTTCTGTTTTTATCACTTTTTTACTAGTAGTTTTATAAAAACATGTTTTAGAAAAATATATTTTTAAGTTGCAGTCCATGAACGAAGGCAATTAAATATTATGTAGTCATTTAACCTATTCTCATTATAGGTAGTTGATTTTATATGTATGTAAGTGTGTATGTAGGTATTCTTATTATAAGAAAATTTTCAGATTTGTGTCAAAGAAAATATCGCCAATTTTTTGGCAATTTTCTTGTTTTGTTTTTAATAACTGCAAAATATAATTTTTCATATAATGAAAAAACAAAATTAACATTTTTTCAATGGTTCTAAGATACTCAATACAACAACAAAGCATATACAAAAGCAAACAAACTATGCACAATCACTCTCCTGTAAAATTGAGATTTTGTAGATCCGACTATGATAATAGGCGGCGATATAATATAATTGTTTTAAAATCCTGCCTTCATCTGTTTTGAGAACTCAAAAAACCATTGATTTCACACAATGTAGAAGTCGCGGGTTCGATTTCCAACTGAAACCAATATATTTTTTTAAATTGCTTTAATCAGTCTTTTCGAAAGCTTTATAGCCATGTGGTGGTGGTTAGACTTGTCGTATTAAAATGATCAATAATAAACGTGACACTAAGCCGCAAAATGTCTTTTTAATTTGTCTAGTTATCCTGTTGCCCCAACACAAGGCCAACCTGTGCAAGTGTATATTTTAAATATTTATTTAAAAGTAATAATTCCATTGAAATGTGGGTTAATTAAATTTAACCCTTAAATGGACAATGTTGTTTTTAAACAACACTCACATTATTGCAAAAAAAAGTATAGTAAATTCATGTCTAGATTTTTTTACTCATTTTTCCTAGACAGTAATACATGTCTATTACACAAATATATTTTTTTAAAACGTGAAACAAAAATCGTCCATTTAAGGGTTAAAAATTAAAAAAAAAAAATTGCTTCATATCTATTTTTCTATAGTAGTCAGGCAAGTGATCAGTGACCACATTCCGCCTGATGTGAAGTTAAAGAAAGCCGGCCTGAGTAATAACTATTATATTATTAGCTATTGTTATTAATGAAAATATATAAAACATTTTGGTAGTAATAATAAAAAAAATTAAATAAGGTTATCAAATAAATAAATACTATTGATGTACGCGCTCCTTTTGATTTGTCTGCAAACAATAGTCACCTCCACTATCCCGACTTGTGCTAGTGTGACTTAGTTCGGTTTCACGTACTTTGTAGGCATATTTTTGGAGATACTAGAAGTAACACTAAATAGGGTATTTATAGCTTGACTTTTTTTGGAATTTTTATATATATTTATTTTTAATTCTGATAAAATGAGAATACTATATAAACAAAATTAACTTGAGTATCAGGTAACCCGTGAAATGATTCGTACGTAGAAAATATTCAGAAAAAAAGAACCGACGTATAAAAAGGGTGCGCAATCTCAAAAAACATCCCTAATAATGGGCTTCATTACGTATCCCTTGAAAAACATATTCTGTACTTTAACCGTCCTCATAAATAAATGCTACGCGAGCAGAGGGAAAAATTTTATTATCTCCTCCCTTCTTCTCCAAGGAGAGTCTTTATTAGTCCTCGCATTGTTGTTCCAAGTATCATATTACCCACGAGATATATTTGGTAACTATGGGTTTTTTTAAATTCCGTTTTTTTTTAATTATTATTTTATGTACAGGCTATAATTGACGAGTTTCTTGTGGTATTCTTCTCGTCATACGCCTTTCCGAAGTCATGGTAGAGTCTAACAATGAGCAAGCGCACGCCTTTAGTGCTTATGCTAATAAACGATTTTCATTTCATTTCAATTGACTGTCCTAGCTTTAATATTTTATTTTTGTTTTTCTAAATTTCCTAAAATTCAATAGGTTGTAACGTAACTGATGAGGTAATTTTTGGTCAAATGACTGACTGCTCTGAACTTTTTAATAGTAATGGAACATGAAGTCATAGTTATTAGTAAGCTATTAAAAGCCTTAATTATACAAAATCTAAATATATATAACTCAAAGGTGACTGACTGACTTAGTGATCTATCAACGCACAGCCCAAACTACTGGACGGATCGGGCTGAAATTTGGCATGCAGGTAGATGTTATGACGTAGGCATCCGCTAAAAAAGGATTTTGATCAATTCTACCCCCAAGGGGATAAAATAGGGGATGAAAATTTGTATAAATCTTCTTAGATTTATTTCATTCATTCTTACGCAGACGTAGTTGCGGGCAACAGCTAGTATAATATATACATATACCAATTATCTTTGCAGATTATTTCGGCCTCAACCTTTTGAGTAAGAAAAATGGTACAATTAAGAATTGATATTAGGGACACGCCCTTCCTCGGGATATGAAATAAAATGAAAACGTAATGGCGAAAAAATATACGGCGTTCCCGGCGCAAGACAAAGGGTAACTACTCGCTCACACAATATGGACATGGCTTTATTTTATTATAATCAGTGGGCTTATCACGAATTTTAGTCTGGCTTTCGAACCGAGTTCGCTTCAAACGATTTGTATGGAAATTTGAGCAGCGCCACAGCGTGCGGTTTTGGAACTACAATATTTTAGATACTTTTTGTTAATTTTCGAACTTCTCGATCTTTCGTTCATTTGATAGATTGCTGGTGCTCGTTAGTCGTTAGTAAAAATTCATGATCCCTATTGCTTCCGGATCCGTTTTACTTGTGACAGCTCGATTCGAAAGCCAGACTAAATTCGTGATAAGCCCACAGGTTATTGTAAATATTAAAAACTAGCTTTTACCCAGGGCTTCGCTCGCATAAAATAAAGTGGCATCTAACCACAAAAATGACACCTAACCTCAAAAATTCAAATAGTTTTATACTGCACATATAAAAATGACAGACGGAAATAAAAATAAATATAGAAAAATTTGAAACAGCTGAAACTATAGTCAATTGGAAACTATAGTAAAAAATAATATTTATTTTTTAATGTATACAAAGTTTCATGATGATTGGTTAAGTAGTTGTTGCGTGAAAACGTAACAAACAAACTCACATTCACATTTACAATGTAGTAGGGATTACTACCACATAATCTCTTATTTAAAAAAAAACCATTATAGAAAGCAGTCAGCCGGATGTTATCCACAGTTCAAGTTTGGTGATATGTAATTTATTGTGAGACTATTTGAAGTATTATCCACATGTGACGAGCTTGTGCCCCCGCAGACGCTACCGCAAGGGTACGCCTTCAGGGCAAGGAAGCCTCTCGTTTCAATAAATCTGCCTTATCACAAAAATAACGCACCCTTTATATACTGAACACGTTTGTGCCAAGCAACATTGATATACATTTATTTTATTAAGAATTTTTTTTTCTTTGCTTAAACCATCACAGAGGTCTCAGGTTCGAGTCTCGTTTAGTGACAATATTTATTTATAACGATGATTTAATAAAAATAATATACTAAAATATTATATAATACATATTATTGTTAAAAAAAATGTTTATTCCCAAATTGAATAGTTATATATTTGTGTTGACCGATTCCTTGTCTTGATAACCATACTACATAAGTACATACTTCTAAAATGCTCAACAAATTCTTCCAAAATTATGCATCTATATGAAAAATATATAGCCAAAGTTGCCAAATAATGTTCCCAACAAAATTTCCGACCTTACGAAGTCTTCCTCCAGTAGGTACAAAAAGTAAAAACAATGCAACCCCTTTCCGTAACTGGAGAAAAACTGCTTCGGAGCCAAACCCCCTCCGGCCCCTTCCCCGTACCTCTCGTTCACCCCGCGACCACCCTCCACGGCTAATTTTTGCAAGGGGCTCGGATTTTCTTTTGGCATTACATATTTTTGGTAGGTATCCGCCGCAATTACGTTTTAATATTGATATTTTCAATAAGTATATTTTAAATGTATGAATAGGAAACCCTTTTTGTGTATAAATTTTATATTTTTGACGAGTTTCTTGTGGTCTTCTTCTCGTCATACGCCTTTCCGAAGCCATTGTAGAGCCTGACGATGAGCAAGCGCACGCCTTTAGTGCCTATGCTAATAAACTATTTCCATTTCATTTCATTTACATATACTTACGATAAACTTGCGTACGTAAATGTTCTAAGATATCTGTTAAATAAAAAATAAATTAAATCATATTTGTGAATAATCTAAGAAAATGCAATCACATAAAGATTAGATTATAATAATTCATTGTTTTGTGAATTGAACTCGGCATGTGTTCTATATTTAAAAATATATAGCGTACGGTCGTCAAAGTAGTAATGGTTATTAATCCAGTATACACAACAAAGTGATCTAGTAGTATTTCGGAATTTGGTTGGAAGTGACCAGGGGGGCTACTCAGGCATATCCGAAGTTTCGTTATACGGCCGTCACTTCTATAGTTTATATGAATTTTGACATATAAGCCCGTAAAAAGTCCTGTCAAATGTCCGTATAATAAGCATTGTGTGGCCTACCCGTCGTAACGTCGCTGTCAAATCCATAATTCCTGAGTAGAAAACGACCGTATTTTCGTCCGAAGTGCGCCTGAGTAGCCCCCCAGGTACAGCGAAAGGAGTGTATCAATTTAGACGGCGTACATTCGTTTCCTTTGTATAAATCCTAAACAAATCTCTCTTATGTAATATTATTTATACCTGCAAATTATTAATATGAAAAATCTCCTTCACGGCATCAACGTGAAGCCGTGTGGAAAATGGAAAAGTCCGGAAAATAATTAGGGACGCCCAAAAAACTCCAGATACATTTTCATTAATATTAAAAACTTTAATGAAAAAAAATATTAAAAGGATACCCTACGAATTTTATCCTTTTTTCCATTAGACGGGTTCTCGGAACAGAGAAATGTATACACACGTCTATAATTAATTATATTATTATTTTTAAGTACATACTTAAACTCATACTTTTTTTTCTTCTGAGGTAGACAAAGACTGGAGTACCAACAACTTCTTTCTGGATGTCACTTTCAGCTCACCAACCTAACCCTTGCCTTGCAGTAGGACAATCTGCCTATGCCTGTTTGTTCAACTTCGAACCTAATAAGATGTGCTTCCTAAATAGCAGACTGAGCTAATAGACATTAGATTTTTAATGTGTATTATTTAAAAAAAAACATTGTTGTGTTATTAATACTCCTGGGGTCAATTTATGCAACTTTTTTCAATGTAGGGAACAGGGCACTTAATAAGTTCGATAAATAATAAATAAAACATTTTTTCATTAATTTCGTCTCCAATCACGCCATAGTCCCACATGCAAGTCCTCGAAACCGTTTTCTTCGCATCGCAAAATAAATATTTTAATCCCCGACTCGTTGGAAAACTTCAAAAACGGCCGAAATCTCCACCAATTATAAACAGACTATGCGGATGTGTGCGTGGAAAATTTTTACGCTGGCAACCCCTTGCGGTTATTATTTATTATATGAAAATAGGTAAAAGCTTTTAAAAGTATTTCGTGGCTTCTTTAGGGTTTCATTTTCAAGCGACTGCCAACATTATGTACCTAATTTAACGTGAGCTATAAAAATAATACCCAATAGATAAGAATTTCGCTCTAAGTTTTATTGTAGTACTATTATATACAGTAATGCCCCGCTTTACGCGAGGGATACGTTCCGGAAAAAATCGCGTTAACTGAAATTCCCGCGACCATAGAGAAGTTGATGACTACATTATGTTTATACGCACTCTTTCGCATAATTTAATAATAAATTTGAATTTCGCGTTATAGTGAAACCACGCATAACGGGGTCGCGTAAAGCGGGGTATTACTGTAGTATAAATATGACGTAATTTCTTTCTAGTATAATTCATTCATTTGTTCCACATAGATAAGTACTTAAACACGTGACTGATGAATACAACAATATAATAATTATGTTGCGCCTAGAAGGCATTTAATAATACAATTTACAATAATACCAAATAATATACAATTACATTATCTATAACATAATTAAAGCTATTATTGTTTAATTTTGTGTTTTACAAATTCATTAAGTATGTATAAGCTTTGTTTATTAAAAATATAATTATAATTAAAAAATTGTTAAGAAACATTGTATATAGTGTCAGTGAGAGGAAATCTCAATTAGATTCTAAATTTATAAAACTTTAATGTCCTAAACTGGAACGACAATCCTTACTTAAATTTAATATCAACGCCATCTATGTTTGGGTAGTAGCATTAATGTATATTTTATGTATATAAATATCTACGAAAAATTAAAGTATACTTATCATTTTTAACTAGTACATTATATTATACTATTATTCAAAATTGCGCTAAAATTGACACTAATTTTACAGCTTTATTTAACTTGTCTTTGCAGCGCCATCTTGTAGTGAGTAGTAGTATACATATATGAGTTCGACTCAATTTGCTTGTATGAGAATATAACGTTATAAAAATGTTTTTAATTGAAATATTAGATTTGAAATTTTTAAAGAAAATTCGCAAGTCGCAATACAGTGGAAAAGTTGTGAAGTGGGAAAACTGTAAATTTTTACGATAATTTTTCTATATATTTTTTATTTAACAAATGTCTTTTCAGTGTAAGTAATAGATGCCAATTGCCAATCAAAATGTTAAGCTTTCGAAACACAAAGAGAATTGATAACAAAAACAGAACAAAAAAACCCCCAAATCCCATCTCAGTTACAAGCCAATGAAGCGTGCAAATATGCGAAAAATTCCCCTTTTCTGTAAAAAAAAAAGTATTTTTGTTTATTCGTCCGATACATTTTCGGCCCTTGGGACCAATATTTTTGCAATAGTAATGTGTACAAATAATATTGCTATATAAAAATTGCTGAATATGATTTTAATTATTTTCCAATGCTACTATACATGAAGTAAATAAACAAAATTCATGTATAACATAAAATTATATATATATATACACATAGACACAATATTTATGAGAAAAAAATTATTAATAAAATCCTCCTTACTATATAAATGTGAATGTGAGTTTGTTTGGTTAAGTTTTCACGCAACAACTACTTAACCGATCATCATGAAACTTTGTAGACATATTTTTGGAGGTACTAGAAGTAACACAGAATACTTTTTATTAAAATTAAACAAATTATTTATTACTATTGTTTTAGCTGTTTGGAATTTTTCTATATTTATTTTTATTTCCGCCTGTCATTTTTATATATGCAGTATAAAACTATTTGAATTTTTGAGGTTAGATCTTATTGTTTAATTTCTATTGAAATGATCTCTGATACTTATTTAATGACCTAAATGCGAACGAAGCCGCGGGTAAAAGCTAGTAAATAATAAGGTTATAGATTATAAATAAAATAAATAATGTATGTTTGTTTTGAAATAAATTATTTAGTGAGATAGTGTTTGAAAATGGGAATCAGTGGAGCTTTTATGTAGGGCAAAGGCTGTTTTGTTACTCGACAAACCTCTTGTGAAGCCTTCATAAATGTTCAGAGTGAAGAATTATTTGATTCTTGAAGGCCTTAATTTCATTGGTCAATACAATAAGAACAAAAATAATTGTCCCATTAGACCAAATTGTGAGGGTCAAAGTCGAAATTTAATTGTGAAAAAAAGATAAAAACGTTGGGAAAAAATGCCCCGTTGATGTCCAAACGCGTGGAAGATAATTGCTAAGGGTTTTTATGAATTCGGAAAAAAGGGGATAAATGAAAAGTTACAACGATCGGCTGTCACAATTCGTTTTCAATTTTAAATATATTAATGCAATATATATATAATATGGTTGATGGGCCGAGCCAGACTTTTAGACAAATGCACAATGGAGAAACATAGTAATTACTTTTTGTATATTTAGTAATACTTTTAATAGAATCTAATAAACGTATACCCATATTTCCTTATTAGAATCGTGCATCTAATAGTTACGCCATCTAGTGTTGGGTAGCTAAACTAAAACTTAAACAAATCACGAAAATCTAAATAATATCTTATTAGCTATTATAATATATTACAAAATTCGCAATAATAATAATCACAATATTTAACTTAATATGTTAAGAGATTTTTCTTAACGTAAAATACATATCTAATAATTTCATATAATAAATAAGTTGCCTTTTTTTTGCCTTCTTAGAGGAATGTGCTGGCAAATTGTTTTTAAAGTGGCCCCCTTACCGGTCCTTAGCCACTTCCCAGTGATTTATTGAAAGAATTTTAGCATACGCTATAAAAATATGGAAAACGCTTTCAGAGGCTACAGACAACGTGGTCGCTGGGAAACCGAGGTGGAGTTTGTTCCAATTATTATAAACTTAAAAGCAGTTCTTTTGTTTAATTGATTGTTTAATTTGTTGTAGGTGAGTTTATCAAATTTAAATAAATAAATAAAAAGTCTGTTTTCATAAAAAGTTACCTCCATGTTTTTTCGTCACTGACATACGGTTTTGGGGGCAGTTTTTTTCCATTTTCTAACAAACGCTAGCTGATTACAACCCCCGGTGGATCTGTTAATCACTGGTTCAACGTTTTTTAAACCATCTCGCCACAATTTCAGTTAATTTAACTCGTGTTTTGTGGTTAAGTGGTTTCTACTTTTTACGGGGATTATTTTTAAAACATATGTTTTCATTTACTTCTTTATTCATTTATATACATTCTAGTTTTACATGTAACACATTTTACGCGCTTTACACATTTTTTTGGCACTAAATAAATCATATTCATAATCATAATTCAATTAAAGATTAAACAAAAGATTTTTTTTATACAAATACTCAAATTGAAAGCTAGACATCTGAATATCAGTTTATGTCATTATAACAATTTGTCATAATGAGTGGAATGTTTGCGTCTAAACAAAATAGGTCGAGTTGTAGTCAAGCCAAAAATAACTTCAGTCAAAATAGCTTAACCTAGTCGCGTTTCGGGATCAGCTTGGAAGTAGCTGGGACAACGAGAGGAGTGTGCCCTGTCAATTTGGTCAGAGCACATTCTCCTCGAGCCGGCATAGTGGAGTCGACTGTTGCGCGCCGACATCTGTCTGTGGTAACAGTTGTCTATGCTCATAGACCGCACTCTAGCTTAACATCATGCGGAGTGTGGTCATATGCTGGGCTATCAAAGTGACATTTTTGCTTGCTAATACTTCTCAAGGATTTTTATTCATTTATTCTGAAGCACTTGATATTTTAATGAACAAAATAATATTGTATAATTAAGTATATTTGTTTAAATAAGTTTTATTTTTAGATGACAATCCATTTGACATACGTCATCAATAAACCATATCTATATGATAGGGATGCCCTACATCAGTGATTGTTAACCGCTGTGCTGCGGCACTTTTGTGTGCAACGAAATTTTAGATACGATATATAATAATGTTAATATTACATCTTATTTGTGTGAATTCGGATTTTCAGCATTAACCAACATTAAAACTAAAAAAGAGATTAAGATTGTTAAATGCAGAAGACGATATGAGAGTGGCATTGTCATTTTTACGATCAAATATAAATGAAATTATTAAAAAAAACATAAAGCTCAAATTTCGCATTAAAAATTAACTTGTAATTAATCCGTTAATATTTAAACGGACTGTTATTTTTGTAGTCCATACTATTTTATTTCGCATATTTAAAGGTATTATCATAAACTATTTTACGTAGTATGTTATAGGTAAGTTAATAAATTTTAAACTTATTATTTGTTTGTCGCTGAAAATTCAATAAAAAGTTTGAGAATAACTGCCCTACATTATCAAGAAATATATATTAATAAACAATATAAGAACCACAGTCATGAATTCTTGCAAACTGTCAATAAATAGTATAAATAATATTAACCATTATTGCTTTTGTGTGCGTTTTTTAAAATATTGTAGTATTTTTTATTAAATCTTAATTAAGTACATATTTATTATTGTTATTTTATTTACATTATCTTCACTTCTATCTTGTGTGTGATATCGTCCTATCTCCTATAATAAAAAATTCATTTACTTTATAATAATAGCGATTATTTATATCATATAATGTCTCAAAATAATTTCGTCGATAAACTTAATAAACAAATTCAACTTGGAACCTTGAACTGTTAAAGTCATATTTTTAGAAGCCGAAACTTCTTTCCTCACTTGATCTTATGTCCAGATAAATCCCTGTTTTGAAACGTCACTATTGGGTCACGTGAACACTCTTCGTCATCGTTTATATTAACAAGAAGATGATATAAATACAACAGTAAGTACATTGTAAATATAACGTCATTAAAGAAGCAAAACTTGTGCGAGCACAAACACTAAGCCAAAGATATTTAAATAATATGGTAATACAATGTTTGCGTTGCCCCCAAAAACTTGGTACACCCTACCGGCAATATTTCTTCATTTTACCTCCCACCTGCCCCTGAGAAACCTTATGACTTATTCTTGAAAGTCATTCGATGCAGAGTCTACGGAACATATCGCCGGATCTTATTGACATGCTTTCTGAGATGATACAACGAAGAATCTATACAAATAAACTATATGTATGTATATAGAGTGTCGAAAAAGGCTGTCACGTGACACAATAACAACTTTAGAGAAACTTAAGTGAAATTATATTGCGGATTAAAAATATAATTAGTATAAAAAAAACAAGAAAGATGACACTGACAGAATAAACGTCAAAACCGCAAATCTTCTTAAATAAGTATTTTCGGCCTGTAGAATCGACTACCACACAACTTTAAATCGCTTTCCTGTAAAATTATAATTTAGTCGGTCCTACCTTCATAATAGAACCTCCCTATATATTAAAATACACACCCCCATTATGCCGATTTAATGAGATAAAGCAAACTTTCTTCACATTGCAACTAGAATGCTTTTATAATGTACTAGCAGTTGCCCGCGACTACGTCTGCGTAATAATGAAGATATAAAGTACTGTGAAGTTTAAAGATGTTTCATATTTCAGCCAACAGAAAATACCTTCCACACCCCTGTTGCAAAATCTACTAACTGCCTCTCCGTCAAATTTCTAGTTTGTAGCAAAAAAATATACAAACCTGCGAGAGCCCTTACAACTCCCTAATCTGGCCCTGTTGCAAAATCCGTACTTTGCAGACGTCAACTAACTATAAACTACCTCTCTGTCAAATTTCATCTTTGTATGTCAAGCGGATTTCGAGAGAACTTTCGCTTTTATTTTCATTGAATTAGATATGAATTACAATGTGAACTTAAAATAAAATGAAATATATCTTAAAAAACAATTGAAAAACTGACAGCACATTTGCTCGCCAAAATTAGGCACAGACTTCGAATTGTGTGAACTTAAAATAAAGTGAAATACAATATATCTGGCTGTATGGGCTCGATCCCTTTACCTTAAAATGGAACAAAAAAAAAAAAAAGAAATATCATAGACATCGAATTGTGTGAACTTAAAATGTAATATTTCTTAAAAAAAAAAACAATTGAAAATAATTTTATAGCCTATGTTCATCAGGGATTTTTTACGATTCTAATAGTAAAAGAATTTTTCAAATCGGTCCAGTAGTTCCGGAGCCTATTCAATACATACAAACAATCAAATGTTTCCTCTTTATATAATAGTATAGATATAGATAAGGCCAACGAAATAATAACATTAAGCGCCCTCTGTTGGTTATTACACTAAATTCTCTCTATAGTCGGATAAATTAATATTATGAATTACAATTACACAATTATTTGAGAACTTCTTCTTCATACATGTACTACGAAAGTAAGTCACTAATTTAATTAATTAATTTAGAATTAAGCAAAAATGTACCTACTAATACCAACATAATAACATACAGATTATACATAGTTTGGCGAATTTTTTGTAATCTCTTTCTGTGATATGACTTCCCAAATTCTGACTAAAACACAAGAGTTAGAAAAGTCTATCCGAGACAAAGATTAACAATTTAGTATGTAAGTGGATACCACTATACAGCAGCTAAATCAAATTGATAATTATTAAATTTATTACATTTATATTTGTATTTGTATTGACGAGTAAAAGCGCTCTATTATAGCCCAATTAGTAAAAGTAAATAAATTTAAAAAAAAATCAATTTAATTTCGTTTCAAAATTGTACATGAATAAGGCAGTTTTAGAGGGTAGTACCAACCCCACATTTTAATTAAATCTCTCAGACTCACAAACACGAACGACTTGTAAGTAAAGGAAAAGGAATTTTCTTTGAGAAATTTTGCAGGTGAAATTTTAGGGGGTGGTGCCTTTGAAACGGGGGTATTTTATGTATACTTACTTTATATTGTATGTATGAGTGTGTGTGTGTGTGTGTGTGTGTGTGTGTGTGTGTGTGTGTGTCGTGAGAATTTATGTACCTACCTTATTAAAATTTTGAATTGCGGGTATAATAAGAAATGAATTATACTAAACAGATTAAAATATTTTTAACACTAAAAAAATTACACATTTCATTAATTTGGTAGCTAAATTTTATAACTTACTAATTGTGATATTTATGGAAAATTTATTACTTAAAGTTTAAACCATAAAGAACCTTCTAGCTTCTGTAGTTTAACATTATATCTTAACATGTAGTTTAAGCTTAATCATTTTATGTTAGAAAAACAACCTTTTACTGGTACCTAGTACATATATCTATTAAATAAAAATAGTTACTACAATGGCTTCGGAAAGGCGTATGACGAGAAGAATCCCACAAGGAACTCGTCAATCATAGCCTGTACAAAAAACTGAGTTTTAATTCAGAGAAAAAAAAAATTGGAAAAAAATGGACCACAAGAATTAAAATTAAATAGAAAAACTAGGCTGGTGAGTAGCAAAGGGAAAAGCATGGCACACAGGATATATAATATTATTTTCTTAAACTAATGCTTTTTATAAAAACAAAACAAAACAAAACAGTCGAACAACATATGTACTTAGATGTATTTATCAATCAATTTCTTACTGAATATTTTTTAAATTTACTAAACGCAGAAGAAGCCGTTATCTCAAAAGTCTTATGAGTGCGTATAATAATTAGAAGCACGCGGGCGGTGGGGAGAGCGCGGGTGGCGGGGGGTTTGTTCGTTAGCAGGCCCTAATGTCGGCAGACATTAATCATTCCTTTCATAAAGAGTTGAGTTTGCCATAGATAAATAAGTCTAGTATGTATTTTCTTAGCAAACCCTTCTTGAGATAATGTTAGCTTAATATGGACATGACTTACAAGCATGTTAACTAAAATTAATTTAAAATACTTTATGTGAAAGGAAATTATTTAAAATTAACTCAATTATTCAAACTCAAGTCGTCGAAGCCACACGTATCCTGATGATGTCACGTGAAGTGGCGAAACGCGTCGAGATAAGTTATTGAATGTTGATGGAGGTTATTTTTCTTCATCGACCTAATGTAGCAGGAACTATAGGCAAAATAATTTTAAATAATTTCCTTTAATATGGATTTCCGCAAAGTAACGCCTGAAACAATTAATTATATACTTTATGTGGTTTACTATTTTGCGATTATTGTAATCGTTATATCGCGATTAATACAATACTAAAATACATCCCGTTTGTGTTACTTAGTCTTCTTTGCTTTATGCCTACATAAGAAAGGTAATGTCCATATCATTCAAATGCAATTTCCTCCACGTTCCAAGGCGGCGCTGCCACATAATTATTCATCTTAAATTGCGCGTGCATGTGTGTGTGTACACGTGCTCAAGTTGTCAGTGTGTGAGTATTCAAATTAAGGAGCCTGCCCTGTATTGTAAGAAACCTTTATGTTGGAAAATTTATAAATTTATTAATATTTCTCACCCCCTTACCCGTTTATTATGAAATTTAATTACGTTGGAGGTATATTTTTGTTTACTCCTCGCGTGAATATTAAAATATATACATGTATATAAATATATGTATACTGTCTTAGATTATTCGTTTCGTCATTTCGACAGCTTTACAACTAACTTGGTAAACCGATTTTTTTAAATTAGCAATCAATATACTGACACATTCAAGTGCTTTTCTTGACCGCGGTTGTACAACCCCAAAACAAAAGACGGTTAATTATCTTGCAGTTCTTTTTTTAAAATAAATTGATTATTTTCAAAACAAATATTATTGTCAATTGTTTTCATACAAACAATGGTATAACTTTTTGAATTATTCATTTCCTGTTTAAAAACACGACCTACGTGGCGTAGTAACCTAAAATATACCATACTCTCTCCTAAGCAAGACTCACTTCCACTATGCCGTTTAATATTTCTTTACAAAATTTGAGATAATATTGTGTAATACATGTTCTCGGTGTATAGAAAATATTAGGAATAGATAATAAACCGAAATCGAAATTTGAATTTAGAATTCAGAACAATCTAAATTCAAATACTTTTTAAAGAAAGTTTCGACATAACCCATTAAGAGGCACACACACACACGTACATATAAAGTTTTAATACGCATATGTAACATTTTGAAAATGGAATACCTACATTCGAATGTGAGCGTGGGCGTGCGTCTGACGCGAGGTTTAACGACGTGCGAACGGCGCTTGTTTTTTGCTCACCCCTTCAAGAAAAGGACGCCTTCCGCCATACTTACTTCAAATGAAATTATATACAATATGTTTTTAATTAATTAGGTACTGATATTATTTTTATTACGTGTATTAGAATTATTGTCAAAAAAATACACTCTTTACCTGTTTAAGTGGATGGCATAAAAATAAAAAAAATGTGTATGCTGTAACGATTTCAATATATGTATATAAATATGTATATTAATTTCCAAAAAATTATATTATATTTATTAACTCCAAAATTATTTTAATCATAATTTTAATAAATCACACAGACTATTAAGTTTTATTAAAAAAAAAAAAAATACTTGTAGAATAATTAATTATAAAAAATATGTACCTATCTACCTAATACAATAAAATCGTACTGTATAAAAATTTGAGCTAAGAAAACGCAAACGCCAGTTCTGTAGTAATTTATCACGAGGCCAAGATATATTAATGTGGATAAACCACCCCAGTTCAAGGAATAGGGAGGAGGGTTAAGACGAGGTCACGGGTACCACCACGGAGAAGCCGAGGGTAAAAAGGTGCTATTGAAATAGAGTCGATACCTATTTATGGAACTTTTTGAAAATTATTTCATGCTTCATAAGAAATTGTTTTCATAATAAATTTACCATTGATATGTGCTTTAAAACACTGTTGTAAAATTGGTTCTCACAACTGTAAGATAAGTTTTTAGGATGATTTTTAATTGTGTTATTTTTATTAATTGATAGCCTAGCAGATGACCACACTCCGCCTGATGTTAAGCTAGAGTGCAGTCCATGAGTGGAGACAACTGTTACCACAGACAGATGTCCGCGCGCAACAGTCGACCCCACTATGCAGGCTTGAGGAGACGTATGTGCTCTATCCAAATCAACAGGGCACACTCCTCTCGTTATCCCGGCTATTTCCAAGCTGATCCCGAAACGCGACTAGTTCACTTATATAGATATATGTGTTTTATCGCGTTTTTTGTTGCAGGACATACTATTTCTATAACGCAATACGTTTAGGCATTATACATTTTTTAAAAATTAGTTTGGTTAGCAACACAAGCGCTTAGCAACAATAAAACATAGATATAATCATTTACAATAGAAATGCATTTGTTTCGAGTGAAAGTGTCTACTTCCATTTAGCTATTAGACAGATGCACCTAACTGGTTTCCCCAACCGTAGCAGACCGATCTTTAACACTGTTTCATTTTAATTACCGAAAACTATAATTGGCTTTCTTTTATTTCCATCTGTATGTATTTATTTTTTTGTATTCAGCTGCCAGTTTTCTAAATAAATAAATAAAAATTGTGGGATGGGAAGGATGTGGGGGGTGTCATTCTTGCACGTAACGAGTTCTAGTACAACTTCCTGTACCTCTTTTTTAAACACACCGACAGCGACACCTATCCTTAAAGATAACGATAACTAATATAGTTAGGTTTATAATTTTAAAATAATAAACAAAAGTAAGCAATCATTATTTAAACAAGATTAATAGTTATCTCAATAACACTCATATTAGCGATAACAAAGGCACATAATAAATTTTAAGGCTGTCAATACACGGGTACATAACTAGGACTTATCTCCTAGATATTATGTAAACTGCCGGAGGGCTCGCAAGCGAGAGGTGTTAGGGTGATTGTACATCAGAGAAATAAAACGCCGCGATTGTGTGTAATTTAAATAAGTGACAGTTTTAATAAAAAATATATGTACTTTCACACCGAACTATTTTTCTATACTAATATAATAAAGAGGAAACATTTGATTGTTTGTATGTATTGAATAGACACCGAAATTACTGGACCGATTTGAAAAAATCTTTTACCAGTAGATTCCTACATTATCCCTGATGAACATAGGCTATAGAATATTTTCAAAAACGTTAGGAATCCGTATGAAAACTTGAATAATGTAACCCAAAGTGTGAAAAAAATTAATTATATTGCGTACGCTGCGGAAATTATTGACAATAGAGCAAAGTGATGTACTACAGTTTTACAGAGGACATCAATATCTACAAAAAAGTCATCGATACCTTATGTCTAACTATTACAGTTATGTCACAATAACTACTTTTTCATGTTAAAATTCGTAGTACATTATATCTTCACTATTACGCGAACGAAGTCGCTGGCAACAGCTAGTCTTTAATAAAGTGACATCAATAAATATTTATAAATGAATATTGCTAATAAATAGTTTCTATGTCCATATACTTTGGTATTAACCACTACTTTTAGGTTTAAATTTAGAAATATCACATTCTAAATAAATATCATTATATTGAATTTAATTTTAAAAAAAATACAAATCGCTTTTCTCTTTACATGTATAGATAGAGCTTTAGTAGGTATATGGGGGGCGTTAAGGGGGGTCTTTCTTGCTCGTAATGAGCCCCGGCACAACTTTCTGCAGAGCCGCGAAAGTAGCACGGAAAACTTTAACAGCGTCTTCAGCTGTACATGGATTAGCAGGTCTTAATAGTTAACAGTTAATTACCTATTATATTTGTTTTAAAATATAGTAGACCATCTTCTTCTTCTTCTTCTTCTAGACACGCCAGATTGAGGTCACAATTATAATAGTTAAGATGTCATACAATTCAGTGCCAATGTAACACCCGGTTAGGGCAGAGCAATATTATACGATATACTTATCACATAATAATTTCAATTAATTATTTAATTTCATTTACTGTTTCGATTATTTAAAGTAGTCGTCAATTGAATAAAAACATTTTAATATCAGATATGTTTTTAATTTATTTTTAAATTGTATTAGTGTCTTTTTAGTGACATTTTATTACTCTTGGTACAATATCATTATTATATATGAAAGCGTCTATAAATACCAACATGCTATCATCTTATGATATATTCACGAACTTCTTTCTTGGTAGGTATGTCAATATTTTGGCATTCCAAAGACATGTGCTGGTACCACATTGCTGAAGGCAGCTTCGAAAGTACTATTTGAGATGTTTGGATGATGAAAGAAATTATGAAGATAAATTAACTAATAGTTAACCTTCACTATGAGTGATATTTTTAGCCGGCACAGCGGGGGGTATTTTTTAAAATTCGAAAACATATTAGACTATTAATTCAAAGTTATTATTAAAGTAAAAAAAATTGGATTTAAAATATTGTATCAAAACTGTTAAATTGAACTACAACCGCGTTCGAGATAAATTTCGTAGCGTCAGTGAAATTTTAATAACTAATTTTCTTGTAGAACGACGTGCGAACTTGTTCCATACAAGACTCAAGACTCGACGTTCTTGCATCGCGAAATACTAACCAACTTTCCCAGACAAATGACTAATATTTACCTATACATCTATACTAATATTATAAAGAGGAAAGATTTGTATTTTTGTATGTGTGTATGTTTGTAACGAATTGGCTCAAAAACTACTGGATCGATTTCAAAAATTCTTTCACCATTTGAATGCTACATTGTCACTGAATAATATAGGCTATATAAATTACGAAAAAAAAATAAGGATCCTTAGTAAAACTACAATAATGTAACCCAAGGTTGCCAAAAATTACCATAAAGGCAGATGTCGTTGAAATATGACACATCATTGAACTTCATAGTACTTTATATCTTCATTACTACGCGAACGAAGTCGCTGGCAACAGCTAGTATATAATAAAAATATAATAAGTCCTTTGGTATTCCTCTCTTCTAATTCCAGATCCATCTTCGTAGCAGCTGTATCGACTATGCCAGCTTGATTTTATGACTATAAACTGAACCTAGCAAAACAAAATTTTTAAAAATGCACGTACAATTCTCAACTGTAAACTATTAGCTCAGCAGCGAATGTGTACAAACTACACTCAAGCGAGCAATGCGGGCGGAAAAGCGTGAAAATTACACAAGAAAATTCCACCATTCAACATCTTTGTATTTTCCGACAAGATGGCGTCTAGCTGTAAACACGCTCTAAAAAACAACTTACGTATTTATCTTTTTTATTTATTGGTTATTGTTTTTTAAATTTATAGACGAACTACCATTTATTTATCATATACTATACATGGCCTAACAGTTAATTCTAATATACCATGCACGGGGAAGTCGAATACTCAATAAGAAATTATAGAATTTTAGTTCACACGTAAACCCTCATGTCATAAAATGTCCAGGAAATATATCCAAGGAGAAGTCAATTTTAAATAATACAAAATAATAACAATAAAACGTCTAAAATAATATGTTACACCAATCAATATCAAAATATAACCATAGACACTTAGGCCGTAATCAGGGGGGCTACACAGGCATATCCGAAGTTTCGGGATACAGCCGTCATCTCTGTAACTTACGTAAATTTTGACATATAAGCCCGTAAAAAATCCTGTCAAATATCCGTAAAATAAGTATTCAGTGGCCTAACCGTCGTTAAAATAAACGAGATGAGTGTGCCCTGTTGATTTGGACAGAGCACATTCGTCTCCTCAAGCCGGCATAGTGAAGTCGACTGTTGCACGCGGACATCTGTCTGTGGTAACAGTTGTCTATGCTCATGGACCGCACTCTAGATTAACATCAGGCGGAGTGTGGTCAAAAAAAAACGTCGCTGTCAAATCCGTAATTTCGTGTCCGTAACTGTTCCTGAGTAGGAAACGTCCGTATTTTTGTCTGAAGTTCGTGCGCCTGAATAGCCCCCCAGAATGATCTCTTATGTGTCGTTTCTGAATATGAACCTTGGGCGTGAGATCGCCTTTTTATGTTATATATATATAACATATAAGTATATAACAAATCCTATTTATGAATTTATGAGTGACATTTTGTAGGTTTAAATTTAATTTGACATTATTTAGCATTTAAGGTCGACATTTCTATTATAGTAAAATTTGATTGTATGAGTTATTTGCATGCCATATACGTTATGTGAAATATGTGATACTAATAACATTATTTTAAGACCTAGGTTACTGACCATATTTGTGGCAAATAAATGAATTTGAATTTAAATCATATTGACATCAACTATAATTATGCAATATGTTGATTACTATGCCATAAAATTTAAACAAAAAAGAGGTGTTTCATTTTCAATGTTACTTACGACGTTTTGTTATTAGAGCGTTGTTAGTTGAGGAAGTTTGCATATACGTACTACACACACTACCGTGTCTATTCTTTGAAGATAGCTTTTCATTAGCGAAGTTATTTGCGTTTGTTGTTCTCTTTTATGTGTTATATATTATTTTTCATTATTAATTAGTAATGTACTCAAATTTACAAGACAAAGATAGCATAAACAAATAATAGGAATAAATATTTCTTTCGTCAGAAGTCGAACTCGGGACTAACGCATCAACCACTGCGGTAATGATCGTCTATATATCCTATATTTTTTTAAATTTGGAATGCAAACACTTAAAAGCAAACACTGCAAGTAAATGTGTGTTTTTTTTTTATTATTGTTGTTAAAAATAATTATATCCAATGCCTGCTCGTATTACGAGTTATCTTTCTATGAAAGAAACTAGTTTAAGAAACCCGATTTTAGACAAAATAAATCGGGTTTTTTAACTGAAAAATCAATCAGTCCACAATTGTAATAAAAACTGGAACTACCCTTTTTTAGCCAAGTGCGAGTTGCGGTTTTAGAAACAGTGGGTTCTCTCTATGCTGTGTGAATATTTTAGAAAGCTATAAAACAAATCTCTTCTTGTAGACCGTAGTTTAGCTTACATTAGACGTATTGCGGTCATATAGCGATTTATTATTAGAAAAAAATTACACAAATTGAAATGAAATGAAAATCGTTTATTAACATAGGCACTAAAGGCGTGCGCTTGCTCATCGTTAGACTCTACAATGGCTTCCTAAAGGCGTATGATGAGAAGAAGACCACAAGAAACTTGTCAATCATAGCCTCAGTCAATTAAACAAGACATATCACCTAACGTCTATTAAGAGACTGACTTTATTCTTTTTTTAAATTTTAAATTAATAAATTTTATCAGAGTTTTGTTAAATATAAAAATTGTGTTAGGAAGGAACCCTAAATATAAAAAACTAGCAACACGTAGGGCATTGTATGTCCAAGTGTCCATCCGTCTGGTTTTCACCCTATTTTTTATACAAACCGGCCACGTAGACCTGTTCAATGAATAGTTACTGCTAAGGGACTGCATTACATTTCTATTACATTTACACACGACGAGTTTAAATACATTCCAACTGCGTACATGTATCAAATTTATTTTTTAATTTTATAGATTTTCAATCCCTTAAGGACCCGCAGAAACTATTATAATAATAAACTAGGATACCAAGACAAGTACAACACAAACCTAAAACAAATGCCTATTTTTAAAAAATAATATCGACTAAGACGTAAAAGCCGTTATTATGACTAAAAGAAGAATTAAGAATCTCCAATCCACCAATGAGAACACACTTGGTTTTTACGCGCCACTATTTGAAATACAGCTATGGTGAGAGCACATTTATCTTGCAATTATACCTACCTAAAACTCCAATATTATTTATTCTTAAGTATATTAAAACTATATTGTTACAAGGAGAGGTGTCCCCCCCTCTACCTCTTGACAAAGGCCCGGCAAATAAGCTATTAAAAGCGCTGCTACAGTGCTATAAAATCTCGGCTTCTTCAATCCCTCCCAATCTGCCCCTACACTCATCCCAAAACAACCCCTTCGTGATAAAACTCCTTTTATGCTTTCGGGGCACTATTTTTGACTTTGTATCTTATCTTTATTAATATATGTATCTACTAGCTAGATATACATATATCTAGTTTTCTATTGTTTTTTTTCTACTTGATTATTAACTATATTATTAACATATAGTATAGAAATATTTCATACAAGAATCACTTCATACCTCTTTGTAAATAGAATTCATGTAATACTTTTACACGAATTCGGTCTATTTTAACGCGTCTTGGAGATTATAATTTATATTACTACTGGTTTCTTATAAACTATTATCCGTTATAAACATAAAAAAATCGATAGCCAAATGATGTCTTTTATTTTATTTTAGTTAAATATATTAATGTCTAGATGTAGTAGTTGCTTCCACTATGCTAAAATTACCAATAAGAATAGTTGAAGTGATGTTTAACGCATATAATAAAATTGTCTTATTCAAAAGGCTTTAGCGGCATTGAAAAGATTTGCAGTTCCGCTGAAAGAGAAAATAAACGCAATAGTAAGCCTGGAATTAGTAATAATATTGAAAATTTAATAAATCAACTGAACTTAATATCGTCTGTATAAAACATAAAACAATCCTAAGAAATATAGAAACTTGGAACAAAGAGATGTTTCAATTTAAACCACAAACAAAGAGCATGCTTATCATTCGTATTATCACCCCACTGCAAACGAAAACTAAAGCGGATCGATACCTTTTTACTCGGAGAAAGCCACGAAAATTTCAAACAACATTTGACTCTTAAAACTGGGGAGACAGGGGGTAAGCCAATTTCAATTAGAACGCGCGCAGTCTCCACGACAAAGTATTATTTAATTTCCATCGTCTTTTCTCCATTGTAAGGCGCGAAACGAGACGGAGCTACCCTCCTCTCTTTCATACTTCTTTCTAGAAATACTGTTGAAATTTAAGATGCTACATCGGCCTTCTCGTTCGCGCGGCCGCCGCGGTCGAAGCAAAAAACTGCAGGTGCGAGAGGGACGGATGTACGCAAGGAGTCGACGCTCTCGCTTAGACGCTTTTCTTAATGACGGCATATAGATTTATAGATGTATAAAAAGGGAGGTGTGGGGTGAAGTGTGGCTCGTGGTGTAAAGTAAACCCGATTTTCTCGACGTTCGTGGGCGGTCCCCTTGGGGGGTAAAAAAGTTTGAACAGCCAGTCCCGCTATGAATGTTTTAGTTACTTTTTATTGTGTTTTTTCGTGTTTTACAAATTCATGCGAGTTTATGATGAGGGTTCGCATAATCTTGTCCGCTCGAGTTACTAGATTGTTTATGATTTCTATTACAAATGAATTTTTTTATATACGTACTTTTTTCATTTTAAACTTTTTTTTCATTAATTAAGTTCTACATATTATAATACATAACTATCAGAGGATTTTATAACTTCATTAGTACTATACCAATAAATAAATAAACAATTAAAATTTTAATTTTCGAACGTAATGATCGAATGGAACGTAATTACATTTAAATTTAAATTCAGAACAGCTACAACGCTCCTAGAACATAAAATGAGGGCATACGTTCTAAATTCGAAAAAGCCGATGTAAATCGTGTAATCTTGAGACCTCAAGCTCATGACGTATGTGAAACACGTTCTAAAACATAATCCATGTTCAAATTATACTACCAAAGCTGTCACAGACTGTTACAATACATTCGTGCAATTGTAGTCAAGACCTTAGATACTGCAACTTTGTTTATGAAATTATTTTAGACTGTGTATTTAAATATTATTTGGTAGTAGATTATTTGGGACATTGCGAGTGAGGCAAATAGAGGCATCTTGGGCGGTCTAATCCAGCAATTACGCATTTTAATGGTATTCGTTCCCTGTACGGGGTTTTAATATTCCATTCCTTGTTTTACGGTGTACGATTTAGTGGTTGAATCTTTCCGATTGTCACTTTCCCCTAGTATAATACCCTTAAGTCCGCGGTGTATACCTAACTATAATGGAATTTAAAAGTCAGTTATAGACGCGTGCAATTTGCTTAAAAAACACAAACAGGCGCGTGATGACGTCGCTATTATTATTTGAACATTTAAATTAATTTAAAATACTAATGAAATGTAATTAAAATTCTACATTTAAAATAAATAATGAGAAAGAGAAATGCCATTATAAATAACGAAATTTCGAATTGCAAGCACTCGTCTAAAGAGATTCTATTTAATGCCAAAAGGTTTGTAGCGGGCATAAAATTCAAAGCACGACCGAAAGAAGGCCGAGCATTTATTAAAACACCAGTTTGCGAAGTTAAAATTAAACATGAAAAACCGTCCCCATGACCCCCCCACCTCCTGAAACTTATGGGGTGTTTTGCGACCCGAAGGGGGGTGAGAAAGACACCCCCCAAGCGAACTATGCGCGCTCTATTTTATTTCCGAGAGCGAAATTTGTAAATTTATGTAAATTTCGCGACTCGTGAAGTCTTGTGGGGGTGAAGAAAAGTTAGTCGTTATGGCGGAGCTGAAGGAGATGGAACGGTTTGGTACCCTTTTTGGAATTATATTTTGTTTTAAATTGACAATATTCTTAACTGATTTTCATAGTTTTGACATACCATAACGTTTTGGCTGATTTGCTGAACAGGGACAATTGCTACCATAGACGCAATATCTGCAGTCGGCTTCAGGGGTTATACCCACTACCAAGTTATACTGAAACACGACTTGACTTTACGCTTAATGATAGATACTATTACTGACATGACACATCGTATGATCAAGTATCTTTATCGTCACTGATTTTACAGTAGACCCCCTTATGGGAGTGTGTTTGATATAAAAAGACTTTAGAGAAACTGATGTGAGATAATAATGTAGATTAAAATGGGTTAAAAATATAATTATCACAATGCATTGTGGCAATCACAAGAAGAAACAAGAAAGATGACACTGACAGACTGAACGTCAAAACCTCTTCTTCTTCTTCTTAAATAAGTATTTTCGCCACAAGACCTTTGTATTTAATAAAGGTGAATAGTTTTGTCTTAGCCTATTCGCAAACATAATTTAACTAATTTAAAAGAATCTATGATTGGACTGTTGTCCAAATACTTGACATTGGCAAAATTGTCTGAGGTCTTTTAATTAAAGAAGAAGAAGAATATTTAAAATACGTCTTATTGGAATGGAAATATATTGACCATACTCGTATTGAGTAAAAGTAAATTGTGATCCAAAATTAAAACAATTGCATTATTATACTATACAATCATCATCATCATCATCATCTCAGCCATAGGACGTCCACTGCTGGACATAGGCCTCCTCCATTGAAGCGCACGCCTTTAGTGCCTATGCTGATAAACTATTTTAATTTCATTTCAAAAGTGTAATGGTGGAATTAAAACAGATATACAATGATTTGCCGCTTAATATTGACGTCAATAACAATATAGCTAAAAAAATGATTAAAAAATATAGGTATATAATATTGATTGAAATTTAAGAGAGTGTTTATGTCTATAATGTCTTACTTATTTAAGTGAAGTCTTATTGAATAATAAATTCTTAAAGCTACATATACATATAATACATGATCACGTGAACTAGATATATATATGTATGTATATATATAAGTAGATAAATTATTAATAGTAGAATATCCAAGTCTCACAATAGGAGCCGTCCAAACAACCTGAGCTAATTTAAATTTCTATTAAAACTTCCCTCTAGATGGGGTGCGACGTCAAACACTAACATCGTGCTTCGCATATTCCTCCTTAGTGCTTGGCCGATGTTAGAAATTGGCCTAATTTTCTTATCTATATCTATACTAATATATAAAGAGAAAACATTTGATTGTTTGTTTGTATGTATTGAATAGGCTCCGAAACTACTGGACCGATTTGAAAAATTCTTTTACCATTAGAATCGTAAAAAATCCCTGATGAACATAGGCTATAGAATATTTTCAAAAACCCGGATGAAAATTTCAATAATGTAACTCAAAATGTGAAAAAAAAATACAAAAAAAAATCATTATATTGCGTACGCTGCGGAAATTATTGACAATAGAGCAAAGTGATGTACTACAGTTTTATAGGGGACATCAATATCTACAAAAAAAAGTCAGTTAGACACCATATGTCTAACTACTACAGTTATGCGATTTTGCGACAGAAGTGTGATAGGCATTGTCTGTTGACTGAAATATGAAACATCATTAAACTTCATAGTACTTTATATCTTCATTATTACGCAGACGTAGTCGCGGGCAACAGCTAGTACAGTCATAATTAATTTTTTTATTAAATAAATAACGTCTTTAAGAGATTTCTTTAAGGCTACTTTTCAGCAGTTTTTTTTGAAATGTAATTATTAATTTATTAACACTAGAACTACCAGATGGTCAATATGACCTATTTTTACCAACCGGTCAAAATGACCGGATGACTTGTGCTTGCTAGTGTTAAATATAATTCAATAAATTTATTGTAGTATATGAGTACCTAAAAATTTACATAAAAGTCTTGTAAAGAATTTGGCTGGTAGTTCTAGTGTTAATATAATTTAATATTTATACAGAGATTTTTATTTAAATATTAAACAGGTCATCAATAATCTACCTAGAGATTATTCCTGGACCAATTTTCGTAGATTTTTTAAAAATTATATTTAATATTATATTATTTTTTGTATATTTTTATTATTTATTGGTATATATTATTATATTTTGTTTTTTTTGCACCCTTAACCCCAACTAAATTCGCGATTTACTACCTAAAGGTTGGTTGCCTGGTAGAGATCACTACTCAGTGATAAGGCCGCCTATTGTTTTTTTATTTTTATTTTTTGTTTTTTATCTTATTCTCTAATAATGTGTGCAATAAAGAGTTATTATTATTATTATTATTATTATGCATTTCAATACACTATACTTTTGTTAGCGATTATACATAATTAAATCTATATTATGTATTATTGAATTAGATATTAAGTACAGTAGAGAGCTAAGTAAGTTATTGCAACTTTCAAACAGAAATGAAACTAAAATATAAAGCGGTGAAACTTTAGCGTAAGACAAACAAAATTTAAGAGACTAGAGATCTCAAATTGAGAAGACTTTATGCTCAAATGGAATTGAGATTAATTATAAATCTTTATCTACCCTCATAGCATTAAATTATTTCTCTTATAATCGATTGTATTGGATTTTGTCTTATTAGAATTTAGAATTCGATCGTATATTATATTGTAGGTAGTTGTTATCGTATCAGAAATACGCATAGCTTTTCCGCTAGGTGGCGCTGCAAAGCGGACTTCGTATTGTCGCGTAGTAGTTTGTTTTCATTGTATTTTGATTAATTAAAATAAAATAACTTCAAATATTTCCAATATATCTTCAATAAAAGGGATATTTAACGGTAGAAAAAAAAATCAATTCATACTTTTGAACAGGAGTCTGAGGTTGGTTTTAAATATACATAGAATTCTTAAAAATAAATTATGCAATATATTGTTAGTAAATTTACATTGTAACTTCAATAAAGGTTTGTCTATGGTATAGGAGTGTATAAAGCATCTTGTTTTCAACGGAAGTGTATTATTTTAATTTTGGAATGCTAGAGTTATGACGTTATGCAGATGGCGCCTTCTTCATTTGAATTTGGAACTCCAATATGGCGCCCGAATTAGATCTAGTTTCCTTGTATTTCACTTTGGCGAAAACTTAATGATAAATATTGAACTTTGTTTCGAATTCTTAAACTTTAAGACGTCATTCGTTTAGGCTCTCGTATCTTCATTAATCTGAAAATAAAAGAAAATGCATTTAATAAATGTTCCTTACAGACCTTTTCAACAGTTTCGATTGATTTGCAGTCATTGTGATAGTTAGTGTGCTTCATATAAGCATTTATAAATACGTTATCACAATAAATATTTGTTTTGATTGGGAATTGAACCCTGGACGTCTACATAAAAATTTGAAGTATCTACAGAGACAGACTAATGTATATATTTATTTTAAAATATATGATTTCAGATTTTAGGTGCCCTTGGGTTGATATCCGTACTATTGTAGGTACATTAGATAGGAGTCAGAGATACATATTTAATAATATTAAAACGTTTTTATTATTAAAAATGAAAATATAATTAAAATTCCGAACACGGAATAACGACGTGGCTTTCTAAATAATTCCTTCTAGTTTCACCCAGTACACGGAAGCGACGGCGAAGTTTCTGGGAGTATTAAGGGGGAGGGGAACTGGGGTCAAAGTGGGGGGGTAAAAATGGAAGCACCAATCCCGGTGAAGACGGATCTCGGTTGCAAAACTTTAAAATTGAAACTGTATGAGATTATCTCCCTCTAGGTTTTTTAAATTTACTCTTTAATGATAAATAAGGGAAATAATATTTTCTTTCTTTGCAAATTTTTCTATGGTCATAAGCCGGTACTAGGACATGAACGTTACACCTAAGCAGATGTCTAACACCTGGACAGCAGTCTAGACTAATAATCATCATCCGGATGTCTACTAATCTTCTAAGAGATTGAGATCTACCCTCAAGAAACTAATTATACAAAACAAACGAACGTAACGTAAAACTCTGAAAGCACAAACAATTCGAAATTCAAACAATGAAGCACAAAATTAAGACAACACAATTACGCAACGCGCTGTTTCTTCATAGAACGTATCTTGGGGAAAATTTATTGCCGTATTCCCCTTACGATGGAGAAAATGGCACTCTTATCTGAGATATAAGAGCGTGGAGAGAACTATAGAAATTAGCAGCCGAATTAATAACCGCCAATTAAATTTCCTTTTCTACCCCTCTCTCCACAATGCCTTGAAATTTTATGCATGTTTCCATTGTCTCGTCAGTTACGAAAGCAACTTATAGACTCATTAAATCCCTTAACTATATTATAAATAAAAAAAATACAATTATTCATCTCGTCTTATTAAGCCAGCATAGCGAAAGCGATTAATCTCTACGAAACAAAAAGAAATGTGGTATCAGTCGCTTTCTTTTATTGTATATTAAACAACAATAGAAAATTGTAGTTATTAAAAGAAATGATATAATTAATTCGATTAAAAAAGATAATGGAAACGTACAAAAATAATGTTAACTCACGACGCGCAAGAATACGTAACCGTACACGTTAGCGTTAACCGTCAAATAGTAATCCTTTATCCTATATTCGCGAAACCCAAAACTTGGGGAATTACGTTTAGTGACTTGACAGGTTATGGTAGTAATACGCTGCTCCTGGTTAGTTAAGGTTTGGTGTAACTTGACCTGTTTTAATTTGACCTGTGAGCGATTCCAAAAGTATTTTTTTTTTGTTTTTTAATTAGTTTATTTTACAAATCAATAGAGAAAGTTTATCCGTGTGTATTTTTTACTCTTCAAATAATCAATATTTTTAGTTTCTAAATTTTAACAATCATATATTTATAGTATAGTCCATCAGCAATGACAAGTAGTATCGCAAAGAAAAGTCTATACTAAAGGAATCCGCTATCGCACATTCCCGTCGTGGTATATCGACTCCTTCCAAACTAATCCCAGGTGGTTACTTCGGTGACTTCATGGGAGCTCATAGCCAGTAGCTATAAAAAACATTTCTGTTGGCATTTTTAAATTAGATTTTTTAAAGAGTAATTTTACAGTGTAATATGAACCTAACCCAAAAAATATAAATTGGGCCTCATATATTTTAGGGGTTAAAAGTGTTTCGGAAAAGTAGTTTCGTTGGGCCTTAATTCCTTTAGTTTTACTGCCTTTTTGGGTGTTTTTAGGGAGTTTTGTACGAAAAGGGTGTTTTATGAAGGGTTTCTGTTTGGTTAGGGTCCGACCTTTTTTAGACATTTCGGGTTAGTGGAGGGCCAAGGGGGGTGGAAAGGGGGGCTTTAGTTGTAGTTTTGCTATCGTAATGTCGGTGAAATTCGTTCGAAAAGTTCTTTCACGATTTACAATTTGGTTTTCGTTTCGTTAACCTCATTTGTTCGTTTGTGGAAATTGTTACAATTTAAAAGTTTTATTTTTATTTATGTTTACAAAAAAAAAGGTATTGTTCGTTAAAAAGCTATTATAATTGTAATGTATAAATTGGCGCGTATATTTTAAATGTACCTAATCAGAGGCACCTGCCAAAAGTAGAGAGGCAGTCTCGAAACAAATTCAATAAAGTTCTACTAGAAACTTCTCTAAGGGGAATACATAATTTCTTAGTGTCTCTTTGTATGGATCTTAGTGAAGTATAATGTTTAGTATGAAATTTTTATCGATAATTTAGTAGCAGGAGGTAGTAGCAGAACTTCATTCAATTGTGGTTGTATAAAACATTTGATATACAAACGACACATTATATAAACAAAATTCAGTTGAAGCTAAAGCAATATTAACGAATCCATTGGCATAATATTTTTCAGTCGTTTTGAATTTCATCTCAACCTAAATCAAGACATCGAAAGTTGTGCAGTGTGAATAAACAACATTTTTAGCTTCAAACGTCTAACTGAATTAAAAATACGTTGATTAAAATAATGATCTAATAATCTATTCACAGTAATATGCCTTTTAAAATTCTATACAATCTTCACACTGACTTGATTAACAATATAAATAATTTTTTATCGATCGTATTTTTTCTAAAAAAAAAAAATTTTAAATATCGATAATTTGCATTAAGCACTTCACTACAACTATAACGTCGGCGCGTTACTATTTAAATCTAGTTAGAAGTTGTGAATGTATTTTGTTAATTGCAACGAAGTTTAGTCGCGAAAATTTTCCGACACCTGCCGAATAAGCCATTTCACTGTAATTATCTTTTAAGCTTATATATTTTTAAATTGAAGAATAAAAAAATCATTTTATAATGAGCGATCGCTTTAACGCGAATTATTTTCTTTCTACATTTGGATTTCGTTTGTGATGTGTCGTTTCTGTTCTTCTATCGTTTTCTATTTTGTATTGTAATAATTATATTTTTAATCAGTAAAAATCCGCTTTATTATTTCACATAAGCTTCCCTAAATATACATCGACGATCACCTTGAAGTATTTGTTAAAAGGTCAAAGATCCTAGATACAAAATAAATATTTAGTAAGATTTATTAATTTAAAAAAAAAGATATTTGTTTCGAGTCTGAGTGGCATTTGTTTTGGGTTGGTCTCATCCTGATAATTATAGCACAGGTTATGCTAATTTAGAACCAGGACAATGTAACGCTTATGCATTCTTTTGCATGTATACCGACAGACAGACCTTTAAGGTATATTTTTGAATATGGAACCTACCACTCGAGAGTAGCATGGCAATGACTGGATTAATACGAAAGCAAAATCCAAGACGTTACTCAAATGTTTTTGCTAAACCTCCAGTAACTTAATGGTTTTAGCAATCGCTCTTGGAGGCGTGATATGAAAACTCGTGCCTCGAATATGGAACACTTCTCAATTCAAATTTGGATGGAACGTACCAAGTTCCCAAAATGGAGGCAACTTTGAGATAATTAAAACAGATATGTGTTAATACAATTTAATTGGTATTCTTCATTTTATTATGTAGACCACACTTCTTGTTACACAGCTGATGTTGAACTAAAATGCAGTTCATGAGCTACTCACATAAGTGGTTTCACAAAGAAATGCCCAATACTAGTTCAAAGAAACGAAATTGCCTGAGGGTAGGTATAAAAAAATGCTACTTAAAAAAACTAAAACCGAAGTAACACAAAAACTGTTAAAACTTTAAACCGCTTCAAAATCTGTCGAACGTTCAAATTTCGAACCCTCTCGTTCTAATTTCAAACTAAACTCACACCACTCAACAAAAATCAATCCCCTTGCAACCGGTATTCTTGTACGTTAAGTATCCACCCCTTTTTTCACCCTAAGAATTATATAGGGTTAGGGTAGGGGGTGGTCGGGTGGCGTTAAAAAACTCCCTTTGAAGAATTGGCCCAAGGCGAGGGGAGGCGCCCGCTTTTTGCTGCTGGTGGAGGGGGCAAAGACTGATGCTCTACTCTTTACGTATTTTATAACGAGTTTATATCGTTTTTTATTTTATTAAAACGTATTAAAGTTTCATCCCTTTGAATGTTTGCAATAACTAACACTTTTTCCATACATAAATAGAATAATATTGACATGTATAATTGCCTTTAATTAGTTTAATCCAGCCATTCTCAAAGTGGTGTTTCGAGGAACCCTAGGGCTAAAATACTGCAAAAAATACCTACCAAAGGGAGATTATAAGGTTACATCCAAATATTCCAACTAAATATTACGTAATATTACATTGCAATATGATTATTCATAAATACATATAAATCAGTTTTTTATAATTATATTAAGGCTTTTTCCTTCGCCAAAAAAGTTTGATAACCGCTGGTTTAATCTGTTATTTGTCACTATTATGGGCATTGCCCAAAATAAAGTACCAATATCCCATATACATAGGTATTTATAAGACGGACTATTAAGTCTCCAACAGCATAATTTTAACCGACTTTTAGGATATTCACAGTTGCTTAATTATTATTATGATATACTCGTATAATACTCAATATTGTACTTAAAAACATATAATTTTATGAATTTTAAAAATAGTATTATTAAATGTTATAAATCAAAACAGACCGTAGTCTTGAAATGTATTTTTTAATTGTTTAAAATGACGTTTTATGGGTTATTTTTATCTCATCACTATAACAATAGCATTGAAATATTTAAAAATGAACAATCGTTATTTCACGTAGGCCCTTTAGGATCTTGCACATAGCCAGAATCTGCGAGATTTCAGAAAGGCATTTTACAAGAAGAAACACAAGAAACTCGAAAATAATAGAGTGCTAAACCAATCTCTTGGCTTATTGTACATTAGTCCCTTATTAAAAATACGGTGTGATGGTATTGTAGGTATTTTGGTTACATCGAGAATTGGATTGTATTCTAGCACGCCTCTAAACTGCCACGAGGTAACTGTCGTTTTGAATGTTTAGAAAATTTAACACTAGAACTACCAACCAGTCAATATGACCAGTTTCAAAAATTCTTCACAAGACTTTTATTTACTCATTATTTTTTGTAAACGATTCTATTTTTTATAACTCCACAATAACTTTATTGTATTATATTTAATACTTTATAAACACAAGTCATCTGGTCATTTTGACCGGTTGGTAGTTCTAGTGTTAAATGAAATTGCCGTCTTTATGTTGGTAACTACTCTTAGATACAAGAAGTTAATTGTATAAAAAGTTTTAATTCAATTTTTATATTACTATCACTACCAGAAAAACTAGAACACGCTAAATAAACAGAAACTAGCGCTTTCAAAGATACAAATATTAGTATCACTTACTTAACCATGCTGGCTTGATAATTTTGTATGTAACCGAAAAATAAGTACTATACTATTTTATTTTTTTATTGAAAGCCCAGCATATGACCACACTCCGCCTGATGTTAAGCTAGAGTGCGGTCCATGAGTGGAAACAACTGTTACCACAGACAGATGTCCGCGCGCAATAGTCGACCCCACTATGCCAGCTTGAGGAGACAAATGTGCTCCGACTGTATTCAAGAAATCTTTGCAAGAGCAATAGCCTCCGCTATGCTGGCCTGAAGAGTTATAATATGTTCTTAAAATGCGCCGGCCGATGTAAATTTTATTGAATTCTCACCCCAATTTCCCCTAACATTGTTTCTTAAATAAATTATCTTCTGTGCAAGCCGACACTCCCACACGAAGGGCGGAGGGGCACATCTTTGTAATGTTTGAAGTAACGTAAGAAGAGAGATAACCAACTTTCACTTCTTTTTTATACATGATGTTTAAAAAATAATATTGTTAATATTTATTGTATGACTTGGTTAATGATTATCGGCATTGCAGAGGCTGCTATGGCCGCAATCACATGTTAGACCAAAACAGATATTTATAAATTAAATTAGCAATATACCTATCTAAATTTCGAAAGCTTTGCAGCCATAATTACTGTTAAGCAAATTGTAAATTTGGGTAAAAAAAACGAATGTTCATATAAAAAAACTAACATCCTGTGCCTATATGTTGTAGGGGTGTTATTCGCGATCCATTACCCCAGGGGGGTCAGAAAGCAGGGGGGAAAGGGGGTTTTGAATCTTAGTTCAAATCTGAGACATTTTATCTAAATGGGCTCCCGGAATGGGGCCTCCTCTACTAATGACGTAGAACAAATTCTATCCTAATAGTAATACATAGTCCCCATACAAATGCGGGGAGAAACACATTTATAAGAAAACGCCTCTTACGTCGTTATTTAATTCGTGTGTTATGTACCTACTTATTCACGTTTTATAATTAAAATCGTAATTAAGATATTTGTTAAGTCGATTAGTACAGAACATTTCTCAGTTGTTAAAACGCATGCGAGTCAAACTGCTCCAAATAATAAAATTAAATGTAGTATATTATGTAGTTATTACGTAGAGCTCTTGAGTTCGAATCCCATTCGATACCAATATTATACTATGAACAAATTAAAATAGGTATTTGTTTCAAGTTTATGTTGTCCTTGTATTTATTTTTGTCTATTATTTGTTGTAACTACTCTTTGACACACAGATTAGTTATTAATACGGGCAATAGGATTAAGTTATAATGCATATAATGTAAAACAGCAATTTGCTGTTTTATTATGAGTGAGATTGCTGTTTTTGATTCTATACGACTAATATATCGGATAGTTAATGAGACGGATATTATTATTACTATTAGTCAATGCAAAATTAAATCAAAGAGAATCTTATTCAATAAACAAAATGTCAGACAATAACTATGATATATAAGAAAATTTATCACAGCGGAAATTTTCAAGTAAAACGCGCGGCAATCTGCCGTGGAGCAAGCAATTTAGCAGTAACTGACTCATTTCGAGGCAGAAACGAAGCGGGGGGTTTACTTCTTCCCGGAGTGGGGGTTAGATGATTTGTAATTTGTTTTCTCGAGCTACAGCTTAGGTACGGCTTGTTGACGGATACACGTAAGTACTTTGAAAAAGAATTTGAGATATTTATTGAAGTCGAAGTTGATAATAAGTTTTTGTTTATTATTCTTGAATAAATATTGTATAATTATTGAACCTTATTTTTTTTATTCATTTTGCATATACTATAGAAAAATATTTAAAAAAAACAGTAATTGAATTATCTATCTGGTTTCTTTGTCTTAATTAATTTAATTAAAAAAGTTAAATAAGATTTTTTAATTTATTTTACAGAGCAGTAATGTAGCGTTGTGAAAATATTTACTACAGTTACGTAGTAAATGCAGTTACGTCTGTATTCGCGTAAAACGTACTGAGTGATGCCGCCCGCCTCCAGAAAATGCATGTCGTTTCATTACGTTTTCTCGTTTAGCCGAGACGCGAGATTTATGGCTAGCTCTTCAGTTCCCCGTACCTGCCTTACTTTGTTCTCTTACAGTCTACATGCTTCTCTTTATAGGTAATAAACATTTTTAATTAAAATATATGTTCTTAAATGTTTTATATATTGAAACTACTGATAATTAAAATCTACATACTTTTAACGCTTATTATAAAGAGAGAAAGAATACGTTTTTTGCAATAGAAGTGATAATTGACACGCATAACGAAAAACAAAAAAAAAAGGAACAGTTTTTTAAATAATAAAATATTTTTAAAAACGCTTAAAGTCACTACATATTGTTTAATAATAATATTTATTTAGAAAAATAAATATATTTAGAGAAACTTGTATGTAATAAATAATATTGTAGATTAAAAAGGATTAAAAAATATAATTATCACAATGCATTGTGGCAATAAAGAGACAAGAAGAAACAAGAAAGATGACACTGACAGACTAAACGTCAAAACCTCCAATCTTCTTAAATAAGTATTTTCGGCTTGTATAATCGACCGCCACATATATGTGTTTTATGTGCACACTAGTTAATTATACAGATCTGAGTTCGACTCCCGATCGAATTAATTATAATTTTTATTTATTGAGTCCACAAACAGGGTTCTATAACTAGACTTGGAATTAATATCAAACTAAGTATTATAATAATCTAATTGTAGGCCCTATGCACTGTGAACACAGCATGCACTAACGTTACGATAAGCAATGTCCATAATATACATTAAATTTTAAACACCTTTTAAAACTATTTGCAATTAAATCAAAATAAAAAATATGGTTATTAAAATGTCAAAATTAAATATATTACTAATATGATATGTATTTGTAAAAAGTAAGTATTTGTTTTGGGTCTGTATTTTATATGTTTGTGTTAACCTGATACTCTGATTAATACAAGTGAAGGTAGTTTTCTAAAAAATTTCACTTACCAAATTCAATAATTATTGTGTAAAGAATTTCACTAAAATTTTAAACTAACTTATAACACTAAACTAAAGATATTCCATATTTCACATATTTCTTTACAGACAGACACGAATATTAAAAATTATTTCTTAACCCTACGAAATCCAAATGAAGACTACAAAACATTTCAAAGACCACTGGTCATTGTGGGAACGAAAACCGGTTTAGGAAAAAAATCATCTTCTTGAAGAAACTTGTTTTTATCATTCAAATAAGGGTTAAAATGACCCAAGAGTGGACAAGACAGGTTAGCGTGGGAAATGGGGTGACCGCTGCCGATGGAATGTTTTGTATGTAATTAAATGAACCGTAAACTACGTGTAAGATTTGAGTGGGTGTTGTGGGTGTTTTGGGTGCGTAATTGATGTCTCCGTTTGTTTATTGTTTCTTAGTGAATTTTATTATTTCAGTATTTGTAATCCCTTACTAATATAAATATGAATGTGAGTTTGTTTGTTACGTTTTCACGCAACAACTACTTAATTAATCATCATGAAACTTTGTGCACATATTTTTGAAGGTTCTAGAAGTAATATAGGATACTTTTTATTAAAAAAGAAATTATTTTTTACTATAGTTGTTGGCGATCGCAACCTCCTTTTGATTTTTATACATTATATTAAGTTTTATAAAAAATACGACTGTCAATGTCAAGCAGTCCTAATAAAAACCGAAAAACAAAAGGTGGATTTTTCTTTTACACGGACTCAAATATATAATATATTGCGAAATTGACTATAGTTAGTATGATCTCTAATACTTATTTAATGACTGAAATGCGAGCGAAGTCGGGGGTAAAAGCTAGTAGGTATATAAATTATTTTTTTTTAATGTAGTTGTAATTTAGTATTTTAATTGACATTGTGATATTATTCTCAAACTCAGCACGCTCGTTTCATCAGCTGGCTTTATTTTGTGGTAGCATTGATCTTTACCTATAGACTGAATGTTGAAATTATTATTAGTAACAATGCTATGCTATCTCTTGCTGGGCTGCTGTAATTTTTTTTTAACAATTTTCTTACTTTGCAGGTTATTGTTAATTTATAGCTCTTTTTTTATTGTAAATAAATTTCAATAATCAACACAAATAGTATATGAGTTACGTTGCAAATATTCTAAAGATTTATCTGTCAAAAGGATAAAGAATACTTTCTTTTTGTTTTTTTTAAATTGCGATTTTATCTTATACCAGCTGACCATCAACGTGTGGGAAACTAAACAAGTTTTAATATTTTACTTCTTATGCTAAAACTGGTTTTTATAATTTAAATTTTTATTGGGGTCTTGAAGACCCGCTGCACAATATCCAGTGGACAATGGTCAGTGTGGTTGTTAAGGGTTACATGTTTAATTCAAGGATTCATGTTTGATGTAACGTCTTGCATAATTTTAAAGCAAAGCAACCGGGTCGAAACCCAGTCGTTAACAATTTATAAAAACAATTTTTTTTTATAAAATTTTAAACGAAACCATTTCTATCAGTTCTGGGCCTTATATGTTTATGTTGTCCTTATACTTATAATATAATTTATATATGCTTGGATGCATAAATAGTAAAATGGGTCCGTAAGGTACTATAAGCATGAATTTTTCTCTATAGCATGGAGTTTATGAAAGTTTGTTCTTTCTTCGTCATTATCATCAGTTCTTCGTAATCCATTCCTGTATTAAGACCTCATACTTTTGACAGACGCTGTCAAGGTTTGTTCTGTCTCCTTTACGAATTATCATTGTACATTGATTGAAGACATATTGTGTGTGTCATTGTTATTGTCCAAAAAATATATAATAATTTTTAAAGTAAACATGATTTTAGTTATCGATCAGGACTCGAACTTGAATCTTTTATCTAATCAGAAATAACCTATTTCATAACAAAATAACAACCCCTATTCATAAAGTCAACGAACTCAAACGAATCAGAAATTAATCCAATTAGAACTATATACGCCATCTATATTTTTATTTCAAAACTAAAATTTAAACAGCGCCATCTATCTGTGAGTGGCCGAATTAAATGTTTCTACAATTAGCACCATCTAGTGTTGAGTAGAACATACAGATTAAATTAACAATTTATTCAGATATGTAGAACCTAACATTAAACTGGAGACGAAGTATATTTGAAAAAGGAAAATATTACAGAAGATTTAATATTGTAATATATGTTTCTAGAAATGTGTTATGAAGAAAATAATCTTTAAATGCCTTATAATATTAATTATAGATATTAAAAAAAACTTTTGTAAGTTTAATTATATTTCATAAAAACAGCTAATTACATGCTAATTCCAAAATATTATATAATAAAAATTCAATTTGATATGTTTTAAATAAATTTGCAGATGAGTCTAAATTATGTAATTATTATATTTGTAGTTGTTTATTATTATTATTTTTGAAATATATAAAACCTAGACCCAAAACAAATATTTACTTTTTTTTCTATAATGATGTCTTATTAAGAAATAAAAACTAACAAGAAAAGCCTAAAATTTATTGGTATTGGTACCATGTACATTATAATATTGGTACCACGATTAGATCAATGTTAACTTTAACTAAAAAGGGTAACTATTTTTTTTAATGAATAATAAAACATACATAAATTTTACAATTCGTTGTCCTGGCGCCAAAAACCAGTGTTGATTTGTAATCGTTTTATTATATTTTTTATTTCTATCATTGGCAACATTTCGCAAAACGTCAAATAGATATATGTACAAATGTCAAAGACTTTGTGATGAACTCGAAATTGGGCCTCACCCGAACACGATAAATATTTTAAACACATTATTATAACACAATGTATTACAATCTTTTTTTAATAATAAAAATAAATAAATGAAAATCATCTACATATATGCATATTCAAGAATAAATTAACTTTTTTAAATTAGATGATAACTCAAATTGATATATAAACATTTTTCTTGCATAATAGATTAGAGAAAATGCTTTTACCAAAAAACTAATTTATATATGTGGAACTCTTGATACTCTTGCAGACTCACAAGAAGTACTGTAATAAAGTTTGAGAACAAGTGTTTAAAAGAAATCTAAAGGTATCAAGAAAAGCTTAAAACATTTTGGTGTTGCTATCCACACAAAACATTAACCTAACTAAGAAAGAAAATTCAATAATCAAAACATACATCACTTGTTTTATATTAATTATTCAACAATAAGTCTGATTGTAGCCAGCATTGTATTAGAGCATGTGTAAATGTACGTTACCTTCGAAACCGGAAACGTGAGAAATGACCAACGAGTAGCCGCTTGAATAAGAAAACGAATGGAGTTGCTTTGAATTTTTTTAATATAAAATTTTTACTCTTACATGTAAATGAAGCGCTGACCACACTTCTAATTTACTAATAAGAATCTTATGAGATTTATTATACAGAATACAGAAAAACTTAATAATTTATAAAAAGGAAAGAAAAGCAAATTAAAATCCCTTTATAAAGGACCAATAATTTGAAGTAGAGCAGAAGTATATTACTAAAAAATAAAACAACATATCTAATCCGCCTAAAACTATCGATATCGATACATGTATAAAAATGAACGAATTAATGAATGAATTGGATTCATATTAGAATACTTGGACTTGTCAATATGCAATTATACTTAATAATATGTAGCAATTGTAACAGCGGTTTATTCACTTCAAGAATAGATATAATAATATTAAGTACTAGATACCATTAGCTTTTACAAATTCATTTAGATTTAATTGAATGTATGATTGAATTCGAAAGCCTTACAGTTACCGTGGTGTTTAGTATAATAATAAAATAATAACAATAACTACTCAATACATGTCAGTATTCCAGTGACAGACGGGTCATCCACACCTAGTAGGTCAGGGATCGTCAACGGTTGGGCTTTCACTCAATGTGCCTTATTATCTTTCATTTTTACATATATTTACATACAAAATTGTCTATATAATTTTTTACCATGTTTGCTGTAAAGATTCTATGCTGTAATACCACGTGCCAATTTAATTTCTTCGTGCTAAATCTCTTATTTCTTACTCTGTCTTTTTTTCCTTCACTCGCTGTATGTGTTTAATTCTGTCGATATCTAATAGGAGATTTAAGAAAAATAAAAACAAATATTAAAAAAAAAATTAGTAAAAAAAATAACAAAAAAATATAATAATATTTAAAAGATCTTTATTTGGCTTACTATTTATTTATTTTTAATGTTATAATGTGTCGTTTCGAAAGTTTTGCAGCCATATTGATTCCAAAAAGACACGTAGGTTAATTTGCGAATAATTCTAGACGTTAACTCCATACATAAATATTAACATGTGGGTATAATCTTTTTAATTTTTTATTCTTCCATTACTTCTTTTTTGAATAACTTTTCTTCTAAAAACACTTCTGCCAGTATCGAGTATAAATATATTAAAATAGTTTAAAAACAAAAAATAACAAACAAAAGAAATTTAAAAACCGTTATTTTCTTTTTCGATCGGCCATTTTAAATTCGACTGACATTTTATAAAATCCAACATAACGCACGTCCCCAGGAACTTTCTTTAAAACTTCCACTATTCCAACTATTAAAACCACGCCTACCAAATCTGAACGGACAAATCTCTATCTATCCCTTTCTCTGGCTCACAAATAGACTTCGTAAGAGCAAGATAAAAATATTACGACCGCACTTATTGTTATCATAGTTCACAATTTTAAATCTAAAACGACGTAAGTAAGTAAGCCTATTTTATTAAACATCACTTTTAATATTTTGTGTTAGGTAATGTATTTGTTTAAGAGTAATTCTCTTTTATGATGTTTTATTATAACATAGTCGGTATAGTTTTTTACGTGAGGCAATTTCAAATATACGATGTGTATATTAAAGTTGAAAATTGCTTTTTAAATATTGACTTAAGATGTTTTTATAAAAAATCGCGACACCAGTATTCTCTATCGAAATCTTGCACAAAATGGCGGTGCCCACGAAGGAAGGAAAATAATAAAATCTCAAGAGAGCAACTTAAGAAAATTACAAAACCATTATTATAATTATTTTTTTAAATTTTATTTGCAGTGTAACCTTAATGTAACGACCCTCAATATAACAATTTGCTGCCCGTAAGAGCTAATACAAAATATACCTTTACATTACGAATACATTTGTTAAAAACCTTTTTAGAACACATTTTTAACCTTTGCAAAATATTAAAAGAAAGTATTATTTACCTCTATTTAACGAAATCGTTCGCTATAACAGGGAAAGCAGATTAGTATCAACGTAAAGCTTAGATTAATAATTTTTTTAACCTTGTTAAAACGAAACGAACAAATTACTTGATAGGTATAACAAATTATTTTCTGATTCCATTCAGTATCGTTATATCAAGGTTGGACTGTATTTACTTTTAGTAATTGGGCTCCAATAGAGCGCTTTTACTCGTCAATACAGATACAAATATAAATGAAATAAATTTATATATTTAATAATTATCAATTTGATTTAGCTGCTGTATACTAGCATTGTCCACTTACATACTAATGTCATAATAACATATTAATAAATCTACTATGATGTAGAAGAATAGCTGCTGTATAGGGGCATTGTCATCTTTTATTATATATACAAGTAAAACGGATCCGTTAGCAATCGGGATCATGAATTTTTACTAACGACAAACGAGCACCAGCGATATATCAAATGAACGAAAGATCGAGACGTTCGAAAATTAACAAAAAGTATCTAAAATATTGTAGTTCAAAATCCGCACGCGCGCGGTGGCGCTTGTCAAATTTCCATACAAATCGCTTGAAGCGAACTCGGTTCGAAAGCCAGACTAAAATGCGTGATAAGCCCACTGTTCTAAATGCTATTATAATTACTTCATCCGATCTCCTGGGAAGGAATTCTTATCGTTTAATATTGTATTACACTATTTCCATTAAAATTCTATGGCTTCTGTTTATTTATCTCTCGTCAAATTTTCCGAAATCAAGATGAGTTTATACTCAAGCAATCTATTAAAATCACGTTCCAAGAAGAGGCTTAAGCGTCGTCTAATAACTAATATTTCAACTGGTGACGTTTTATCTTTAATAAAAATATCTGTAATGAAAACTAGTTGCTCAGTAGTTTTGTGTAACATAATTCGAACCGGTTCGATCGCAAGCAAACGTGTGAGAAATATTTCAATTTCTTCGTAAACCTGTTACGATTTGCTTTAACAAGATTACAGTTTTATAATAGATTTTGTAGTATCATAGTATTGGAGTAACCTTACTAAGAAGTTTATAATAACAATAATTAATGATTAAACGAACTTACCTGTACGTGAAGTTCTGTCGTATAATGGCTAAATGAATACATTAACAAAACTTTATGACTTACAATCGCGTTCATTTTGATTATTTGAAAAGAGAACATTTTCAAGTCTTTTCAGGAAATCAATAAACTTTGCATCTATGCACGTTATGTTCTATTAATTTTTTTTTTTAAATCAATAAAAGATTGAAAGGAAACGTTTTAAAGGTTTTATCCAGAAAAATTTTGAAAATTAAATACATAATTTATATTGAAGGTATATAATAAAAGGAATAATAATAATAATTGGATTATATAATAGAAGAAGATGCTAAATTTTATATTTACTTAAGGTTTAATCCTAAACAATATCCACATTTATAGAAAATATTTTTTATCGTTGTACGATAAGTCCGATTCTGGGATGAAAAAAATTGGTAAAGAGAAAATGAGGGAAAATAAATTTGGTTATAGAAGAAGCTATAATAATTATAACGATAATATAGTAAATAAAAAAAAACAGAATTAAAGTTCGCTATAACAAAGCAGAAAGAGACTACGGAGATTTACGTTGTATCGTCACTCGATTTAACGACAAACTCCTTAAAGCGTCGAAATCACGTCCAAAATAAACTTTTTCCTTTTCTAATTCTGATTTTTCTTCACTCCATTTAACGACAACTTTCTATAACACCGTAAAATGCACAGTCCCTTCAGTGTCCGTTATATACAGTTTTTTTTATAATACACATAAACTTAGATAAACATGCACACTAAACGCGTACATATAAACAAATGAACAATTACACATTGTTCATTTGTTTATAATAACACCAAAATACGCGGAAACTTATTGAAATAACCTAAAATGACACAAGCGAACAAAAGAAACCCCTAAACACATGTACAATGCAAAATACATCACACATCGTTACGAGAAATAGTTCCTTTAACATCATGACATTGATTGAGAAAGGGAAAATAGTCTGAAATAGAAAATCTTTTATTAAAACTTAACAAAAGACTTTTGCATGAACAAAACTAAACGACTGGAGCGGTCATTTGACAAAAAGGAAAACTCGAATTTATTTATTTATAAATTATAGTAAATAATTTATAATTATTACGGTTTACTATTGAATTTTACAACTCCAAAATGCCTGTATATGATTATTTATTTAAAAAAAAACTGTCAAAAACATTGGCTATCCGTATTGATACATTTAAAATTACCTATATATAAAACCGTAATACATATTATTTATCAATCCACGTTAAAAACGAACAAATCTGAAAGAACAGAACGAAACAGGTAATGAAATAAGAAGGATTGTTCAAAATTTGGAACGTTTAAGACCCGCATTGGACCCTCATCTCGCAGCCCCATTTCAAAATAAAGGAAATTACCTCCTAAGATAGATAAGAACTCATTTTGAGACGTCTACAAGACTAATGTTTCCTCCGCCCCCCTCAGCCCTCAACTCGTCCCTTAAAATGGCTTATCATGCCTACAAAAGGTGCCTATCGAGACACCACTTCCTCAGCCCCAACATTTCTCTTTATAGAATTTTCGAGAGCTCGCTCTGTCCCCCCGTGGGAGGATACCCCCTTTTTGCTACGTACATTTTCATTTCCTTCATCTTTCCCGCTTTCGTTAGAACAGGGACGTACTTGGGAATGCTTAGATGTGAATATACACTATGTATAGTACTTACTTAACATACATATTTACAAGTTTATAACACATAACCTTTTTACGCTCTTGGCCACATATGTGGACGTTTCGTTTTTTATTATTATAGATACAGTCAATAATAAGTGTCACAATAATTTGATAACAATTTATTCACTACGGAATCCCTCAATAAGATTATTTTTTTAAGTTGGCTGCACTGGGAATTATCATTCCATTAAACAATTTAAAACATGTTTTGCCTGATTTTTATATAATGCCTGAAGAGGCTAAACAAAAAATGTTGTCTTTACATTATTTGCACTGGACTCAACACGAATAATTCTGAAAATTATTTCGACGCATATTTAATTAATTAACTTCTTTTTAAGCAGCTTAACTTTTTTTTTAAGTAGATCCAAAAACAATTGCCTGCTTTCGTACAACTCGCATGGGACGAACAAAGAAATATTTTACAATTTTTTCTTCTCTTTCTTTTATAAGATGAGTAAAAGAGACCAAACTTAATTAATTGATACAATCACAAAGTTAACTAGACTTGTATTAGTACATAGTATATTATATTATTAGATACTTTTTGTTAATTTTCGAACATCTCGATCTTTCGTTCATTTGATAGATTGCTGGTGCTCGTTAGTCGTTAGTAAAAATTCATGATCCCGATTGCTAACGGATCCGTTTTACTTGTGACAGCTCGATTCGAAAGCCAGACTAAATTCGTGATAAGCCCACCGATTTATGTGGAATTATTGATAATAAAATATGAAATTGTGCGGATCCGTCTCTGGCATCAATTCCCCACGAAGAGTGCCTTAGACGCGGCTTGTGGGAGGCGGGAGGCACCGAGCAACGCCACAGTTCGTTAGCAAACTTCCATACTTACTTTGTAATATGCAAATGTGTTCTAAAGACTGCGACGGAGGGTGGGTTGCTACGTCTTAAAATGAATTAATGACGGGGAGGGTACAGGTGGAGTGGGATTTTAGAATAGGGGCGCGTCAGGTACACAACCACGAATCGATTTTTGTTTTTAAAGGGTAGATTAGCGATGGGCGAGCGTTACAAGACAAACAATTGAATCTATTTATTTGCAACACCATTGACATATTATAAGAAGATAAATTGCGAGCGTGTTTTTTTTTACATGAGGTTTTACGTGTGAATTAAAATTTTGTAATCTCATATTGGGTTTTTTCCCGAATACTCGACATTGGCAGAATTGTCTTTATTAGACATCTGAGGCCATTCATAAAGAAGAAAAAGAAGAAGACACATTATAAACACACTATTTATATACAATATGTAAAGAAAATAATAATAAAATTCACTCGAATATAATAACAATTGCATCGAAAATAAATTCAGTTGTTTTATTTGTCCATCTTAACGAACTAACTATTCGAATGAATTTTCAATACTATCTTCCATCGCTAAGTTCAGTAGAGACCTATATCGAAGTAAATTTCAATATTTATTTTAGTTTCGTTTTAATTTTTGATTTTAGGCTAGCTTTAAAATATATTTAGGTAATTTTCATTAAAATTATAAAAAATATATTTTAACAAAAAGAAATACTTACATTTTTTTAAATACGGAGGAAAAACAAGTCCCTTTAGTTTTCCCCATAAACATAATTTTCGGCATTAATTCACAAACAAATGAAAAATATTTAAGTTGTTTTTCATTAAAAAAATAATCCAAAAACAAGCAAAACGAAGTCAACTGGACGACGATGCGATTCAAACTGATAAATTTTACTTCAAATAACAATTACTTTTCAATAACATACATAACTAGTTTAAATTCAGGGGTGGATGAAAAATTTCCCATGAAACCGGTTTACATTCCACTTTTTTCTTCAAAACAGGTCCAATTTCTCGAAGAAAGACACCAATGTACTACAAGTTTTTATTGTTATATTCACTTGTACACGTACAGGTTCTTTACGACTTTTCTTTGTAGAACGTGGGATTTTTAAATTAAAAGTTTCTAAATACTACACGTATTTGATTCTTGTTATAGAATTAGATTGTTGTATTTGTAAAGTTTTAAACCGTTCTTTATTTTTAAATCAATAAAAAATGTATATATTATTTTTATATATTAATGACTTATTAATTAGTGTCATAGATAGGCTTATATTAAAAAAATATTTTCTATGCAACTTACTGAAACCTAAAGCTGATATCAAGGTTATATCTGAACTTGATTTAAAATTTACTTTAAACAACTTTTATATTTATATTTATTACTAGCTGTTGCCAGCGACTTCGTTCGTGTAGTAATGAAGATATAAAGTACTGTCAAGTTTATTGATGTTTCATATTTCAACGACATCTGCCTTTATGGCAATTTTTGGCAACCTTGGGTTACATTATTGTAGTTTTACTAAGGATCCTTATTTTTTTTCGTAATTTATATAGTCTATATTATTCAGTGACAATGTAGCATTCAAATAGTGAAAGAATTTTTGAAATCGGTCCAGTAGTTTTTGAGCCAATTCTTTACAAAGATACAAAAATACAAATCTTTCCTCTTTATAATATTCAATTTCTATCTCATCCTGATAGCTGTAAATGTTTTAAAGTAACTGGATGCAATAAAAAATGCGTGCGCTAACCTAAACGATGAACATGCGTCTCTTCAAGCCGGTAGAGACTACCCGCGGACCACACATTTTTTATTCATAATAAAATAATAATTTTAAATTAATTATTAATAATAAATTTAATGAAAGATTTATTACCGGACGGCTGTCAAAACAAAATAATTCCAAGCAATTTATTTTGGACGAACTTTCTCGAAACTTCGTTTCTATCGGTGAAGACCCGATCGTAACTAATAGGTGGGCGAATCCACCCTTCCGTTTAGGATGATTAAGGGAAAATTAATGCACTTTCGTTTTATTAGGAAATATTTTGTGTGACTGCGATGATTGTGCGTATGTTGGTGTGCTTAAGTTCTAACTTACTCTATTTACATTAATTATATTAAATTTTTAAGATGCCTAATTTAAACCTAAACAATAATGTACCTACTAACATTATATTGTACGAGTTAATTTTCTTCTTGTCATACGTCTTTCCAAAATCTCACAAAAAAGAATTTGCACTGAAAAAAAAACATGTTTAAAATCTGAAAAAATCTTCAAATTTTGAATTAAAATATTTTTTAATAAAACGTTATAATAAGACGCATAGAGTATTATACATATAATTATAAATAAATTACACTACTCATAAATAGAAAAACTATTAGTTCAAAAACCTAAAACAATAATTAATACCTTACTTTATAAGCCCAATACCTACTAATCAATAATTATCAAAGTTACCAGAAATTTTCCATCTTAATAAGTAAATTTCTAAAATTATCCATCCCTCGAAGCCTTCAAATTTTAAGACGCAAGACGTTCCAATTTAATTAAGTTCATGTTTACGTAATTTTATACAATCCCGCCTCCCTCTTCCCCCTCTCCGGTTCAGCACATCGCTTCAGCCACCTCGTGATATTTGTCCCTATTTGGCCATAACAAGTATTATAATTGGTTGTTTCAGGCGTTACTTTGCGGAAATCCAAATTAAAGGAAATTATTTAAAATTCGTCGAGGCGAAGCCGAAGCGACCACACGTATCCCACAGGATTATCACGAATTTTAGTCTGGCTTTCGAACCGAGTTCGCTTCAAGCGATTTGTATGGAAATTTGACAAGCGCCACCGCGTGCGGATTTGGAACTACAATATTTTAGATACTTTTTGTTAATTTTCGAACGTCTAGATCTTTCGTTCATTTGATAGATTGCTGGTGCTCGTTAGTCGTTAGTAAAAATGCATGATCCCGATTGCTAACGGATTCGTTTTACTTGTGACAGCTCGATTCGAAAGCCAGACTAAATTCGTGATAAGCCCACTGATGATGTCACGTGAAGTGGCGAAACGCGTCGCGACAAGTTATTGAATGTTGGTGGAGGTTATTTTTCTTAATCAATCTAATGTAGCGGGAATTATAAGCAAAATAATTGTAAATAATTTCCTATAACAAGTGTTTATTATTTAATACCTGAATTAAATTACTATTATTAAATGAAAACCGAACTACGAGTAGTTTGTAAATTTAAGAGTAGTTTGAGCTTCCGCTATATGAGTTTCACTAAGTAAGCGGGATGGATATAGTGTAGAAAAGGCGTAAGAAAGAGAAAGGAATAGGTATTAAGCGGCAAAATGAAGATGTCATCTGACGCAACGGCTATAATAGATCTATATACACCATTCCTTTCCGGCTGGGTTATATGACGCGACTAAGTAGTCATGTTTCAGATTGGTCTATTTTGGCAGACATTTCTTTTTAATATTTTTTGTATAAATTTATTTTACGTGTGAATTAAAATTATATAATTTCTTATTGGACTGCTGTCCATTAGGGCATACTTGACATTGGCAGAATTATCTTTAATAGATATCTGAGGCTATTAATAAAAGAAGAAGATGCGTTACATTATTCGCGTACAACAATGGTATTTATTTTTATTGTTTTTAATGCGATAAAGTTTTTTAAATTGGTAATTTCGCGGGTATTCAAAATGGGAACAACCTGACAGCGTCTTAGATTCTCCCTTCCCACCCGAGCTTAGAAAGGGTGAGTTGTGGGATTAGCAAGATTCCATTAAAATTGTTATGTACTATTATGAATAGGTAAGTTTCGTGTGAGGCCTACAAGGACGTGATCTTATGTGTTTTTGTATACGAGTTTCTTGTTTATATTATTAGCTTACATCGCAGTTTCATAGAGGAATTTCTTATGTATACAGCTAAATTATAACTACACAAAGGAAAGTAGCTATATTTGAAGTTATTTAGGAGAATTAATTAGCTTTTTTGATTACTATTATGGTAGTCATGGTCAGTGGAAGTCGCTACCACAATTAGAAGTCATTGATGCAGTCTTCGGTGGAATCTGTTGGTCATTTTGCTATAGAGATCGTGCATATAATTATGAATGAGCTCTATATTTAACCAATTTTGAATATTTATGGCGGGAATTTGTTATAAAAATACAACACATTTCAAATTTCGATTGTATCTAAACTTAAGCTTTTCAATTGTTAATTCGAAATAAGCGTTAGGTTATAAAACTATTCTCCTAACTGAATTATAAATACCTACTTACATATACACACATAATATGAAGCAACTTATAGCATATAACTGAAATTTCAAAGTAGCTCTCGCGTCTTACGAAGTATGAACGTCTCAGGTGGCGCGAGAACTACTCACCCCTTTAACACCCCTCCTTAAAATTGGGTACGGAAGGGGGATGAACATATTATAGGCTATGAGTCAACCAATATTTTTACATAACCTAAAAATAAGTGACAAAGTTGCTTATTTCACTATATATTTGTTTATTGCTGTTTAGTTTTTACTAAAGTCAACTAACGAGCCAGGTAATACGAAAACTATACCCTGTCAACACGGTTGATGTATATAGTATAGTCATCACTCTGGCATTATAACTACGGTATCAACAAATCACAATGTAACTTTTAAATATCATATCATCAAACAATAATAATTAACCGCTAAATTCTTAAATGTACTGTTCGTGTTCTGTATATTCTGGATCCCACGTCACAGGCATTGCATAGTGTGGGACCATCGAGAATCGTACTGTAGTTTTATTTTAATAATAAAAAAAAAACAAATGAATAATTTGATTATAATTCAGATATTTCGTTCTAGATTTAAAAACAGAAATAAGTTACAGACACGACCTCCTTAGCTATTAGAAGGAGGAGGGCGACCGCTCCCACTCGCGAAACTCTATTTTCGCGGTTCCCAAAGGCGAATAAATAACTAAGATATATATGTTTGTTCCTTATACAGGCTGTAAGATTACTTCTACATATATATTACGTATTTAAATCCGTTTATGTCAATATTAAATGTAATAATAAATAACTTATAAGGGAATATAATGTTAATTCGGTGGTGTGGTTAATAGTAGAGATTTTTGTTTTTCACAGCTAAGAATCAATGCAGTTTATCGTAATACTGTATTAAAGCCAAAAGGAAAAACACAACAACTGTAACAGTTAGACATATGGTATCGCAGACTTTTTTGTAGATATTGATGTCCTCTATAAAACTGTAGTACATCACCTTGCTCTATAGTCAATGATTTCCGCAGCGTACGCAATATAATGAATTTTTTTCACACTTTAGGTTACATTATTGAAGTTTTCATATGGATCCCTAACGTTTTTGAAAATATTCTATAACCTATGTTCATCAGGGATAATTTACAATTCTAATGGTAAAAGAATTTTTCAAATCGTTCCAGTAGTTTTGAAGCCTATTCGATATATACAAACAAACAAATAATCAAATGTTTCCTCTTTATTATATTAGTAACGTATAGATAAAAAATAGCCGTGTATGTAATGTATGTAATGTGCAATATAATATAATAAATATCTACATATATGTATATATGCACATACACTGCCCTGACATAAACCAGGACAAGGTGTCAGGACAAAGACAACATAAACCTGAACAAACATTTACATTATTTAATAATAAATAAAAATTAAAAAATATCGAAGCCGTTATATATTAGATTAGGTATATATTATATGTTAAATTATGTTAACGTGTAGGTACTTATTAACGCACACAAGGACAAAATATTACAAGAAACTCTTGTGTTTTAACGGAACGGTAGTAATGAATAGATTAGGAAGCAGCGAGGCGCACCTCTCAGTAAATAAGTAATAGTTAGGCAACTTATCATGACATATTCCACCCGCTTTCGGGATAATTTCACTTCCAACCCATTTCAAATTCGGACCATGGGTCGAATTAAGGAATTTATTTATAATCAAAAGCATTTTATACGCGCGCTTTTTTGGACCAAATAATTCAACGAAATTAAAAACGGGACTCTTGATTCGCCCTATGGGACCAGTTTGTCCCAATCTACATTGAAAATTCGGTCTTAGAGCTCAATGTAATAAGAATAGAACAGTAACAACTTATCATGGCATAGGTACCCCACTTTTTACCCCTCCCATTATCTCCCTCGCGAGGTTTCTAGCGCCCATCCCTCACACCTAACCTGCGCCGCGAGCGCCGAAAACGTAGCTGAATATTATAACTTTCTAGAAGCTTCGTTGTATGGAGTAGACTTCTTAAATATATTTTTAAATAATGTTTATTAAACATATTATTTAAAATTAAACTTTATATTTATATTCAAGTTTAAATTCAATTTTTTGACAAAAGTAACTAATATTGTTAATTATCAAATCTTAAAATTACAAAAATGAGTTTTGAAGTATAATTTAGTAGTATTTAAAACAAAATAGCAATTAAAATTATTTTGTAAAATAATGCTTAAGCTATAGCTCTATAGCAATTACAGTTAATAATCTTCTTCTTTTTCTTCTTCTTTTATTAATGGCCTCAGATATAAATAGATTATAGACAATTCTGCCAATGTCGAATGTTCGGGCAGCAGCTAAATAATAAATTAAAAAATTTTAATTCACACGTAAACCCTTATATCAAAAAAAATCTATAAAATATTATTATTAATAATAAAAAATTGTTTTAATAATAATCTCTCTCCTCACAAGCCGAGCGCCTATTCCGCAGTGTGCTAAGAAATGTTCAAAGACGAGGGCGGCCATCTTGGATCTCATCGCAGTCTTACGCCGCCTCATTACCTTCGCATCTACACTTACAAAATGAATATGTATAGAGTTTAATATTCCCCGCATACATTTAGATACATACGTGTATTATATGTCATGGAACACGTGATGTGATTGAGTTTAATGGTGTGAACTTGAGACGAGAAAAAATTAATGTCGTTGAAATTTTTTTTAAATGCGAACCTATCATTGGAGCGCGGTACCAAAATGGACCCAAGTAGAAGCGCAATAAAAACAATAAAATAAATTGTGGTTACGCTTTAGTTGAGGACCCCAGGATTTACTAAATGTGAAAATGTAAAATTTTTTTTTTCTAAATTGTGCCAATTTTTTTTAAAAAAGACAAAATAACAAAAATATAATATTAACCTTTTCGTTATTCATACAGTTTTGGGGTGCTTTACAATGACAAAAAGTCACACGTGCGACGAGAAGTCACAGCAACAAAATATCACAGTGATCGATCGGTTTGAATGTAGGGAAAATCCTCACCAAAATAAACAACAATAAACTGTCACTTGTCAAATATAATCAAATAAAATCAATAACGAATCTTTTTTTACAAGTATCAACAATAACAAACTCATGACCAACACGGAGCAAAGCGGTGATTACATAGGAGAGCTGCTCGTAGTAGAAAGCGATAAACCATCCCCAAACGATTTTGGGAAATTTTTGCCGTGGCTTTGTGCGCAGCTTCAAATGCCATTTGACGTTTTAATTACAAAATCAGTTAGGCGTAAGTAACCATTATAATAATATGATTTAAAATATCAATACCAAATATATTTTTATTCGAAACGCTTACAAATTTTTAAACTATAGCGATAGCGACTATTGCAGTAAAAGTTGTTTAACTAGCTTTATACAGAGTCTGATCAAATGCAAGCATACATAAAGAATCATGACACCTAAATAAAAAGAAGAATAATGCCCAAGAGGAGGACTAGAGTAGTGGAAACTATTTTTAATATATGTAGATGGTTTTTTTTGACATGAAGTTTTACGTGTGAATTAAATTCAAATTTTGTAATCCCTTATTGGGTTTTTGCCTAAATACTCGACATTGGCAGAATTGTATACATTAGAGAGGCCATTAACAAAGAAGAAGAAGAATATATATAGGTACTTAGTCGATAATAATCCGAGACATGGCCGAACTTCGATGCCAAGCAATTGGAGTTAATGAATATGGAATGAAATGAAATGAAAATAGTTTATTAGCATAGATACTAAAGACGTGCACTTACTCATCGTTAGACTCTACAATGGCTTTGGAAAGACGTATGACGAGAAGAAGACCACAAGAAACTCGTCAATCATAGCCTGTACATGAAATAATTAACAAACAAAAAAACTGAATTTTAATTCAGAGGAAAAAAATAAATAGCAATCTAAAAAAAATAACGTCCGCTGTGATTATAGTTCACAATATGTTTTTGTTGCAGATGAACTCCCAAGTGCAGACAAATTGAAAAGCAAGCCAAAACAATGGACAGACCAATTAGAATCAGAGAAGATGGAAACGACAGACGCAACTCTCAGTAACATGAGCAACAAGGACAAGGTGCTAATGTTAATAACCGTATACGAGGGAGAGCTTTTAACACAAATAAAGATAGAAAATACCAAGGTGACACAAGAAATGATGAAAATATTATTTCTGGCACTACCTTACCAGACTTCTGCAACAGAGTTGACAATGAAAGGAAAGTTTCCAGGTTACGTACTATACGAAATTAGCAGACTCTTGCCCGTAACTAATTTTACTGATGTATGTCTTGACGGGACGTTTAATTCTTCTGGAAACTTCCATCTGTTGCTGCAAGAACAATCGCACTTAAGAAATCTTTCACTAAGCAGATGCAGCATTAATGATGATGTTCTTAGAAAAATATGTCTTCCACTGCATCATCCAGAACCGTCATCAGTTACTTTAGTATTTTTAAATCTATCAATTAATTTTATAACGAATGTTGGAGCCAAATATTTGGCGGATGTTTTAAGAACAAATAGGTGCCTACTATACTTAAATTTGTGCGGAAACCAAATAACTGATGAAGGTGCAGCTCATATTTTTAATACATTAGAAGAATTCCCTTTAACTTACGAAGAAATAATTGATAAGAAAACACGGCATTTCGATTATTTACGAAATAAAAATATTGTTTTCGATAATGTATTACAACAAATAAAAAACGACGAGGAAAAAGTGCAAATCAGACGTAAAACTATTAGCCCAAAACTACCACAATCAGGTAAAAAAACTAAAGATACTCCCAGCACTTCTATTTCCGAAGATACACCTAAACCTGGAATAGATTCTGCCCTTTACGAGAAAGCTGAACAAGCTGTTATAAAGCTAGTTGGTGAATTCAACGATCCTTTTAACGATGATAATGTAGTTATAAAAGAAAAATACACTTATTGTTTGGGCAACAACACTTTGTGCTATTTAAATCTAAGTTATAACAATCTAATGTATCCTACCCTATGGAAAATTGTTAATATTTTTGAATATCAGAAAAAACTTGATCGTAAACCTAAAGGACTAATTAATATTGTTATTGAAGGAAATGAATTACCTGAAACTTGTGCAGAGTTATATAAAATTGACGAAATTGTTGCCCTTGCCATTTCTCCGACTAAATTAATTCCTATGAAAAAGAAACCTAAGAAATAAATTGCTCAAACAAAATTGTTCGTAATAATTCGGCAATCTTCGTTGCTCTTCGCTTTCTTATATACAAAATGGATCTTTTATAGAAGTATAAAAAGTTGGAAACATAAACTGTGATAAAATTGTGTATATAACTTTTAATTTACTATCTATTTATTATTATTATTTAATTATATTAAATCATATTTAATTAATTAATTCCAATCATATTAATATCAAAGTATGTAGATACTTTTATTATTTTTATTACTTTAAAAACGATTTTTTTTTGTTATTATTTTAAAATAAAATAATCATGTCATAATTAACCATTGCTTTTTTAATTCACCTCAAATGTGTTCAAAAATAATTAACCACACCTATTTGTTTGGCAAAAAACGCTTTGTGAACAAAACCGTCCTACAAGACTTCAAAAAATTATCACCGCCATATTTCTATACGGCAGCGGTTCTCAAACTTTTTGGCGAAGGAAAAAGCCTTAATATAATTATAAAAAACTGATTTATATATATTTATGAATAATCATATTGCAATTACGTAATATTTAGTTGGAACATTTAGATGTAACCTTATAATCTCCCTTTGGTAGGTATTTTTTGCAGTATTTTAGCTCTAGGGTTCCGCGGAACACTGAGAATGGCTGCTATACGGCATATGACTCAATCTGCAGTATAAGACGAAGAATAACAAAATGAGTATTATAATACCAATTTGAAAAGTACACAATTGACTTTGAAATTAAATCTTAAAGTTGGTAGTATATCTTTCTAGTTAATGTATAATCCGTTGATGGCTGATAAAATTTTTATTTATATTTGTCTTTTCATTTTATTATTCAAAGTTCAACGAAATAAAATTAAAAATTTTGCAAAAAATCGGGTCAACGGGTTCTCAAGGTTGGTCCGCGAGGAAGGGACCCCACCACCTTGCAGCAACCACCCCCACGCCCTTTCAAACGGCTCGGTGTGCTGCTTGCTTCTCTTCTGATTCTACGGCGGTCCTCCCCCCCTCATAGCGGTGTAACGGCCGCCCCTCATGGTAGTAGTTCATCGCTACACGCGTAAAAACTCATCGCATTTGACATTGAAATTAGACCAGCTTCAACGCGACTGGCTTACCATGAGAACAATGGACCCAGCAGTGTCGTAACGAAAAATGTATTTATATTAACTCTAAACAAATATGTGATTGTGTGATATAAATGGGGTCTTATGATTGGTTAATTTTTTATATGTCTTAGTACTGCGAAACAACTATTTATTTCTGTAAAAATTGATAAACCCCGGGTTCTAATCCCAGTTGATGAATTTTTTTTTATCATTTTTTTTTTAAATTATATATTCATGTGTTTATTTTTTTATTGTAGTTTAATTTTATATATAATATGTAAATATTAATAATAAATGCTTTTTCTTTTTTCAAGTGAAGAATACTTGAATGAAAGAAATAAATTTACGAGATTGTTAGATACTAGCTGGCAACATTTTAAAGCAGTTTTTACTTTAAGATGTTGACAAACACTGAAGCTTCGTCCTTGATCTTCCATGTTTTAAGAGGCGTGTAATATCTTAGATATAAAAAGAAGTACTGTAAATATGCACGCTCAGTGTATTGTGTTTCATTTTTTTAATTACTTTTAATTATTATCGCGTTTATTTTGATTGTTTTGAGTGAGACATTAGAATGAACAAAGTCGACGTCTCACGCTGCGTTGATTGTCGTTTGTTTCCTAAACATCGAATTCGAACAATAGACAATCTGTCTTAACAGTGTTTTATAAGCCGCGCCGCATCGATTTGTTTGTGTCCCATCTGCTACTTGGAAGTTGGAGGTCCTGGATTCATTAGTTATGGATTATTTATTTTAGTATAGTAGCCTCACATATGACCGTGGTCCGATTGACGCTCAGTTCATAGCTTAAATAACGTCTTTATCGTTTTTATTATACTGATTTAAAATATTGAAAATACATCATACAAGATGACACACTATTTACAGCATAAATAATTTTTTTTAAATTGTTTTTAAAATTTCCTTTTTATTATTAATTAATGGCCATACTAGATATATATATTATCCTGACATAAGCACACTCCGCCTGATGTTAAGCTAGTGCCGGCTTGAAATGAATATGCTCCGTCTAAATTGACAGGGCACAGTCCTCTCGTTATCTCCGCTACTTCCAAACTGATTTCAAAAACCGGGTGGTCCGCTTGTAAATTGTGATACTTACTACCCCAGGATGGCATTCATGACGACCAAAATACCTATATATAACAAAATTATATTTTAATACCTGCTTGATTTTTGGGAGATTCGAACGCACAGTCTCTCGACTGCGAGTTCACACGCTTGACCACCAGGTCACGGCTGTTCAAATTATTATCCCCTCGTATTATCTATACTAATATAAAATAAATTGCAAAAATTATTGACAATAGAGCAAAGTGATGTACAACAGTTTTATAGAGGACATCAATATAGATACAAAAAAGTCTGCGATACCATATGTCTAACTATTACAGTTATGTCACAATAACTACTTTTTCATGTTAAAATTCATAGTACTTTTTATTTTGATTATTACGCGAACGAAGTCGCTGGCAACAGCTAGTTATTAATAATATTAATATAATATCGTTATGAAGAGACGTCTCGTTAGATAGTTACGCTGAGCAAAATGTAATTCGCGAAAATTAAGCGATCCTCCCGCCTTTATTATAGAGAGGGCGCGAATATTAGAAGCGAAAATTCTACCCGCATAAGTTTGTGGGCGCACCAACCCCCACGCGAGGGGGTGTACGTCGATATTTCGCGTAGAAGCCATCTTAAATTTTAAGAGCACCCCCTTCCCCCTTGCGTCTCACCCGCGAGCGGTGCGCAGCCTCCTTAGACATAGCTTTTTCTATAGTGCTAGAGCGATGTGGTACTGGTTAGGGGTTGGAAACAATTGGCTCCGAATTTATTATTGATTGAGAGAGACATATTTCTAAATATCGAAGCGGACGTATCATACCCAGCAGATATAGCGGCGATTGCTCCGTGAAAGCAGTTGTCTCCGCTTATGGAATGCATTTAATTATTAAATTAAAAAACAATAATAATACTCAAATAAAACGTAATTAAAATACCTTAATAAAATAAATATAACACTTTATATGATTAATTTTAATCAATAACCAATAATGCCTTAATAGAAATAGATAGCCATACCAAATAACTTACAAAATAACACTACAGTTTAGAAACAAAGAAAAGCGAGAAAATATTTAACGAACAAAATTCCTGAACATTTTCACCAAGAATAAAAGGTACTGAACTAAAAAGGTCTCTAAATCAATACCGCATTAACGCACACACACATAAAACTCACACCCACCGGTGCAACAAAAACTATTCAGGCCTACAGTAAAACCTCTTTATATGGGAACTTAATTTTTTTTAAAATCTAAGTATTATATTTGTCTTTTGTTTGACATGTGTGTATAGTACGTATATGTAATTATTATTATTATGCATATATATGAACTGAACCTTGAGTATTTTGCATACATTTGCTTTAAATTGGAATAATTTAGAACACCCAACGCTGATTATTGTATGAAGAACTGAGATTTGTTTTTTTTTTTTGTAAAAATTTGTATCAGATTTAATCTATAATACGTCATAGTCATTGTATGCATTCGGGTTTTATACCTAAAAAGGTCGTCACTTCGCTAGATACAAATCCGGGTCTGTGTAATTGGTTTATAAAATATAACAATTCACGTTTCAAGAGGTTCTATTGGAGAACACAAGTATACTAAGAGGTCACGCACACATACAAGCGTAAACATACAGAAACTCGCGGTTATAAATCTGAAATACTACATACATACCTATAGGTACTTCTCGCACTGCATCACAATCCCCTGATTTTTTAATTAGGATTATTTTTAATATGACGTTTTGAGACAATCACAGCGATCGTAGTCACGGCAAGTTTGGATCGGTTTTAAAAAAAATAGACTTCACTATAATATGATACAAGACTCTTAAATTAACAACCCACTTGAAGGTAGACAGGAAAAAATTAAAAATGTGACGCGTAACAGAAAAATGTGACGGCAAATTTCTCTCATACCTCGATAAAGAAGTTTCACTTCAATAACTTGAAACTGAACAAATCAAGTAGACAGTCCCTTGGAACAGGTTTCGACAACAATCGGCTCGTTTAAAACCAGAGATTTCTTCAAATAACCTGTCGCTTGTAGCGTGGGAATAGTTAAACTTATTCAGAATAATCCAGTTATAACCCTTTTTTTAAATGTAACAATCCTGTGAATTTTACTTTTACAATGTTATTTTATATGACGGTATGCATCAACTATGAACAAACAAGTAAATATTCAATACGGCCGACGGTCTCTTATAAAACTTGAAGAAACAGAAGAATTATTTGCCTTTTTCGATTTAAGATATATTAGTGTATATTAAAACAAAATATAAATAGAATGACTTGACACTGGACAAGGCTGATGCGGCTTGGTCTTGGCTTGGTAGTCTCATGGAGCTTGTTTATTCATTGGCTCTGAAACAATAAGTTAGCTATGTTTGTTTAAACAAATGAACGACTATGTTAATACAATGCAGTATATTGTAAAGAATTAATTTATCAAATTGTACTGATACGAAGCTAACTCAATAAGAACTAGTTTCATTACCCTCTTTTCAATTCATTGTCGTTTAATACCTTTTATAAATTGAGTATTTTTGCACTTTTATTATTTGTAACTCGTACATGCCCACATTCATAGCTTGGGGATCAAATGGACCTGAGTCAGTTCTTTTTTGTCAGCGCAAGTGATTCGTTGTACCGATATTTATTTCTCCAATCAGTTTGTGTTCTTGTGTCAACCTTACATTATACGTGAGTTATTATAGTTAGCTTATTATTAAGCGATATTCCTTGAAATGAATGAATTGAAATGAAAATCGTCTATCGTGACTTCGGAAAGGCGTATAACGAGAAGAATACCACAAGAAACTCCTCAATCATAGCTTGTACATAAAATAATAATAATAATAAACTGAATTATAACTCAGAAAAAAAGTAAATAACTATTTATAAATCAGATTGCACAGTGGTTACAATAAATATCAAATTAATAACATATATGTATATAAAATACATGTATATATTGAACGGGTGATTGAAGATTTATAATCAATTTGCAATAGTAATTTTTTATATACCAAAAAAAGCGTTATATATTTAAACGCTCTAATCTATAATGTAAAGTTGTCTGGTTCAATTCTCGATTGACATAAATAATTAAAAAATCATTGAAATATAAATATAACAATTAAAACTTGGTATCGGATGTGTGTTGGGATTTCTGTAAGATGGTTCATCAGCGGCTCCCTCTCCTTTAATTTTAAGTTTTGTAGATTTAGGTAAGGCACGATGGAGCTGATATGTCTTGTCAGATAAAAGCCCCAAATAAAATAAATAATAATAAAAAATAGATCTGTGGGCTTATCACGAATATAGTCTGGCTTTGGAATCGGGCTGTCACAAGTAAAACGGATCCGTTAGCAATCGGGATCATGAATTTTTACTAACGACTAACGAACACCAGCAATCTATCAAATGAACGAAAGATCAAGACGTTCAAAAATTAACAAAAAGTATCTAAAATATTGTAGTTCCAAATCTGCATGCGGTGGCGCTGCTCAAATTTCCATACAAATCGCTTAAAGCGAACTCGGTTCGAATGCTAGACTAAAATTCGTGATAAGCCCACTGGATATTTTTGTTGGTCTTGCTCTGATACTCGAAACCAGGGAATCCTAATTTGGGATCATGGCATTGTGACCAATAATAATCTACTTTAACATTTCAGTCATTCGTGGAAGAGAAGCCTAAAGGCCGTTCATGCGTCGAAATGAAAATCCTGGAGGAGTTGGACCACATGACAAATGTTATAATGTCAACTTTAATATCGCAATGTTTAATTTTGTTATTCTTTATTAAAGAATTCAATACATTCTTTTGTCAATCCAAATTGTCAAATTAAAAATAAACATGTAAAACTTTGTATGTATTTTTAACTTTGCTATAAGACTAAGGTCTTACCTTGAAAATAACTGAAATCTCTCTTCTGTCCTATCAAGATGATTCTTACATGAATATTTCTTTGTCGAACTCTCATCAAACGCTTTTTGTTTAAGGAATGTGTTCACGTATGAATTATAAAAAAAAATTACGTGTAGCCTATGTCGTCACAGTTATACATGTTATATGTCTATATGTGTTTGGTAAGCCGCAAAAAGACTTTTAAAGTAAGGTATATATTTACATTATAATAATATAATATTTATATAACCTGAACAAAAACCCCCCAAACGAATATTAAACGTTAAATACATCATGAATTCTTCAACCCTTAAAATTTGCTTATTAAAATTTAACCACCCTCTCCTGCTATATCTAAAGTTATGCCTATTTCGCCCCATCTTCGCTATCTTTTGAGGGGACCACATAAAATAGTTACAGGGAACGGAGGAGCTACTTAACCGTTTTTGTCCCCTCCCCACGCGGAAACGACCCCTTTTCGCTTCCTGTTTCCACCCTCATCTAAGACACCCAACCACCATGAGGGGAGTAGCTACTGTACTGTTTTTGCAAAGGTGAATTCTTTGATATAAAATTTAAGGGATTTTGAAAAATATTGAAACATTAATTTTTTGATCGATGTCTAGATTTATTTCCTAATACGTGTCTGATAAAAAAGCGGCTGTTTTTAATGTCTAAAAAAGCTTTCAAAACATCGAACTATAATGATCAAGCTTACGTGATGCCATACCGCATAATCTTTTAAAATGACAGACGTGAGTGTGGGTAGATGTATTTCATTTATTCTGTTTCCGTTTTAATTAAAGACTTTTCTGTCATTTAATTAAAACACGAAATAAATTGAAAATAAACGAAATACAATTCTAAAATTATAGCGTTCTATAACTTAAACTTGATTTACTTAATTTAAAATATCTTATGCGGCTTATCCTAACAAGAAAAGCTGCAAATCTTTCGAAATGTTAGATTAAATACTTTTGAATTAGTTAAATGGCTTATTATTTTTTAAGCCGACAGAGAAGAAGTGACTGGGGCCTACAGATATTTGTCCGTGGTAACAGTTATCTTTACTCATGGACCACATTAGCTTAACATCAAACGAAGTCTGGTCATATGCCAGGTTACAATAAAAAAATCGCAATAATATCTTCTACATATAGGTATATATGTTTATGAAATATAGTCCGTGCTAAAATCCAATGGGTTATCCCAAATAGTAATTTTGAATTCAGGACGAGCGTTTTAGTTTTAATTCCGAACCTTTTTGGGCAACGAAGGGGGTTTTTGTGGACGTAACCCGATTTATAATTTGTTTTTGTCATTTGTAGAACTATTTATTTCTGTTTGTTTTTAATTCGCTTTAAAAGTCGTATTTGTAATTAAACTAAAAATTGTTTAATGTTTACAGTAAGTAAGAAATGTGTCACAATCAAATATAACGCGGATTATACCAAAATATTTAAAAAAAACAATCGAGAAATTATCAAGTTTTATAATTATCATTACGTTGTCATGTATTTTATTTTGAATAAAGAAAACAAAACATACGTTTCCGGTTGTTACAATAAGTTTCTTTTTTTTCAAGTGACGTCACTATCTGTTCTTAATTTGAATCGACTGTTTATTATTTATATTTTTTATAGAAACTAGTATGAAGTAATATGCTTTTTTTAATAGTTAATCGGATTTAGGTATCTGTTGCTTGCAATGTCTTATATATACTATACGAGTACATAGAACATAGACCATTTTCTCCGCCTTATTGAAAACATCTACCCACTCCTCTAATTAAACCACCGTGAAGATACAATTTAGTTGGCAGCAATTAATCTCTTTACATATTTAGTTATATACATACATACATAGAACAGTAAAATGTTGGCTGGAGGTAAAATTTCGTAGAGCGCGACGCCTCTCACCAGAGGGGAGGTAGTGAGCGCTTTGTGCACATTTTACCGTCTTTTTAAAAAACATTCTAAGTGGAAAAATAAACAAATTGAGTTTATAATATTTTCATATTAGAATGTGTTATAATATTTTTTGAGACAATATATATATTGTCTGGTGATTCTGTGGTGATATAGTCGAACGTTTGAAGCCAAAAATGCGATATTAAGAATCGTTATCAGAGTCAATTCTCAGGGAATATATACAATATACATATATATTTATATGAACTTAAACTGGGTCATAAACTGCAGATATCTAAATAACGCGATTGCATACACTCTAGTAAAAAATTAAAAATATAATCTCAAAATAAAGAAAAGTTATATGCAACATTATTTTGTAAGAGCAACTTCGTCTTGATACAGCACATAAGTCGATCGCGGGGTGGTTTTTACATTCACCCCCTAAGAACCACCCTCTCTCGCGAAACTCTAGTTTCAATTTGGGTAATGTCTTAAGCGCCGTTGAAAGAAATATGGTAGCTATGGCAAGTGGGGTTAGGGTGATTGTGGTTTGTGAGGGTAGTTTTAACCCCGCTCTCTTCTTACTTTGCCCAGGCTCCTAGGGTGGTAATCTTAATATTAATATCGTCTTGGGAGGAACTGCTTATGTGATGAAGTTTTATGGTAGTGGCGTGTTCATGTAGGGTTAGCACTTTTTAAGATAATTTGCAGATTTTATTACATAAACTAATATTTCAATTTCACTAATTATACCTACCCACTTATTTTAAATTAATGTGGGTAGTAATCACCGCTGTGCCGGCCCGGTTAAGATAAAAAAGTTAATATAAATGCGACAGCAAAACCACATGATTAGTTTTAAATTGATTATATCGTATTTGCAAATAATAGATACATTTCTATAAGCGATTTAGATGAATGTATGTTTTTTGTTTTATTAAATAAATGACTTACGCTGAAGTATAGAATATAAAACAAATGAATAATTTTTAACTATATAACTTTTATTTTTAACTGTTGACGGCTTTGAAGCAACAAATAAAACAAAAAAATCCTGATATTAAACAAAATTGATAGTCACCCTAATACTTCCATAACGAGTGCCTATCTAGTTCACTACATGTGTGATATTTTAAACATGTATCTACAAACTTATTATATAGGTATATGTATAGTCATTATATATTCTTAGTACATTTACAGGATGTTTAAGATTAAGTAAAATATATCGTGATTTTTAAATCGTTGTCTGGAAGAAATCAGTCGTTGAAGCGAAGCCGAAGCGACCGCACGTATCCTGATGATGCCACGTGAAGTGGCGAAACGCGTCGAGACAAATTACTGAATGTTGTAGCGGGAATTATAAGCAAAATAATTTTAGATAATTTCCTTTAATATGGATTTCTGCAAAGTAACGCCTGAAACAACTAATAATGGAAGAAATTACTTTAAGTCATAAGATCGCTAATTACTCTTTTGTGTTTTGTATGTAAGAGTAATAAATAATAAATACATAATACAATAAATAAAGTAATAAATACATTTTGTGTGTGCAGTAAGAGAAATTAAAAAAAAAATAAAAAAATCATATCACAAAAACTGAAATTACCCCCTCTATTACCAGTATTTCCTTGGTCCTTGACTTACAGGACAACCTGTATGTATAGTCGTAATTGATGATGTCGAACAGTTCATCATGACCTACCAATTACAAAATTTCAAAGGTTTTATTTTATTATAAATACTTCTTGATACTGGGACGACATCCAGCATCAAATTAAACGACATATGTTAGACAGACTGATGATGGTTATTAGTCCAGAAAACTGTCCTAGAGCTATACCATCATTTTCAAACGTAACACCCATGGACTGACCTAGACTCATTTCGAGAACAGCTTGAAAGTGGTTGAAATAACAAGAAGAGTTTATTCTTTCAGCTGGCATAGTGGGGGCGACTGACATCTGTGTGTGATAACAGTTGTCTCCACGCATGGACCACACTCAAACCAAACATATCTTTGCTGTTCCCAAAATAATTGAAAAAAAAAAACATTTTACATAAATGAAAAAAGTTTAAAAATAAATAAATAAAAATTAATATTATATTAACTCATTCAGATTAATCTCTACTTTAATATTATACATGTGAATGTGAGTTTGTTTGTTACGTTTTTACGCAACAACTAATTAACCGATCATCATGAAACTTTGTACACATATTTTTGGCGGTACTAGAAATGTTAAAAATATATTTAGTTTTACTATAATTTCCAACTGACTATAGTTTCAGCTGTTTGGAATCATATTGAAATGGCCCCTGGTACTTATTTAATGACTTAAATGCGAACGAAGCCGCAGGTAAAAGCTAGTATTTTTATAAAATTCAAAGGTCCTCTAAAATACATAATAAATTATGAAATGCATAAATAAGTCTAAAACACTGATTTTATATTACAGCCTGTATATGCCTACTTACTCTGCTCGATGCTCAATAACAGATTTTGATGAAGTCGTTTGAAGACATTTAATTTCGAGGCTTTATGTCGGCATTAAATAATATTTCCATAGACATGTATGGGGTTATTCGTGAACATGATTAAACTATAATCTTTAACACTGTATCATTTTCATTGGCGAAAACTTTAATTGGCTTTTTTTATATCCATCTGTATGTATTTCAAATAAAATAAGTTTTTCAAATAAAATAAAATAATACTTTATTCGGCTTAATATTGCATTTATTTTGATTTATTTGATTCAACATTGGCATACAACAAATTGTTCGAAATAAACACTATAGTAAGCTGCACATAATTTTAAGATATCACTAATTAATGTTTTAACATATATTAACATATATTCTATTAAAATTAACGAGCATTAATAAGCTAAAATACACTTCTATGTACATTGTCCAAACGCTCCGATATTTCGTGATACAGCCGTCACTTCTGTAGCTTACGTGAATTTTGACATATAAGCCCATAATAAGCTCTGTCAAATATCCGTAAAATAAGTATTGGTCTCCGTCCGTTGTGACATCACTGTCAAATCCGTTATTTCGTGAATAATTACGGGTCTGTAAGTGTTCCTGAGTAGGAAATGTCCGTATTTTCGTTCGAAGTTCGTGCGCCTGAGCAATATATATTATAAAACTGTATTTTGTTAAACAATAATAAAGAACGTCATTTAGAAAATAAACAAGAAAATCTGCGAAATACAAAAGACAAATAATAATTTTATCCATAACAATCTATTCGGATTATCCAAAACTTTTACCACACACATAACGTTACATAACTTGTAACCCTTACGACATTCGTCATAGGGTCGATAATAAATGTGTAATTACATTTGTGTTTAAGATTTCTCTCGGGTACAATTATTCGCATAAGTTCGTTCGTGCAACTCGAATGAAAAGGTTAGTTTTATTTCGCAATAAGTCAATTTCGTCACAACGCTTGTTACATGTAACATTGCATGTTGGTACCAATCAATAAAAAAACACAAACTACACTACGAGTTTCATATGAACTCTACAAATTACGGAGATTGATACATTTTCATATAGAAGTTTTAACACTCATTGCTCGACCATTGATCTTTTCTGTAGTAGTATTGTGCAAGTAAGAAGGAATCTACCTAGATTGCTATTAGACAGATACTCCTAACTGGTTTCCCCAACTGTAGCAGACCGATCTTTAACACTGTTTCATTTTCGTTAGCGAAAACTTTAATTGTTTTTTTTTAAACTTCCCATCTGTATATATTTATTTTTTTTGTATTTAGCTGTAGGTTTTCCAAATAAATTAAAATAAAATAAAATGAAAATAACATTCGTCTCTTATAGGCCGGCATAGTGGAAGCGACTGTTACACAAGGACCGCACTTTAGATTAACATCAAGTGGAGTCTGGTCATATGTCAAGCTACTACAAAATAAATATGTGTATTTTATTGCCGTCAAGAAGTCATTTAAGAATATTGTGACGAAAAAGTCGTACCAACACGAACAAACCTTAGTAAATGTTGTAGGTACGTTCAGAAAGTTCACTAAGATTTATTGTTAGAGAACCACACGCGCGGCCTTAGGATAATAGTTTACGAACAACGATTTCAGAACTTGACTAGAATTGTTATCCATCATTTTGCGGGAACGATTCGAGTGGGATAAGTTGCGGTCCAAATTAACTATCAATATTTACTACATTCCTGTTTTATTTTTCATTTGAATAACAAAATATATTATTATCATTATTATTTAAATTTGACCAAATACAGGGTGGGGCACGGGAACCTCCCACCTAGAAAACAATCTATCTTGTCTGTGCAAATACTTAATACATACATACATAACCTTCTTGTCAAATATTTATTATTATATTTCATATAGTTTTCATTTACTAACGTTTTTAAATGTGGGAGGTTACCGAGCCCCACCGCACTTAACTTGGAAGTAGGTAACCAGGTACAACTGGAATGTGGCTTGACAAATTGTATGCGGAGATAACACTCTAGCTTAAAGGGACCTTTGCGTAAGAGTCCAGCAATTCCTATAATTAGCAACAATCAGTAGACCACCAATAATACAGTAATGTCCGGATAATAGATACGATCCGGAAAAAATCGTGTTAACTGAAATTCCCGCGACCATAGAGAAGTTGATGACTACATTATGTTTATACGCAATCTTTCGCGTAATTTAATAATAAATTTGAATTTCGCGTTATAGTGAAACCGCGCATAACGGGGTATTACTGTACTACATAAACAGCAATGTACTTAGCTCATCAATTACTCAAGAGGATTATAAGACCAACCGATGCAATGTATCGTTAACACGTTAAATACGAAAATTATATTTCGAAAATATATATAATCAATTCTAAGTAATAAATAAGATCAATTATACTGAAGTCTGTAATAGTATTAAAGCCGCGGATACATTAGCTTCGAGAGCAACGTGTTTGAAAATTAAACCAATATCAAGTAAAACTATGCATGTTGCCCCGAACATAAATTTTATTGGCATATATCTTACCCGACCTCAAGATTCACTGGGTTGAAATTTTAAGATACGCCGCCGTTTTGTATGGTTAGCAAAAACAAGCAAATTTAAATCTCAAAAAAAAAATTTACACAAAATTTATGTTTATAATGGGAATAGAATCGCGTAACGTTTAAATAAATTGTAATCATTCGTATTTTTTTTACATTAAATATATTCATATGAAAGATATGCTATGCTATGGGTATCAGGACAAAAACAGCACAAACATATAAGACCCAGACCCAAATACATTTCACTAAAAACATTTCATTGTGACTGGGATTCGATTCCGGTTTACACCACATTTGCTAACAAACATAATTTTGCTAACCCTACTTGTTTTATTAGGTCAACTTCTAACAACAGCGTCTTTGCGTTTAATCAATGGAAATTTCCAATTAAATTGATTAGAATCTCGGTTAAAGATCCTTTGGGACTCCTTGTATTTATGCTTCGAGGGCTGCAGACCAGATTTCGTGATTCCTTATATTTTGTGCTTCACGAACCGACCACTGTTATACTAACCGCTTTTTATTGGCTTCTAATTGGACTTCCTTACAATATTTTTACATATTTCATAATTGCTATAACATCTATAATTACAATAAACCTAAGATATAAAATTGAAATAATAATACGAATCAGAAAATAATTCGTTATATCAAGTAATTTGTTACAATGAGGTTCGTTATACAGAGGTTAGGTTGGTCTACGGTTCGTTTAAAAAAAATATTAATCTCAGCTTTACGTAGGTACTAATCTGCTTTCCCTGTTATAGCAAACGATTTCGTTAAATACAGGTAAATAATATTTTCTTTTTATAATTTTGCAAAGATTGAAAATTCGTTATAAAAAGGTTTTTAACAAATGTATTCGTAATGTAAAGGTATATTTTGCATTAGCTCTTACGGGCAGTTCTAGGGGATTTCGAAAAAATCGTCAAATCGAGGAAATTGTTATATTGAGGGTCGTTGCATTAAGATTACTCTGTATTGAGTTTTGACTGACGAAATCAGTACCTATAATAATATCGTTTTTATACAATACAAATATATTGTTTAAGAAATTATAATATATATTCTTTATTGTAACAGTTAAGGATATAGCTAAGATGACGGCTTTATCACAAAATCTTGAGGTTGATAATGCGGAGGAAAATAGACGGAGGTACAAACATAATACTATGTATAATAATATAACATATTAACAATTATTTATTGTACAAAGAATTACATTGGATTGATTTTTACAACACGTTATAAAAATACAAAAGCATCGTAAAATATTGAATATAACAATATCATTGACGCTTTAAGCATTTTTTGCCCCATCTTTATCTTCTGTTTTTTTACACCACGTCCCGTAACGGGCCGCTCCGGGAATATAAATGACTTTTTAAGTGACCAGTGATTTTCGCCAAACTCTGTGGCATTTTAACAGATTTTTTCACCACTCTTTTCCGGCCTTTTCACCGGATTTTTTGCCCTTCTCAGAGTGATTAATTTACATGTTTATACACATTTTTAACACCTTTTTTTTTGGGTGCTAAATGGAAATTTATCCGACAAATTGTGTGATAATAAAGTCTTTTTTTAACTTTTAATACAGAGTTAATTTGGCATGTTTTTTATACCTTGTTTTATGAGGAGATTAATTGATTTATCAAACTCCGTTTAAAAGGAAATATATATACCATATACCTGCAGCTACAGCCTACATTAAGCCGATTTAAGAAGACAAACATGCACCATCCAGTTTAACAGGGGACACTCCTGCTGTTGCGCTTGAAAGTGGTGGGTCTACGTAGGAATAGCATACTGGATAGTCATTATAAGTATCCCTACAATTCTTAATAAGTACTATATACTATAATACTACTACTTATCGCTGCAAAAAAAGTAATAAATGAAATTAATTAAAATTATTTTGCTTATAATTCCCGCTACAACATTCAGTAACTTAGTCGTTGAAGCGAAGCCGAAGCGACCGCACGTATCCTGATGATGCCACGTGAAGTGGCGAAACGCGTCGAGACAAATTACTGAATGTTGTAGCGGGAATTATAAGCAAAATAATTGTAATTAATTTAATTTAATATGGATTTCCGCAAAGTAACGCCCGAAACAACTAATTATAAAAAAAGTAATAAACTAATTCGCTTATAACGCGTACACTATGTACCTACATATACATAAATGACATACACTTAAGTGTGTTTAATATGTATGCGTACGTAACATATAGTCAAACAGACTTTAATAAAATATATAAAATAATAAAAGGCATAACATTCCCCTAACAAAAGTAAATGGGACGTTTCTAATTAGATTTCCTCCCAAGTGCGCTGTAAAAAGTCCAAATACTCAAGAAAACATACATTTACATTAATTTATTTGTACAGAGGTTTTAAAACCGTCCCTTAATGTAAAATATGCGTATTTTGTCTTAATTTTTAACATCGGTTTAAAAATAATCAAAATAAACGCAAACGTAAGCCTCAAAATGTGTTTTAAATCAATTAACACGTTTCCAATTCATAATATTATAATAACATATCATATAAATGTTAAATAATTGATTTATCATATACAATACTTTATCTCACAAAAGCCACAAAGGAAACCGGAAAAACCTCCCTAAGCAGATGTCGCGGGTTGCAAACTAGCGTATGTTTTCTTTCTCCTGAAAATGAATGTTTTTGGGTTTCCGCTTTCATTTTATTTACAAGGGTTGTTTTTAGACTTGTTTTTACTGCAGCTATTCGTGTGGTCATAGATTCGTATTTACAAAGACAAGCAGAATAGTAGACAGAAGATAATAATTCTGCTATTCTAGATGTAGTAAATATGATACGTCATTTTCACTAGTCTGAAACCTGTATAGAGAAGACAATTTACAAGGAAACCTAGTATTAATGAAGACTCCCTGACAGAAGTTTATAACAAGAAGAGTGGGACTTATCATGTCTGAATCTCAAATCAAATATCTTTAATTCACGTTGGCTCTTTAGGCTTTAGGCTACGAGATTTCAGAAAGGCATATGACGAGAAGGAATCACAAGAAACTCGTCAATCATAGCCTGTACAATGTTAGTACACCAACATACACACAATCATCTCAGTCACTCTAGCCCAGTGGTCGGCAAACGTATTAGCCAAAGAGCCAAGTATGAACATTTCAACAATAAAAAAAAATTGACAGCCAAATCTGCGTATTTAGTAAACTTTTATAATACTAAATAAAACTAAATTTCATACTTAATAAATATTTATTAATGCGAACAATGTGCTTGCTTCGTGGATATTTGGCTCTGAAGCCGCAATTTGCCGACCACTGCTCTAGGTTGTCATCAAGATAGTCATTTATCTTATAATAGGCCTTTTCATGAGCGTTTCATTAATACGCTAGAAGACTGTTCCTAGTAGACACATAGAGTAATCATATGCTAGGTTACTATAAAACAAGCTGAAAGAAAACAGTAACCAACTTCAAAGTACACGAAACTGATTCTTAGTCTTCTACCAAATAATATAATATAAAAATAAAAACAAAATATAATTTATATCCCCATTGTCATATTTTATAGGACAGGCTGACTGAGCGTTAAATTGTTTTTTTTTAAATTTTTTTTTGTCATATTATTTTTTCTTAACGTATTATGAACTTAATTTAAAGATTTCACCAAAAAATTCCAATGTTTTCGACGCTTGGGAAGTAATGGGTTAATGTATTAGAAGACTGTTCCTATTAGATCTTCACAGAGTAGTCAATAGTCATATGCTAGGTTACTGAAAGCTGAAAGGAAATTAGGTCAACGATAAGTGAATGGATGATATCGTACACTGAATTTAAAGTAACAACATTGTTGAAACAATTTATCCGATACAAAGAAGAAACGATAATAGTTTAGACTCCCAGTTTTGGGAATCAATTTAAGTTTAGTAGAGTCTGACCACCCCTTTACTTTACAACTTAGAATTAAACCCCCTGTGTTTGAACGTAGAGGAATTTCTATTGAAAACTTCAGCCTTCTGATAATTTGGAGACCATGTTGTGATATTTTGGATTGTGTTTTTTTTTATTTACTATGTTATAATAAATAATGTTTTTAGACATTATTCGTATACATTACAAAAATTCGAAAAAGTCCTTTGAAATTTCACTAATCGAACAAGAACGCTGAAAACTATTTTTGAGCGTAAAAGTAAAAAATAAAGTAATAATTTATAAACTGCATGGGAATGTGGAATAGGAGAATGATTTTTGATATGAGGGTTAACGTGTAAATTTGAATTTTATAATTTCTTATTGGACTGTTGCCCGAATACTCGATATTGGCGGAATTGTCTTTAATTTAATTGATCAGACATCTCAGGTCATTAGATTCAAAGAAGATGAAAATCTACTTAATTAACCGTAATTTTTGGCGAAATTTTTTATTTATTTGATATTACGTGTAAAATAGAATTTAAATTTTTTTGCAGCTATTTTCTGAATATATTTTGCAGAAATATCTTTACAATATATCTGAAACTAATTAACTAAACAAAAAGATAAACACTTTCGTCTAAAAATAATCACGTTACCTCATTGCGACCCATATTTAATGGTTTTTTTTTTTAATTAAATGTTAAATCTCGTCTGACGTCTCGATTTCATTTTCTCCTGAAGCCGGCATAGTGGAGTCGACTACTATCTCCACTCATCACCATGTGCTTGTTTTAACATCAGGCAGAGAGTTGTCACATGTTGAGCTACTATACAATATTTCTTTTTCTAAAATCCCTTTTTAATTTCACCAACCTGTAACTAAAGCAAAAGTTCTCACACGACAAGTTCTTACTTGTAACAATTTCATATAAATTTTACAAGAAAACGAGTTTTCTTGGAACTTGTATTTATTGTAGGAGATCACATTCGATTGTGATATAAACATGTTCGACCCTTATACTTAAATTCTCATGAATTAAACTTGTTTTTTTTTCTTATAATGATTATTATGGGTTTATTGTTGTTTAAAAAAAATGTTATTTTTGAAATTTTCAATTCTAAAAAGAGAGTCAGATTAAAACATTGTTTTTTTCAATACATATTGTACTATTTATAAAAAAATATGTTAATAAGAAAAACTACATTAAACGTAATTTTTTAATAACATCATACATCATCGTACATTTCTACAATTTTTTTCTATAACATGAAATTCACAAATGAAAATAATAGTACAGCTAAAAAATCCAAATTAATAATAAAAAAAAATCAACCGCCATAAGGATATTTATAATAGTTAAAGAATGTAAAAATAATAGTAGGAGCCAAATCTCTACTTCAAAAATATGAAGCGCCATCTAGCGCTGAGTAGCATAATTAAAACAGAAGATTAGTTTAATAATGTATCACTAGATGGCGCTGAGAACATTATCTAGGAATTTATTTAATATCTGGAACATAGATGGCGCTTATTATGTTTGTATTGTTGCTACTCAACAATAGTTGGCGGTTCATTTTAAATTTTACGGAATAAGGACGAGACGTAATTAAGCATTATTTGCAATTAGTTATTAATTTTCCTTTTGTGGATAACCTGTTTTTATTATTTAAGATAACATGTACTTTTTTCAGTCTTTATTCTTACCTTCACGTTTGTTTTCACTACGTTTCAAAAACTAAAAGCCATGAATCAACTTTTCAATTAGTTATGTATGTATTTAAAATTTTTAAAATATAAATTTCTTTATAATCAATAATTTTTATGTCTTAAAATATAAATATTTTACATAATAAAGAATTTACTAACTTTGTATTATTTTTCTTGTAATAAATCTTTTATTTCATTTTTACATGTACTTTGTATCTAAAATATTTCTTCTATAATATTTTATGTAAACTCCATCTCTGTTAGGGTTTATTCCGCCCTAAAATGCCTATTTCATTTATACATTTTATATGCTTTTATGATAATTTTTTTTAAAATTAAATAATAAAAAAAAAAAACAAACTTGACACAATTAAGACCAATATCACGAACTTGGTACATGTTATTATAAAAACTTTTTCTTCCAATTCTTATAGTATAAAATGACTGGTTCATTAGAGGCATTATCAAAGTAATGTATTTCTTAATTATATTTTTTATTAAGTACCACACTAAAGTCCGTTAAGACATTAAAAAGGGGTCGGCAGAACATTAAAAACCATCTTAAGGTCATCACGGAATCAGTTTCTTTGTTATTCTAATTTAAGATAAATAGGGACCCCATATTCTCGTCCTTTTGTTCAAAACCGCGTGTAATAAAAAAAAACTTGCGTTTCTCTTAATACATTCGATGTATGGACCACAGTTTGATTCCCATAACTTACAAATATTATTTTACTTACATAGTTTTATTCCGGAATTATGTTTTATTGCAAATTAAAAATATTAATTTGATTAAAATACTAAAATAATTTTATAAAATACACATATTGTTTCGAGTACCATTTTTTAAGGGAAATTACTTAGTTGTATTTTCGAAATAGTTTGTAACTAAAACACTAAATTACTGAGACATGAGCGGGTGTTACATTGACATCTTAATTATTATAATTATGACATGCAATAAACACATTTGAATTTGAACATAACATTTCTCAGGACAGAGAATCCTTAGTGAAATGACCAGTAATTGATTACCGCGGAAATACAACTGTAGCTAAATATGTAGGTAATAAAATTAAGGTAATTAGTTTTGTTATTCTGCCAATTTTTTATTTTTTTCTTATTATTCTTAAATAAAATCGATTTTTTATTGTATTATTATTATTATTTATCTGATATAGAATAGCAATTCATGTTTTCTATGAAGTTGAATCTACATATCATTATAGAGACATAAAATAATAAAATAGAATGATTTTGTTTGTTTTCAGTTTTTCCTTTATGAAATGGAAAACTAGTTATTGCATATTAAAAAGCTTTCGATCGTTATAAATAGTGCCCGTGTTAACGTAAAACGTATGCTTGATAAATTTAATACCATTATAGTGATTGATCAGTTTGAACCTGTGACTTATTGGTTTCTGCAACGAAATACCAGCATATAAATTGCACAATCTGTAATATCAGTCGACATCGCAAATAGTGCCAAATTAACACATTAGTATTAGCGGCCCCGAAACGCCGGCTGCAACCCTTAAGCGGCCGTGTGGGTCCATGAGAACCGGTTACGCGAGTATGCAAATCAACCCTATAGAGGTGGACAATTCTTGCAGATTTGATTGTTGTGTTTTTTACTGACAGTGGCCTTTCATCTATCGGCAGTTGGCATAACAATGTTGTGTTGAATAAATATCGATAATTTTTGTCGATATTTTATTTAAAGAACATTACTTTTAAATGATGTCTGAGGTTATTTAACATTTAAAAATAATGCAAAATATATTTTAAAATACATTTCTATGCAAAATAATAGTTATCAAATCCTCTATAGTAAGTAAGTAACTCAAGTCATCTCTCTAATATCCAAAAGGTATACCTATAGTTAATTTAAAGCGAGTACTAAAGTTGTTAAATTCAATTCATAAAAACAAAAGTTATCGATAACTAATTGTCGTACAGCTATACATCACTAATAGTTTCAAAAATAGTTCCAGAAAACCGGTTAGGTCAGTTTCGCAACACACAATAGAGCGACCCATTGGATACTCAAATAGGTCCAAAAATTCAATACATCGACCGTTATGGTTGCACTTCCTCGCCCCTTTTTTATATCCACAAAAGGTGATTCTATTATGTCCAGTTTTGCACCCTATTAGCATTTTCTTTTGTGTCGTACCCAGCAAAGATAACTGGTAAGACGGGTTTTGACCCACACGTGCATTGAAGGGTTAGCTGTGTCTGCGAGATCAGTTCACCTTTGACCGTCATGTGTTGTGTTATTCGTGATTATGTCTTGAAAATACTAACAAAAAGTTATCGTAATTTACTGCAGGTATGTTTTTAATTGTAATCAAATTATATATAACAGAGATATAGTTATAATATCAAATCTTTATTTCACGTAGACCAATCTGGCTTTTGCACGTAGTCAAACTCTACAAAGATTTCGAAAAGGCAAGGAAATCATAGCCTGCACCCACAGTATAATGTAAATAGAATAGTAACTAAATAACAAAAATATATTATAAATAAATTCTATTAAAATTAGTTATATCATACTTGCGAATAAGCTAATATCATTAATTTTCTTCAATTTAAAATTACAAGCAAACATATAGTCCATAAGATATAGTTGTGAAATATCTATGTACTGAAAAACAGTTGAAATATTAGTACATTTAAAATCAAATAATAAAATTTAAACATTATTAATGTACTTATAAATACTTGTGTATTACAATGCTATGCAAAATGGACCACAAATTATTAACAATATAATATGCACCTATATATTTTAAATTCGGTATCTTCTTGTAACATACCTAGCTAAGTAAATATTAGCTGGTGGTACTACAGGAGTCGACAATTATGTAATAAATAGATTATTTTTAATAAGATATGAATGAAGTTTCAATCGCAAACAAAATTATTATCATAAATGCAAATGGCTAAATAATATCCCAGAACGAAACCGAACCTCCAAAAGTCAATTAACATTTTCTTCCGCTCAAAAGTTCGTACTCTTAATTCTTGCCCCAAAAAGCCTTTTATTTTCTATAGACTTTCATTAAAATTGCAAATTTTTCTAACAAATTACACCCCTTTACGATTGAAGCGTCCAGCCACCCTCTACCCCAAAAAATATTGATCTTTTTTTATCTAAAAAGACAAAAGACGCCGCTGAATCCCTATTGGTTGAGGAGTAGAATTTTTGTTCGAAATTCAAAAGGTTTTTATATCGTAGGCGGGGTGGATTGTGGGGGCGCGGGAACGGGCCGACATTATAAAATATGGCGATCGTTTTCTTGAAAAATTTTTCCTAAATTTATTTTGTTGTAATTTATTATTGTATTTTAGTATATTATTTATTTCAACGATATTTTAATTAATAATTTAATAGAATTAACTTGAAATGTAATTATTATAATACATGTTAATTTAAAAGGAAACAAAGCTCTAAATCCATAAAAGGAAAAGACTAGAATGGTCATAATTATTTATTATTTATTTATTTATTATTAAAGTAAAATAACAGTATGCTTTTCGATGGTCCCATACTAGGCAATGCCTGTCACGTGGGACCCATCACTTACTATATTACAACTTTTTTTCTTTTTTAAATAAATTTTAATTAAATAAAAAAACATTTTTTTTCAACACCCATGTCTCATAGAATATGTTTATCACGTAGGTATCGATGCCCCAATTTCGCTTAAACAATTTAAAGGGAAAACGTAAACCTTAAAAGTAAAATAACCCTTTCTAAAGAAAAACTCTGGGCGCTTTCTCCGAGATTGATTTTATTTGTAAGGAGACACGATTTTTTAATTAAGAAAGGGCCTCGGAGTTTGAGGAAATTTTAATGACGTTCGCCATCTTGGATTGAGTTTAGGATAAAGGGTAAGCAGGAAAGAAAATTAAAATTCGATCCGTGTGATACTTGAAAATAAATTATTTCTTATAGTATTATTGACCTTTAACTACTGAGGTGGATTTAATTTCACGTAAACACTGACGTGGGGGCCTCAGAGTCCCGCATATATATGTATGTGCTTGTATTTAAAAATCTTTAGGGTTTAATGTTTAGCTTCAGTGGATGTATTTAAATAAAATAAAATAAAATATTTTTTTATAATTTATTTAGGTATATATAATTACCTAACTATCATTTCAAAGTTTAGAAAACACAAAAAATCACATGAGATCGTAAATCAGCAAGAATAAATACAATTATTTTAAAAAATCAACAAATTAACTAATTAGAGTAATTCAAAAATTCAAAAAAACCTGAGAGGCCCCCACCTCAGTAGTTAAATCAAAACTAACATAGAAGCTATAACGAGGTAATTAGCAATAAAACTAATGATTTCTTGGACATTTGCAACCCCAATTTCTCAACTTACAAAACATCAATTAACATCACATTTGAATGTATTCCAAATTAGATAATATTATCGTTATTATTATTAAACTTTTGCATACATTTTGTGTTATATAGTATAATAAATTAATTGTTTTAAACGATGTAATTGCATATGTGTGTATAGTTCTGAATCATAGTTTAGTTTCTCTATATACAGTAATACCCCGCTTTACGCGACTCCGTTATGCGCGGTTTCACTATAACGCGAAATTCAAATTTCGCGCTCAATTGCCCCGCATTATGCGAAAGAGTGCGTATAAACATAATGTAGTCATCAACTTCTCTAAAGTCGCGGGAATTTCAGTTTTTTCCGGAACGTATCACTTATAAGTCTATATGGACTTTCTTTCCATTTCATTAATAGCTGTGATCAGTTTTACGTATTAATAAATAAATATATATAATAAAATTATTTATAATATACGAAATTTTTAAAAACTATGTAATAGCAAGCCGCTTAAAGATAATAACCGCATAAGAATAAAATGTCCTAAGCAATAGAAGCGAACTCATCAAGAAACACTTCTAAACATTTATCGATATCGTAGAAAATTTAATAAGCATCATAAAGGCCGAGATCAAAATTCTGCTAATTTATAACCATTATTCTGCTGTCAGAGATTTTTCAACTTGACGCGGCCGATCGGAGTTTGCAGAAAGTTTTCCAGAGCCAATTTTCTCTCTAATAGAACTCATTTGTTTAGGAAAAACATCGAAGGAGCCTCCCGGTAGTTAAGCGTTTAGCTGGATTACTATACTGTTTTGTTAACGAATTTAGCGTTAAAGTTATATAACGATAACATTGCAAGACTTAATATTTCATTAATATAAATATCATGTAATAAATTAGTTTATTTCTTATATTCTATTTGACATATTCGCCAGTTTGTGTAGGTATAGGATAAATTAAAAGAAACACATTTGACACTGTATTTAAAATTACGAATTCCATTGTTTTATACACATCCAAACTGGCGGTTAAGGAGGTTTACTATCATAGCCACTAACACGTTTGTTATTAATATTAATTACACATGATTATACGAAAAAAAAATACGTTAATTTATATAGTAAATTTATTTATTATGTTTTAGTGTTTAAAATTGGTGTTAACGATATATCGTTATCTCTATACAGAATACCAGCGAAAGTCCTCAAGTTACTTCGCAGACTACGATTTATTTTGTCCGAACTTTGTGAAATGCCGAAAAATATCCTAAACGCGAAAGAAGAGTAGAATTACGAAAATTAGGTCACTCAGTCTGTTTATTATTCTGTCACCATATTTTTTAATTGGAAACGTTCTTAGTGACCTTGAGGCGGAAGAAAAGGAATTTGTTTGGAATATTCTACACCAAAAAAAAAAAATAACCGTATCAGTTATAAATGTTACAAGGTTTTTATATTATGTTTTATTTGTTTTACACTTAGTTACTCCATATGTTATTGAAAACGTAATTCAAATACATTTTTTTATCTAAATAATTTCTTAAACATTAATTGATTAGTGGTCATATTAGTATCGTTTTTTATATTTCGAGTATTAAGGGGTAAATAAAACATTTGAATCTTTAGTAAATATTTAATAAATGTCGCAATACCTACCGCCAATTTCTTGAAGAAAGATAGGAAAACGGGGTTTAAAAATATTAATTCCCCAAGGGCCGTTTGGGAGGCAGGGAGGCTGTGAAGGGGATGAGGCTCAGGGTGGTATTTCTTAAGCTTTCATTTAGGTACTTTTTCTAACACCCTCTAAGCACCCTCTTTTTTTTAGGGAGTCGGTAACGGATCGATATAAGAAATTGAATTTTTTGTAGCAGATATAGGTTGTTTTGTCTGTTCTGGGTGGTATATCTATGTTTGGGTTGTCCTCTTCATTAGAGTCAGAATATTGCATATAAAATAAAAAGTCTAAACTTATAAATTTTACTTAGATCACGTGTTTAATTATTTATATTAATATAGAACTATTAAAAAAGATTATAAATTGAAGTAAAATTTTACCAATAAATGAAAATAAAAGTCGTTAAACGACTTCGCAAACTCGAAAATGTCTGGCAAAATAGTTGTTAAGTTTAAAAGTGAGAGTGTTCTAAAACTTTTTAATTTGCGAACTGACGGTGTTCGAAAGTCGAATTTTTCATTGAAAATTTCTCAACGGTTGACGCGAAAACCGTTAATAGAGTAAAGTTTTGCGTTAAGATCATTTTTCGAATTAAGAATTGAGTTTTTGAAAACTAAAATTGTCATTCGAAATTTAAAATTTTAATCGTTTGATAAACATAAGAATGGGTCATTTTTACTGAGATACGAATTTGATTTTGGAACAAATTAGATTAAATTTAAAATTTTAAAACCGTTATTAAAACTATGTTTTCTTATTATTTATTTTTATCGAATTTAAAAATATTAATTTTCAATTAGAACTAAAATTGATTTCTTACACATATTCTAATAAGACCAATACATAATTGATTGTAGATTTATTATTTATAGACAATTGTTTATGACTACCACTCTTACATTTTATCACACCCAACCATTTCTGGTCACATATTTTTCATTTGTTTATTATTTTTTCCAGGTCAGTATACAATGATAGTTCAAAGTAAAATTAAATTTCCTTATTTTATAAAATAACGTAGAAAATGGAAATTCGCTTAAGCTATGGCGGATGTGCCATAATAAAGGAGTTCCGTTCCATTACAGGATGTCATTCATTTTACTCAGGTTTGCTTTAAAACAATTATTTTCTACTACTGGACTTCGGAAATTGATAAACTGTAACCTAATTAGATTAACATTAGAACTTAGCTTATTATATTAAATGTATGTTGACAACTTGACTTTTCCGTTTATACTTGTCTCTTTCTATTCGGTTTAGTGTCATCCCCCTGTAGTAGTCGTCCTCGTTCTTGGAGTGTAGAAACACAAGCTAGTTCAGTGCATAGTAGTGGACTGTATCAAATGAAAACTCTTGAAAATTGTATTTACACTATATCACCAATCTCTTACAATCTAAGCACACACATCCATTCCCATTCGCACGTTCCTCGCGTTCCTCTTTTCTTTCATTCCAAATTCAAATTTAAAGTTTTATTTATTTATAAAAATATATACACTATTAACATCGCCGCCGCAACTTCTTTTCTGTCGACGACACCCTTGTTAAGGTTTGTCGAAGTCATTTCTAAGGATTCGGAACTTTATATACTACTAGCTGTTGCCCGCAACTACGTCTGCGTAATAATGAATGAAATAAATCTAATAAGATTTATACAAACTTTCATCCCCTATTTTATCCCCTTGGGGGTAGAATTGAACAAAATCCTTTCTTAGCGGATGCCTACGTCATAACATCTACCTGCATGCCAAATTTCAGCCTGATCCGTCCAGTGGTTTGGGCTGTGCGTTGATAGATCACTAAGTCAGTCAGTCAGTCAGTCACCTTTGAGTTTTATATATATAGATTAGCAATGGCGTAACTTGATATATACTACAGTGACCAAAAATGTACATAAACACATAAGTATATAACATGATATTATATTATGCCTATACTGAAGGAACTATAACTTCTTCGTATTATTTTAAATATTTTAAAATGTAACTTTCGTCATCGCTACAAAATAGAATTCAATAAATTAAAGAGAAAATACAAAAGGAGAAAATTAGATTTTTAAACAAACCGCTCGATTGTCGTTGAAAAATAAAACTTAAGTTTTAGTAATAAGGGAGAAATTAGTGCAAATTGGTTCGATAAAAGTTTCTTAAGTTTGGTGGCAATTATTCTTGGAAAATGGTGGTAGAAAAAGTAGGGGAATTCAAAAGGATTGGGCCAATTTAGATTTATTTTTCTCCCCTTCGCTGCCCCCTGGTAAGGAAGTTACTCTGTAAAGGGGAAACTTTTGAACTAGTATTTCGCATAGGATGATTTTTTAAATAATAATAATAATTTATTCATATAAAAAAAACTACATTAGGAAATATATTTATTAAATATTGTACGGACAATTCGATGTCCAAGCCTAATTTTGGCGCTCAAACGTGCTGTCAGATTTTCATTTGTTATTCAATTGTTTTTTTTAAATAGAAATATTACGTTTTTAATTTTTAAGTCCACATTTGTAATTCATATTTAATTCCTAAAATATACCTAAGTGATAAAGTGATAAGAAGTAAAGAATTTTTTAATTTATCAATACACGCACAAATATATTATTTTATATATAACTATAGATTTTTATGATTATCCTAGTCGCTTCAGCAAGTAGGCATAGCGAGGGTGACATCTAGTCATCAATTAGGAAAGCCTAAACTACGATTTAATGCAATCACTAGTTGGGTTGTTAAGAAAAAATACAATTATATAGGTACCTACTTTTAAAGTTATAATTTTTTTATTCCATCTTCTGTTTATAAATTTTGACACAACCTGTATATAAATATAATTTGGTGTGCTGATAAAAAACGGGGTGTCTCCCCGTGTAAAAACGTAACAGACGAACTCTCCAATAATACCACACCCCACGGTAAACGGGGGATGAAATAAGTTTATTCCACAAAAATTATTGGTACAGAGGGTTAAAATGTTTCTTTTTCATTTACTTTTTCGTATTTAACAAGTTTTTTATCTTTCATTACCTAATGTCGTCGACAGAAAAGAGGTTGCGGTGGCGATGTAAATAGTGTATATATTTTTATAAATAAAACTGCAAATTTGAATTTGGAATGAAACAAAAGAGGAACGCGAGGAACATGCGAATGGGGACTTGGATGTTGGTTGCGAATGGGAACGGATGTGTGTGCTTAGATTATAAGAGATTGGTAATATAATGTAAATATAATTTTTAAGAGTTTTCATTTGATACAGTCCACTTACTCTATTGGCTACACCAAAGTTACCCGACATATTATCTCCATTATACCATTTTTTTAATTCCTAAAATTCCTAATTGTCGAATCAGAATTTTCTTAATGGTAATATTCAAATTAATTGTTTTTTCTTTTGGCAATAAAGTATCCCTCGCAGGAACTACGGTCGCTGAAAGCAAGACAGGAGTTCCTTGCATTGGATTTGTGCCAAATGTACAATGAATGTTTTTATTCTCATAAACAATTGAAACAAAAAACCTACCACAATATATATATACATAGAAAAAGCTTGAAATATTAAAATAATAAACATTCTATATTACACGAAAAAATATTGTAAATTATGTTTCGTCTCTTTCTATTGTATTTTTAATAACACAAGAGTGAAAGAAACAAAACATGATTTTACTAATAATGAATTAAGTAAATTAGTTTTGTCTCTTTCTATTACAATTAAAATATAATAAGAGTGAAAGAAACAAGAACATTATCATATAATATAAAAATTTGTTTTATATTATAATAGACTAGATTTTTTCGTCTAACATTTTGATAATTATTTTGACCCTATATTGTCTTTTTATATATACTTGATGTTTTTAACGAAACACTGTTTGAGACATTTTTTTATTTTTAAACAGCGCTTAACAACAAAATTCATGTTAAAGAATAAATAAGAGAAATATTAATTATTTGTTATCTCACTACAAGCTCGTAGTAACACTAGATTAGGCATAGATTATAGAACATTATGTGGTAGCAATTGTTTTCAATCATAGACCATAGAGCAATAATAATATTTAAACAGGTTGAAATAATGACATTAAGACTATATCTAGGAAAGTGCTAATTTTTCATCTCGCCAAACGACGACGCAATCTTCCCCGACCACTGTAGTAATTGTTTTTAATTTACCGACTTGAGGCCGGCAACGTTACTACGTCACAAAGCGTTGACGTAAATATGCTAGAGATGACACCATCAACAAAGTTGTTACGTTACTATGATTGGTCCAGCTTATTATTGTATATATATAACATATATAATTCAAATAAATATTTAATTTATTTTTGATTAATTTGGTTCGACGTTTCGAAAGATTTGCGGCAATAATATGCAGCAGAAATTAGTTAATTTATATATTTCACGATATTTGATTTATTGAAATTGTATGTACGCCCTGACCGCAAACTAAAACATATCAATGATATTTATAATTTACGACAAAACAATTGTTTTAACCGTTAAATAAACCCGGGACTTACTACCACTAGTTTAAACACTACACTATGAGCCCATGATATCTCGCACAGACTTCGTTCAGCTTGTCACCTCTAGTACCTTACCTAAATGAAAGAGGGTAGCTTTTTACAAACGTTTTTCATGTTTTTCCTAACTTTCAGTAATTATAGGGGAAATAAATGTTTTAAAGCTTGTTTTATCGTTACAAGAGAGAGTTTATTATTAATGTTGTTATTCATTTTTAAAACCAGATATTATGTTATTTAAAAATTATTTTTATTTTCCTATTAAAGATTTAGAGCCGAATATGTGAAGAAGCAGACTATTCTATCATCTCACCTGATATAGCAGTGTTTCTTAATCTTTTAGTGATGAAGGACCATTTGACAAAATTTTAGTCTTGTACAGTCAGTTACATCATTGTAAAAGAAATTATAAACCAAAAGTATAGTACTGCAGCTGCATAAATATATTTAAGATGCATTCACTGACCACTTCGGGTGATTCCAGGGCCCACCAGTGATATATTATAGAAAGCGAATTCTCCATATAGACCGAACTATAGCATAACATAAAAAGAATTAGTAAAATATTTAAAATTGGAACTGAAAACAAGTAAAGCAAAAATTAAAATATATATAGGTATATTGAAAAAAAAGACATTGTTTAATTATAGTAATAAGTATCAGAAATCACTTCAACAGAAATGAATCAATATAATAACTATGATAAAAACATATAAAAATGACAAACGGAAATAAAAATAAATATAGAAAAATTCCAAACAAACTATAGTAAAAAAATCTGAAACTATAGTAAAAAATACATACTCGTATATGCTTTTTTAAACTAAAAGTATCCTATGTTACATCTAGTACCTCCAAAAATATGTGTACAAATTTACATGATGATCGGTTAAGTAGTTGTTGAAAACGTAACAAACAAACTCACATTCACATTTATAATATTAGTAATTATTAGTCCAAGGATTGTGTTATTAGAGACTGTATTCTTCTAGAGTCACTCTTCAGTCTTCTTCAGGCAGTCTTTATTAACAAGTGTATTTGACGACTTATATGGCGTAATAGTCACACAGAGGTCAAGGTTCAATTCCCACTCGAAACAAATATTTATTTATATATTTATAAAGCCTACCTACACAATTACAATAGGACTACATATTATAAAAAGGACTATTATTATACAAACTAATTGAAATTTTAATTCTAAGATAGGACGGCATTCTCAAGATGATAAAGGGATAGATAACATTTCTAATAAAATTACAAAAACAGATAGTTTAGATGTTACATAATAATAAAAAAACAATAACCAAATAGATTTATAGATAGATTCTATAATGAATTGCCGATTAATATTACTAATATTAAAAATATTATTAAATTTAAATATGAATTAAAAAAACATATAATGGGTTTGAGTGCCTTGTGATGAAGTTGTCAATATTCTACGTACGATATGTTTATTTATAATTATTTTTTATTTTTGCCTCAATTAAGTGAATTTTTATAGTTCTTTTTGAGGAAATAAATGTAGGTATTTAAGAAATGATTTAAATATGAAATAAAACGGTAGGTATTTATGTCGGGTTATGCTAGTTTGAGATTCAGGCTTTGTATCTTGTAAAATAATAATAAAAACAATAATAATTACTACAATAGCTCTATCGTGATTTAGTTCTAAAAACAACTGCCTACAAATTTTTAATTGTTTTTTTACGTGTTATAATTAATTATAATGTCCCAGTTAATTAAGCCGTTTTATGTTAAAATGAAAACAACAACAAAAAAACAAATTACCTAAAACAAAATACAAAGGTAGGAATCAACAAAACAATATGGACAATAATATAAACAACACGATAAGAAACATCCCCTAACAACCACCCCTCTCTTTGTAGCGTAAGCAAAAAATACTCGAACGAAACAAAAAATATAAAAACGTATCTTGAGCGAAAGAGACAAAAGATTAGTTAGTAGGAGAAAAATTTAAGATTCAAATTGTAAGAAAATTAAAATTCGCAGAGCGGTCATTGTGCGTTCTCTTTTACTCTTATTACCTAGCATCTACCTCTCTCTGTCTATCGCTTAAGAAAAAAAGGGGGCGATTGGAGAGGACTTCATTTAAATAATGATATTGTTATGCAAATGGAAGTCAAACTGCTTAACGCCAGACAAAGAGATACGAATTAGTCGAATAATAATGCCTTATAACTACTTCTTTAAAGCCAAGATTTGTAAAAGAAAACTTTTTAATTTTAAAAATGGCGTTATTTATTGACGGTCTTTAAGACGTAGTAATTTGTTAATTTATCAGTGAATAACTACGACATGATTTTTAGAAATATGTTTATATTGTTCCATAGGAACAGATATACTAGTTAGAGGCATGAGCTTAGCCAGCTCAGGGTGGGGCGGCAGTCTAAAATAATATGTAACTAGCAAATACCCGCGGTCTTACCCCGGTTAATTTTTTCATACAAAAAGGTTACACACATACCCTATAGCACCCTGTATCTGTATGTATAATTCGAATTATTCAAACAGATAATTAAGTTTTTTAGGTTTGATTAGGTACCTTACAGGTACCAGGCTACGCCCATGGTTGGAGATCAGGTCATATCGTGATCTTTGGCCTATTATCATGGTATATTAAGGTATATTATCATGATTTTCACATGTAACAGCCGAGAAGTAATGACTTGTTTATTCGTTTTATTTTTTCACTTGAAAGTCACTAAAAAAGATACAAAAGAGAAACTTATGCACTAAGGAAATACAGCAATTTCTACTAGTAGATAAATATTTTTTTATAGAAAAATGTATATGCGTAAAAAATTAAGTTTTTAATTAACTGTTTATGTATTTTGTATATGCCTTTAAGAGTACTATAATTGCATATGCAAGTTATGATTAGAGGGTAGTTATGTCAGACTTTTTATGAATTGTATAATGATGCGTGACTATACCATTGTTTCGATAAATGATCACATTCAAGAAGAACTTTTATTTCCATAACTACGACGTACACATCAATTGTCTAAATTATTTATATAAATATTTAACATTAAATCGTTTGTGTTTGAATTGATTAAAATAAATAAAATATATTTAGTTCTATATGTAGCCACTAGATCGCAATTCATGACCAGCGAGAAATGCATATAATAATCCTCCTCACTCTAGCTACTACTGACCACTTCATAGCTAATCCTGAAACGTGACTTGAAAGTGGTGGTACTAGCCCTAAAAGACTGGATTTCATATAAAATTTAAAAGAAAAAAAATATTGAAAAGAGTTTAAAAAAATACTTTTTGAAAATAATTAAGAAGGAGAAGCGTCATCAAAATCTGGTTTGATCACAAGAGGGGTCTCAAACGAAGACACTAAAAATTTCCCCCACTCTTTTTCAAAGCACCCATTTCGGGTGGTGGGGGGTAAAATGGGGTGTTCGTTTCTTTGTCCCACGTTATCTATACAATTATTTGAAGAAAGTAAAGTCTCGCAAAAAGATAGGCAGGCCGGACGGAGGGAAGAGGATGGTTAACGTTGCCGCTATATCATTTTTTAGAATAATAATTTTTAATTTGTATGTTTAATAATTAATACATTTAAAAACTAAAAATGTCAGTCTCGACGCGACCATAATGACTGCAAAGCCTTCGAAGTACCATAATAAGATACATTGTATTTTAAATTAGTTAAGTCATGCCCGAGAATAACCCCAAAAGCTGTAATAATTAATTCTTAATATTGTTAATATAATACATAAATAGATGTATAATTTATAGTTAGTGTCTCTTGATTAACAACTGCATAAAATAAAATTTAAAAAAATGTAGCACAGCCACTAGCAAGCAACATCGAAATCGCCGGACGCCCTACAAAAACGATCTGCGAAAGGGGAGTCGCGGCAAAAATGATGCCGCTAAAATATAACTGTCTTGAACAGCCACCCCCCTACCTACCCAGCTCTCGTTAAATTCGAGAACATTTTAAAATAAGAACATTCTTTATTCTTTTTTTAAATTTTTGAATTCGAATAACTCTTGCGTAAAATAATTCACGTGTTCTCTAATAACATTTTAAAATTAGATACCTACGTTGACGACATAAAGCTTGCACGTCGCGTCCTAATCACATTTTAAAATAAGAACAGATTGTGTTTTTTTTCTTAAATTTGAAATTTGAATTAGGTAAGACCTCATGTTACAATTATATTCGAAATTTGAATAAAGTTTACTTTTTAAAATTTTAAAACACACTGATAAATACGTAATACGTTTATATACGTCATTCATATCTATCGGATATTATAGGAACAACCGCGAAAGCCAGATACATGATTATTGGTTATTTTATAGGTTATTCCCAAATTCGTTATTCACTATAATAATTAACCTAAAAATGTATGACTGTTAAAATAGTTATTTAACGTTTTAAACTCGAAAATAGTTTAGTCATAGGCAAATCTGTCTTTGCCTTTGATGTCTATGTTCCAGACGTCGTATTCTTAAATGCTAAAAGCAAATGTTCAAATTATAAAGTAATGTATATAAAGTTGTCTGGTCACAGGCGCATGGCGGTCATTATAAAGGTTCCGCTCGCAGCAAACCGTCTGGGATAATTTCCTATTCAACTGACAATTTCCTTGGAGCTGGCGATTTTAATATAAAACGAGAAAAAAGATCGCTTCAGAAACTGAAGGCAAAATTCTGTTATCTTTGTATGGATAAGGTTTTTTATTATTATAATTTTTAATAAATACTATCCAATGACAGATTCTAGAGAATTAGATACTTAAAGTCAGTTAGTACATGTTGATGAACTTATCCACGTAAGAAAACTCATAAACAACCCTAAAATATCCAAAGAAATCATTTTTGAATAATAAATTACAGATTATATTAATTATAGTAGGTAGTCTGAGAAAGGTTATTAATTCAGTTTTCATTTTGAGGTTGTATCACCACTTTCAAGAGTAACACCTCTTAGTCGCAATTTGAAATCAGCTGAAAAGTAACCGAGTATAACAAGAAGAGTCAGTAAGAAGTACATTCTTCTTCTCAAGCCGGAATAATAGACGTAATTGTTGCATTGGTGGCACTCTAGTTTAACATATGGAGTGTAGTCATATGTTTCAAATTCAAGTTCAAATATCTTTTATAATTAATATGTCAGTACAGTTTAGTGTCACACCCGGTCAGGGCACAGCAATATAACAATACAATAATAATAATAAACAATTTCAATTAATAAACTAAATTTCATTTACTGTTTCGAATCATTGAGGTATTCGTCAATTGAATAAAAGCATTTAAAAAAAAAAGTTTTTAATTTATTTTTAAATTGTATTAGCCTTTCATCACATTTAATCACTGTTGGCACAATATTATTAAAAAAAAATATTGACATGTTATACGGATCCAACTTCGCCATATGTAATTTGCTTGAATCCTCCGCCAAAATATTATTGGGAATCAATCTGGGGTTAAACATATATATGCTGGATCAATCAATTCCATGTTTAAAAATAAAGCCATATCATGTTAAGACCGTCGTTCCTTTTGAAAATGGCTTTGGCGAGAGAAAGAACTGGTTGGCGATGGCCGCTCCCCCTCTCCAGGGGGGTGAGTGCTCCCCCGCCACCTAGTTCCCAACGTTATTTTCTTTTATATTATATAAGACTGCTTGTTTTGTACTTTTGTCCATTCTCCTTCTGAAATTAATCGCTGAAAAAGATGTTGTTTTAAAATGTTTCTTTTGTTTTTTAGTATTTTTTTTTTAGATATTATTTATTAAATAAACTATTGTGTTTATTCATTTATATAAGCCTGATAGGTATATAACCATATTCCTCTTGATATTAAGCTCCAGTATGGTTCTTGAGACTACGTCATGCACCTATAAAATTATTAGATGACAATGCCCCTATACAGCAGCTATTCTTCTACATCACAGTAGTAGATAGAGTAGTCTATATTATTATGACATTAGTATGTAAGTGGACAATGCCAATATACAGCAGCTAAATCAAATTGATAATTAATAAATTTATTTCATTTATATTTGTATTTGTATTGACGAGTAAAAGCGCTCTATTGGAGCCCATTTACTAAAAATAAATAAATAAAAAAATATATTATTGTTTTCTTGTAACACTGAAGTCAGACACATTGGTATATCCCGCAGGACGAATGCTTGTTGTAACTTGTAAATAAATAGTGTATTCATGATATGTCAATGCTGTGGCAAATAAATATGTAGGTAACAATGTCACTTATAAATTGCAACCAGTACTACCCTTATAAACCTCAACCCTCAAGGGACTTCTAACGCGCACCCTTGAACTTAGTTTAATAAAACAATTAAGTATAATTGAAATTATTAAAGGAGGTAATGTTAAAACAGAGAAATGCAGAGGCAGCATTCGTTAAAGTTAACAAGACGTCTGGGTCCCTGCCTATGACAGTCATCACTTGTAGGTTTTATGACATAATGCATCGTATTGAACTAAAAATTGCAATAAATAAAACTAAAAGAAAGAAAAACTAAGTTAATTGACATTTTAACGAAAATTCTAATAAAAATACAATCTACAATCTGATTTTCTTTTAAATTATTTTAATATACCTATATTTCTTTAAATTTATATACATACTATGCGATGGGTCACAAAATCCAAAACAAAGGACTACTATATTATATACTATTATTATTTATAACATACTAGTTTTTACCCGCGGCCTCACTCGCATTTAAGTCATTAAATGAGTAACAGTAAGATGAAAAATAATAAAGTGTCATCTAACTACAAAAATGACAGCTAACCTCAAAAATTCATTCATAAAACTTATAATGCATATATAAAAATGATAGGCGGAAATAAAAACAAAATTAGAAAAAGTTGAAACAATAGTCAATTCCAAACTATAGTAATTTTTTTTTTTTTTAATCAAAAGTATCCTATGTTACTTCTAATACCTCCAAAAATATGTGTACAAAGTTTCTTGATGATCGGTTAAGTAGTTGTTGCGTGAAAACGTAACAAACAAATTCATATTCACATTTATAACATCAGTTAGGATTAATATTACAAATAAATATTTAACCCGGGGCTTCTACGTAACAGAGCTTGCTAGTGCATTTAGCAACTGTTTCTACATTATATATGTTTATTGTAATTCAAATATTACAATACATATAACTTCAATTATTTAAATAAATATAATCCTAAGACTCCGCCTACTCCGAAGTGCCTTTACAATCAAAAATTAATCCATTAGCCGTAGACTCCATTAAATCACTTCAAAATACAATAACGAGCGCGCATTCCATAAAACTAACATTAACCCCCTGTCAATATTAACACTAGAAATATAATCCACGTATATTTTACTCCCGAACTCAATAATGATCGTCTTCATTGGGCGGTAACTTGATTGCTATACCGCATGCGGGAATTTTCCGTAACAAATTAAGCCACATTGTTTCCTACATGTATATTACAATTAGGTATAATATATAGAATAGAATAAGTTTTATATTATATAGATATACCACCACCATATATATATAGAATAAACTTTAATAACATGATTTAACTAGTGTAAAAAAAATTCACAGCTTAATATTGTGTTTAGCGTGCTTTGTTTAATTTAATGCGACACTTCAAAAGCTTTCAAAACGTCAAAGTAAATTTGAAAAAAGAAACTTGTATTTAAACGCAACTTTATTTATTATCATTTACATATAGGTATATGGGTCATTGTCAAATAGTAATAATCACATAACCTCTTACAAATTTTACAATAAATAGAAAATACATCACATTAATTAACGTTGATTACTAAAATAAAGCCTTTTTTGGTGTTTTTAGTTTGACAATGACCCATACCTGTTTTTTTATATATTATATATTTTATAGTTTTATATTGTATGAGAACTACGCAATAGACTGTGGTTAGAACATAACAACACAAAAACCTTCCAATTTAACTGTTACCTTCCCGCAAACCACAAGCGATCAATAGACCAATATAGACTAGCTAAAATACGGTATTAGAACATAACCTATACTTAAATACTAGACAAATAATGATAGGCAGAAATATGGTTATTGGATGGATCTTCCCAGAGTACTACCACCACGTTTAATTATATGACCAATGAACTCAAGGCAGTCTTTTTAATAATAACTATGTTTCATACTTTTCAGGAGCGGTTTAGTTTGAGATTAAACCAGGATTTGCTGGAGGTAGTCCATGAGCAGAGATATTTGTTCCAATACAGAAATGTCTGTAAACCGCAATCACCTTCGCTATACCGGCTTGAAAGACCATCCTGATATCATTTAAATGTGGAACAGTAGACTGAGCTGATATCCTAGATCTGTCTTTCAGTCGCCAAAGTCGCTGCCTATTCCAGTTAGGTGTTGACGTGAGTATTTTGAAAGCCATTTTAACGGACAATTCAACTAACAGTCGATTGATTTGTATTCTCTGAGATAGATAAGTAATTACTGGGCCCACTCTGGGAGATCCATAAATCCAGGGGGCAGTGGGGGCACGGACCCTTCCCTTGAAAAAAGGGGGCGTTTTCTTATATTTAAATATCGAACGCCTTCCGGGTAGGTGCCACGGTTTTTCCAGTAAAGGGGTAAGTGACAGCGTCGCGGGAAATTGTGCGATGGAGACGACCAAATTCATTTATTTTAGAAATAATTCCTAATATTAAAGAAATAAGAATGCAATAACAACACGTAACATAATTATATATAACAAAATTAAACAAAACATTAGTACTACAATAAACTATAAAATTAAAAATTTTTAATACAATATTTTTAATCACACAAGGATATATAGAAACACATGAAAGCAGTGAAATTAAATAAATAAATAAATACATAGATATACTACACTACATTTTAAAGAAGCTCTGTGTAACGTGGCGTGTAATTAAACCACAACACGAGTCATAAATAAAATCATTTAAAAAAATAATTGTCGCATCTACAGGTATCTCCGTACGTTCTCAAGATGGACTTAAGAAGCAAAAAGGAAAGAGTCCAAGGGGCGAGACGAAGCACCCTTAGCCACCCGCCGCCCCCGCAATGGAAAACAGAATAATAATCGCCAAAAGAAAAGGGGTCCGCGAAAAATATAAATAGATCCTCCTTTTGATCGCCTAAAAGTGTTTGTTTCAAAAACTTTATTACAAGAAATTTTATTAATATAAACAAAAGATATGTTCGTTTAACGATTGAGCTTGTTTTTTAAAAGACAATATTTTTTCAACACTTATTAACAAGTAAGAGTATAATTTTACCTTTTGTTTTAGTAGCTTAGCATACAATCTCTAGCCCAATATTAAGCTAGAGTGCGGTCCATGAGCTGGGGGGCTACTCAGGCGCACTTCGGACGTAAATACGGACGTTTCCTACTCAGGAACACTTACGTAATCATCCACGAAATTACAGATTTGACAGCGACGTCACCACGGATAGGTCACACAATGCTTATTTTACGGACATTTGACAGGACTTTTTACGGGCTTATGTGTATCACGAAACTTCGGATATGCCTGAGTAGCCCCCCTGAGACACAGACATCTGTCTATGGTCCACTATACCGGCTTGAATGAACGAACGAATGTGCTCTTACAGCTACTGCTTGTTATAAAAATTGACAGAAAAGAGGTTGCGGTTAATAGTATAGATATTTTTATAAGTAAATCTGTAAATTTGAATTTGGAATGAAAGAAAAGAGGAACGCGAGAGACGTGCGAATGGGGACTTGGATGTTGGTTGCGAATGGGAACGGATGTGTGTGCTTAGATTATAAGAGATTGGTAATATAGTGTAAATATAATTTTCAAGAGTTTTCATTTGATATAGTTCACTTACTCTATTGGTTACATTGTTTATTGTTCTTAAATAGTCCGACATATGACGTTTCTCAATGTTAGTGGGCTAACACAAAAAGGTCTGTAATCATTAGAAATAAGGATCGTATTCTCAATAAAAAATATATACCGAACAGTTTTCGATATACAAGACTATTTCTAAACTACTTACTTATCTAAGAATACTACATAAAGTTATTAATAGCAAAGATACATTTTAATATTTATTTAAAAGAGTCAACTGCTTGTTGAGTTATTAATTATGAGCTTAACTTTTAAACTAGCGTTAAGAAGATCGACTCTTTAACGTAAACCGCGCAAGTTAAGTTTAACTTTACTTTCAACAAAACGGCCGGCTAAGTATGGTGTGCATAACAATTTTTTTTCTCCTAAATTCTTATTAAAATAACGAAAAATGTTTTTTTAAAGAAGATTCGGGAATGTGTTTTTATAAATTTACATTAATTAGGTTCTAACGGAATTAAAGTACAAAAATTTTACTTACTTATTAAAAATGATTTTGAATTTTTGTGTCCACTGCGTTCTCCCCACTATAATCAAATTTCAAACTCCACAGTAAACAATCAATGGATGAACATATCTGACATAATTATGTTTAATCAATCACTCTATTTAAAATTATTCTCCGGGTTATTATTTAGTTTTTATGTAGATAATTATTTAATTTATTTCTCTCTATATTTATGTTATTGTATAAAAAATAATAAAAATAAAATATAAAGTGACGTGTTTTATTATGAAATTCTTTTGCTGACATTACCTACATCAGTATGTTACCTGTTGATCATTTTATTTCATAACTTACATATTATTACAACTTTGTACAGGGTTTAATTTAATTTTTAACACTAAAAATTTGTACAGCATATCACCGGGTCCGGGTCCTATCTACAAATTATGCACAACTTTAAAAGCTATTTAAAGTTGTGCATAATTTGTTTGTGTAGATTCTTAGATTCAGAAGATGTTTTTTTTAAATATATTTTGCAGCTATTTAAATTTAAAAAAAAAACGAGAATTGTCAAAATGTTATTGATTGTTTCAGGCGTTACTTTGCGGAAATCCATATTAAAAGAAATTATTTTGCCTATAATTCCCGACGAAACCGAAGCGACCACACGTATCCTGATGATGCCACGTGAAGTGGCGAAACGCGTCGAGACAACTTATTACAAGTTGGTGGAGGTTATTTTCCTTCATCGGCCTAATGTAGCGGGAATTACAAGCAAAATAATATCAAAATGTTAGTTCTGACTAAGTTAATAAGACTCAGTATATTGAAAATTAAGTCAAGAATTGGCAAGACAATCAATTGCGAAGGTCTTTGGTTCCACTCTCGGTCACAATAATTACAAAATTAAAATGTTCCCGGCCTGCTTATTACAACATGTCTGTAATGTTCTTGTCCTGATATTAACAGTTGTGTGAACATCTACCTAAGATTAGTGCTTAGTAAATGTTGCTAAATACCGCGTGCGGAACGCGAGATATTATTAAAACGCATGCATGATATTCCTTCTATGAAAAGACTTCGTATTCAAAACTTAAAAAATGAATCTTAAATAATTGTTATTACTAAACGTAGAATATTAAAAACCGAATATTTGAATTTAAAAAAACAACGTTAATTAGAAAATGTAAAACCAAAATGGCCGACTCATTTATAAAATCTTTTTGAAGTTCCAAAAGCAAAATATTCTCAAAGCGTCCAATATTCAACAGTCTTTAATTTTCCCGCGATCTTTTATATTAAACGAGAAAGAAATTTATTTACATTTAAAATGGGGCTAAGACTTTAATAATAATTTTAATCAACTTTTTTAATTTGTTTAACCTTGTACAGAATAATTTAAATGTATTTAAAACATTAATTACCGTGACAAATGTTTCTATACATATACACTATATATAAAGATATTTAAAAGATTGAGAACAGAGCAAAATAACCTTTGAAAAACCATTAGCAAAAGTGTTAACCGCCATCTAGTGGTGAATTGTTGAACCTTCTTCTATGTTTGTGACGATTCACGAAATTTAATTTCCACACAACTTTAAAAATATATAAATCTTTATTTATATAATTTTAGTGGTAAAGGGAGGAACTTTAAGAGTTATGTCACTTAAAAATAGTATAGTTCTTATATTTTACAATAGATGGCACTACTAAATTTACTTTATACGCCATTTGACATTTATTTGTAGTTCATCCTGACCAAGATAGATGGCACTGCAAAGTATTTTAAACTGTGTACAAAGTTCACCTCATTGCAGATGTAGGGAATAAATAAATAAAATAACAAATACAATGTTTTCCTTTTTAATGAAATTCATACTTATATTACAATTCGTAAAAATTATCATTATTTCACGAAATCTCTTGACTAGCAAACGCGATTCCTCAAACCGCATTTAATATCCCATACAACTTAACACAAACGTTTTATTATGTGTTGACAATAATAAAACTTCATAATAATTGGCACAAAAGTAAAAATTTGGCATTGGAAATTTAAAAAAAATAGCTTAAAAATAAATCAGTCAATACAATTGGAATAAATAATCGTGTCTAATTAACTAAAATTATATTTAATTAACTCTAGAAGCATTTTACGAAATTCAGTTACGAGTATATAAATAAGAACCAGCAACTTAATTTTAATTTTAGTAATCTAAAGTCGTTTCACTGATACCTTAGGCTTATCTGTCCTAAACTGTCTTACGAAAGCAATTTAAACCGTTAAAAAAGGATTGAATTACTGGTCCTGGGAGTGACAAGATTGAAGGCGATAACTCTCTAGATCTGTGGGCTTATCACGAATTTTAGCTTCAAGCGATTTGTATGGAAATTTGAGCAACGCCACCGCGTGCGGATTTGGAACGACAATATTTTAGATACTTTTTGTTAATTTTCGAACGTCTCGATATTTCGTTCATTTGATAGATTGCTGGTGTTCGTTAGTAAAAATTCATGATCCCGATTGCTAACGGATCCGTTTTACTTGTGACAGGTCGATTCGAAAGCCAGACTAAATTCGTGATAAGCCCACTGATCCTAACTGGTGTTAAATAAAAAAAAATACGCAGGTTATATTTCTAGGATTAAAAATCTAAATGGAATAAATTAATAGTAAAAAAACACAATCACAACCTTAAAAAAAATATCACAAATTCAATACTGAAAAAGTAACTTGGAAAATATTTGGCACAGTTTTAACAAATAAATAAATGAATAGTGTTCTTAGGTTATTAGTAAATATGATTTAATTAAAATTATTTTTCGCGGTTTATCATAGCATTCATTTTTATCGCGATAGTAAATCAGAAAAAATATTTTAAATCAACAATAAAATTTAATAATAGGATAATATCCAATAGTAATTTAAAAATCACAATAAAATCAATTTACATTCATAATTATCTAATTGTTATGCTTGAAGCAATAATAAATTATGTGGTTGAATAATTTTAGTAATTTTCTAAAATACGCAAATTTATTTCCACGCTACTCATTTCGAAAAACAGATAAGTACCTCTCAGATAGTAAATTTTAACTATATGGGACATTTGATATTTCTTCATACAATAATAACAATTCTCCTAAACAATACAATTAAAATAAATGAACTTGGTTAAACTGGATCAATTATTTCGGACCAATGACTTTGTTCTTGATGTCATCTCTAGTATATTCATCTGTTAGATTATATATATCTGCCTTTCGAAGTAAGCAATACTATTTAAAACCCAATTTAATCAAGTAAAAACTAAAGCTTCAATTTATAAAGTGTATATCTAATAATATCTACATAACATTTGAAGCCAATGCAAGCTCCGTGTTATTTTAAATCATATTTAAACTTTGTTCACTGTGTTTTTTGCCTTTGGGATCCCACTCCAGTTGACAAATACGAAAATTAACTGAAACTGAAAAGCTTAAGCTGTCATTTTTGAATTTACAAGCCGTAACAGATGTCCTGTCTTAAAGTAAATCATGGTATCACGTATACACATTAGTGCGTGAGTAAACTTCGTACGATTGTGGTGACCACGATATTAATATATGTTTCAGGATTTACAAAAAACAAATTATATGTTTAAAACAAAATTGCTTAATATAATTGGTTGTTTGAGGCGTTACTTTGCGGAAATCCATATTAAAGGAAATTATTTAAAATTATTTTGCTTATAATTCCCACTACATTAGGTCGATGAAGGAAAATAACCTCCACCAACATTCAAGTGGCGAAACGCGTCGAGACAAGTTATTGTATGTTGGTGGAGGTTATTTTCCTTCATCGACCTAATGTAGCGGGAATTATAAGCAAAATAATTTTAAATAATTTCCTTTAAAATCGCTTAATGTCTAATACCGAATTTTTGACCCCAAACTTTCAACTGAAGCACCTACTGAGATATATTGGCACATACTTTGCAGAAATCAAACAAGAACAAAGAATTAAGGCATCAAAAAACACTTAAAAACAAAATTTAAATACAACAAAAATAACCTTAAACCAATCTAAGTGTAAAAGCTATAATTTTTAAAAACTACAGCGAATTTTAACTCTAAATCAATCATTTGATTAATTGAATTAATTGGCCCTTTTTCTTTAGTAAAAATCAATTGGAACTATAATAGAATAAGTTGCTCTTCCATAACACAATCTGCCTAACCTTTGGGTAATTACAAAAGGTATAATGCTCCGAGAAACCCAAGTTAATCCCGGGACGTGATTTCACTTCAAAGGTCACTTGTAAATGATGGTTTCTGTACGCAACTCTTATGCCAATGAAGAATTTAAATTTAAAGAGTGGTAGGCAGACTGATGATGGCATTAACTCAGTATGCCATCCTGGGGAAGTACCACCACTTTCAAGCGGAACATCCGTGAAGTGACCTAGTCGCGTTTCGGGATCAGCTTGGAAGTAGCCGGGATAACGAGAGGAGTGTGCCCTGTCAATTTGGAAAGAGCACATTCGTCTCCTCAAGCCGGCATAGTGGGGTCGACTGTTGCGCGCGGATATCTATCTATGCTCATAGACCGCACTCTAGCTTGACATCAGGCGGAGTGTGGTCATATGCTCGGCTATCAATAAAAAAAATATCAGACAGTCAAGTGTTGGAAGAACAATAGAAAATAGTCTTTGAGATCGTGACAAGCTAAATACTGGCTCGATGAGCTGGTGGTGCAAAAGTCAAAGTATCATTAACAAAATATTGATCATCATCATCTGGTTGTAAATAATAACCGTAACTTCCATCATTAGAAACCTGATCAGCCCCATAATTACTCTGATAATTTTGCACATCAAAATCCTCCCAGTTGTCCATGGATTTCCTTCTTTTAGCGAATAAAATGGACCCGTCGAACGCGTACTCGTCATCGAAATGTAATACGGCATCGTCGTAAAAATAATTGTCGTTCCTACGAGTGTTTCTTTCTATATTCTTGAGTAACTTTCGACGTGCGTAACTCGATTTTTCCGAGTCGTAATCGTCTACTAACGGGTCGTTACTTCGTTTGTCATTTTCCTTCATATTTACTGAGTATAGCGAACTTCTAGGAGAGCTAATACTCTGCCCGTAGTACTGTTCATTATTATTATACCTAAGTTCGTAAAGAAGCATACCTCTTCGTAATTGCTCTCGTCTCTTAGCGACAATCTCTCTGAAATCTTCCGGGTCTATTTGGAAATCGTTCCGTGCGTTCATATACAAATAACCCGAAGCAGAGTTGAGTCGAAGAGTTTGGGAACGGTTTTTGTCTGATGATTTTTCTATGAAACGAGGTATACTACCAAGTTCGCGGTAGTTGTTTTTCGATTTTATTTGTTTTATATTCGTAGGTGGTATCGGTGATAATGGATCCCGATATGGTATTGATCTGGAATTAAACAATAATAATGATAACTACATGTGCATACCCATACAGGATACCCAGGATAACCGCTAAGTTATGGAGACTTACTTGTTAGGTCCAAAACAGCTGCAGGAACAACTGCATACACTTGGAGCGTAATCTTCATCTATGTACAAAGGTATTAAAGATGTGTCACCTGGAACACATAACTGTGTTAAATACTAGAACACAAGTTTGACAATATGCAGTACACAATTTCAAGCAAGGAGCAAACTGGTATACTGAAGGTGGTTCTGTTTGAGATAGTGGAAGCAATTGCTATCAGCAGAAATTTCTCTATGATAGCCCACACTCTATAGATTGATAACTTTTATCAATATACAGGATGCGCGTTACATTTTTTGCAGCGACATCTATGTGTGGAGGCAGAAAACAGTTCCAACAATAACATTACCTTGCAATATCTGTCTTGGATCAGCTGGTAATCTGGTACCTTTTGATACACCTCTTAAAACAGCACCATCAGCAGTTATAACGTCACCTTCGAGTCGGACAGCCACTTGTTGTGCCTGGAATACAATGAAAGTTATTGACGACCTGTAATATTGAGTTATCTACCATACAACACAATGTCATAATTACTATATTTATAATTAAAATTGATGGTTAATACTAAATTCTAAACCGCGTAATATTATACACAGCATTTTCTTGAAATATTTTGTATTTTTTCTAAGTTTCCAGTGCACAGTTATGATGGCCAAGTATTATTAAACTATAACCAAAGCACATTTCGTTTTTTTTCTATAAATGTATGTTAAGTTGTAATAACGTGTTTAAAATCACCTGTTCAGCCTGCTGCTGATCCCTTTTCTCATCTTCAGTATTCATTGTAACGAATCTGAGTACTAACAAGTTAAGGCAGGCGGCGACTATCGCCAAACCAAACAATATGAATATTAATGCGAACATCACGTACGATGGTTTCCTATTCAATGCATTATCTTTCTGCAATGCCACCATATCGCCGAAACCTGAAATTAAAATCAGGTATATTCGAGTTAATACATCACTGAATCCTATTAACCCATTACTTCCCATGCTTCGAAAACATTGGATTTTTTGGTGAAAGTTTTAAGTTAAGTTCATAATGCGTTAAGAAAAAATATTACAAAAAAAAATCTTTTACACTGAGTCAGCCAGTCCTATAAATATGACAATGGGGATAAAAACTATATTTTGCTTTTATTTTTATATTATATATATTTGGTAGAAGTCTAAGAATCAGTTTTATGTACTTTGAAGTTGGTTACTGTTTTCTTTTACAGTATACAAAATCGCAATTTTTCAGAAGAGTGATTTAAATTTGTTATTATGCATAATTTGTTTATGTAAATTCTTCATTATTGCATTTTGTATCTCAGAAACCATCGAGAAAAAGTTAATTTCTTTCTTCATGAGCTGAAGAATTATATTTTGAAACTATTTCAACCAAATAAACAAAAATAGACAAAAAGTTAGTTCCGCTTGCTTTTAAGCCAAATTAATATCCAATAGTTAATGACGCAGATACAGGATTATGTATACATAATAATAATAATGAACGTTTATTTTTAAATAAATATTACAATCTGTTGCCTTGGCTCCAAAAACCAGTGTTGGTTTGTCTTGGCGTCGCACATTCGTCTTACATTTCTAAATTAATATATAAATATGTTAATATAAATAACAAAATAATATAAAATATAATAATAATAATAAAACAGTATAGTAGTGTAATTTTGACCAAATAAAAACGAAAGTAACAAATAAAAAACGACTCACCAATCGTTGTCAAAGTTATAAAGCAATAATAAACACTATCAAAGTAACTCCAGCCCTCAAACTTTGAGAATGCTGCTGCACCACCAGCTATAGTGAACGAAGACAGAGTTGTAACCACACATATCAAATCAACTTCTGTGGCATTTATTTGTGTGCAATTCAACGCTTTCTTTATTGATTTTATTATTACACTGAAAAAAAAAAGTCAATATAATATGTCAAATGGAACAGTAGGGCCTGATCCCTGACTAATCTGAGGTAATTATTTACTATAGCAACGGTTCTCAAACTTTTTTGGCGAAGGAAAAGGCTTTAATATAATTATAAAGAACTGGTTTATATGTATTTATGAATAATCATATTGCAATGTAATATTACGTAATATTTAGTTGGAATATTTAGATGTAACCTTATAATCTCCCTTTGGTAGGTATTTTTGCAGTATTTTAGCCCTAGGGTTCCACGGAACACACTTTGAGAATGGCTGTACTATAGTATAGTAAGTCGGAGGTTTCTTGAGAACTTAATTAATTTAAGTGTGCAATAGGATAGAGGACGCACACTACTTGTTCGAGGAGCGTGTTTAAAATGAGCCTGAACGAGTTAGAATAATTAAAAGATTCAATCTTAGGAGAGATGTGGGTATGCCCATCCCTTTGTTGGCGAGTCCTGGACAATTGGAAGCGTCATATTTGTGTAAATACCTACGTATATACCTAGTTGTAACTTTGAAGTATGTACTTTGTAAATATTTACATGGGACTGACATAGTTGTTCACGATTAAGATCCAACTATCATGATTATTTTGGAACCTCTAGTCCGTGTGCTCATGGTGATGGAGTAGTTTAAATAAATCAAAATATAACCACATAAAATGTTTTAAATTAATTATCCCAGGTATGGGTGTTCAAATGCAGGTATTATCTTCGACCTGATACCAATATCATAGAATAAAATATCCTCATTTGGAATCAGGCTATTAAACATTTTAAGTAAGTCTGACTATACAATACCTGCTAAGCCTATTAACTCGTTCACCGATGCTCTGGAACATGATCAGACCAAGTGGTATCCCCACCATAGCGTAGAACATTGTAAATAATTTGCCACCAATTGTTGAAGGCGTTGAATGACCGTAGCCTGGATTGGGGAAAAACAAATAAGTTCCAGTGACATCAGTGATTCCTATCAAATGAACCTAATTATATAAATATTTAATTATTGACATCAAAACTTATGTTTTTTTCAAATGTTGTTAAGGAATAATTTTGAATATCTATAGGGTTAGAAATTTTCAGAGACTTACTTTACTGAAGCATTATTTAATGCTTGTTTTGTATGGTGAATTTTGACAATGACAATTAGTTATAATGCCATAACAAAAAATAGGAAAATTATGTTATCATAAATTATCTTGTTTTACTGTTCTTTTTTCAAATTCTCACCTATAGTAGTTAGCACAGTTGTTGCATAATAGAAGGCGCCAGTGAATTTCCATTGTTGTCCAGCCTTATGAGGCTCCGATTTCAATACAATAGTCTCCATTACTCTATAATCCTCTTCCGTAATATTATATTTACGGAGAATTATGCCTTCAATAGCTGAAAATAAAATATAGGATTTTAATTATGAAAGAATAAATTAAATAGATAGACAGACTGGTTGTTCTTAACCCAATTTGGTGTCGCGGGGTAATGTCACTACTTTCATGTGCTTCTAAGTGGTTTATGGCATGCATGGAATTGGTCAGGTGCAGCTTCCAGACATATCACTGTGTTAGCAGTTATCATGATAATCTAGCTTATTGTGTGTGTGTAATCACATGCCTGAATCTGAGAAAAATGTTTTTAACACATAACTCTTATTTTCTAGGTTCTTTTTAAATCAACATTTAAGAGTGATCTGAAAAACGTTTTTCTTAATTCATAAGGAATAGACCTACCTTGTAAAACCTCAAATCGATTTCTCTCAGTGGTAGACTCTAATGCATCAAAAACCGCAGCACCAACTAGTAAATACGTGAATGTGCACACAATTAACGATAAAGTGCGGACATTTTGCTTCTTCATCACTGCCAAATGCGATCAGTGCCTTAAGGCATAAGACCCATACCATACAGCCAAACTCTTAATCCATTCATTCAAAATTACTACATCATAAAATACCTTTTTCTATTTTCAAAATTTGAATTAAGTGACCATTGTAGAATTAACAGCAGTTAATTTTTATTATATTTATTGTTTTGGCATTGATATGGAATTCAAATTTAGAATGTCATTTCCTTCTTTGCAGTCTCAACAATCAGGCATTTTTCACAACCGCTAAAGGAATATTTTTCATTTATATTAGTCAAAAAATGAATTGACTATGACTAGATTGGTTTTCATAAAATATTTTGATACTATAAAATTGTTCCCATGGGAATTCATACATTCATTCCACTACTCAGTGCATATATGGTTCTGAATTTTATAACCCTGTAACATTAAGCCAATGTTAAGACTCATAAACAAAAAGACAATATTTACAAATTTACAAGATTCCATTTTAAATAGTTCCAAATTTAAAATCCCAAACAAAGAACTCACCATAAACATTCAAGGGCGTTAACACGATTGTTATTCCTATCAAACGAACCTAATTATATTTCAAACGGCTTCTATAAATATTTAATCATCGGCAAATATGTTTCCTATAAATAACGCGCTGAAGTCCGCATTCACACGAATAGGTCAACGCACACAAATCGTAACTGGGTCAAACATAAATGCGCAAAGATTCCATCAAATTCGGTGATAACAAGCTCGTTTCCTCATCTCTAAGCATTATTAATGCCATAATTTAAGCATTAAACACAATTAATTAACAGATTCAATTTAAATTCTGTTAATATCTAGCTATGCAGTATTTTCTATACTAAGCCATTTAAACACACACTGACACTATATCACTGTAGGCGAAATTAGGAATTAAATACCGGACAATCATAATGAGTTCGTTTTTCTGTTGTTTTTAGGTTTATCATAAATAATTTAAAATAACAAAAAATAATTTCGCGAATAATCTGCACTTTCTTGACCTAATGTGTGTTGTCAGATTAAAAATAGAAGAAAGTAGGTGAAGAATGTTGCTACCAAATAAAATTTGATTTATATTAATTTATTTTTATTTATATCTTAACACCAATCTCAACTATTGTTATATTTTGAGGTAAATATAACAAGGTTACGTTAACATACACGAAGTAATAACATAAATAATTTGTGTAAAACTTAATTGTAAAAGGGTATGAGTTACTTAGCAGTTCTGACTTTTATCACTAGATGGCGTTTATTACAACTTAATGCAGCGATTGGGGCGTTTAAGCGCAATGTTTCAGCTGACCAAACCTAATTTTTATTTCACCAAATACATAAGTAGTTACTGTCTAAATGATACTGATTTTGTAATTGAATTGAAAAACAAATATCAATTTGAAGCGATTATATTTGATGAGTTTTTAGGATCAAAGGTCATCAAGGCTTTTAAAGTCTACTATTATAAATATTTTTTAGGAAAGCATAAGCTGTAGTATTACTTCCGAAGCATACATCCAATGTAAATATAGAAGTATTCAATTCAAAAACATGTAAATTTTCACGTTTATCTCTCGTTAAACTAGACAAAGTTTTAGTATTTGAGAAAGTAAGCAAAAAGGGCCGCTTTCCCTTCACGGCCTGATTGAGCCCGATGCAATACACGATGGCGTTGCGTGCGTTGCGTATCCAAAAATTTCCAATCTTAAAAAAAATCAGGTTATAAACGTTGGTAATGCTCAGATTCACTAATAGCGAATCGCGGGACTACTTAATGCCATCTTATTTATTCTAATTAGAATAAATGAGAATGAAAATGCAAGCATTAACAATATGAATGAAGGACTATTCGCTCGCAGTAGATGAGAACTTCTGCCCTATACAAGGATTACATAAACCTATAACAATTAGTTCTGAAATAAATATCATATATCGACGAAGCGAAGCAACCACACATATCCTGATGATGCCTACGTGAAGTGGCGAAACGCGTCGAGTCAAGTTATTGAATGTTGGTGGAGGTTATTTTCCTTCATCGGCCTAATGTAGCGGGAATTATAAGCGAAATAATTTTAAGCAAATAAATTAACAGAATAGTTGCAATAAAGCTGCAGAATGACAATTCTTCTCGAACGTTTCATTGGCACTAGAGTGGGGAAACCTTTCTCTCAAGTTCTGGGTCACTATGATCGTAGAACGGTACCTACCTAGCTTGTTTATGTAACCATCTCTTTATACATAAGAATTTCGGTTGTCATTGACATACTTTAAAACTAAGGTGCATTGTCCATGAAGGCGTTTTAAATTATATTATTAATAATAATAATAATTACACAAATCAAATACAAATTGAGGCAAGTAAAACAAACAATTGAAATACAGCTAAATGTTACCATTTGAATAATTAAAATACTGAAGACTAGACTTCATGGGTAATGATCCCTTTGCTTTGATAGTTTCATTCACAACAATAACAAAAAAAGTAAATTAATTTAACAAGCTTTAAGTATTTATGTAAACAAATTAACTGCAGGCCTTTATTATATTTTGCTGTGCCCATTTCACCTAGTAAAGCACCTTTCTTTACCCACACACACACAAATTCGTGTAATACACTATACACTGTATAGGATTGTCTATGTGTGCATTCATGTCAGATAATCGTATAAGAAGTTTGTGCTAGTGTGCGTGACATTGCGAGTAGAGATAGTTTTCCGTGATTCAATGCTGTTCGTGTGTGCGTGAGCTTTCATTTGTTGTGGTGTTGCGCTGGCACACGCAATGCCCAAATGGCAATACAATTCTTTTTTTTACTGTTCTAATTTTAAATTTTATAACTGTCAATATAAGGTTCTTTATGGTTGATGTTTGAATTGTGGCGGTTCTTTTTAGTAGCGGAAAAATAGTGACGCAGCGTGACCGGAAAATAATGAATAATGTAGGAAATAATTGTAATGCGATGTTTATTTATTTTAATTATATATTTTATAATAAAGTCGTGGGCTTGATGGAGCTTGTATTGTTTTTTTAACATACAAATATAAAGTTTTTACGATTATTAGAAAGTAACACTTTCTTTAGCGAAATAAAGACATTGTCTTTTTAAAAATACATTTTATCCAAAGCAAATATATTTACCCCTACAGCTATATTTTTCTAATTTTAATAAAAGCAAAGGTACAGATCCTATGCAGCCTAATTTTATTTTCAACTAGAATCAATTAAATCGTATAAATAATAGCAATAGGTCACCATATTATGCACATTGCACATACATAATTATTATCATTTTTGCATTATTATTTATTCAAACATGTGAAAGGAAATAGTAGATACATATTATTGAAGTTAGAAACAGTAGTGTAACAGTGCGCTGCAATAGAATGCAATTTTATGATGCTAGTGCTGTTCTAATATCGATATTTTATTTTCCCTCTTCCTTATGTCTATTTGGTTCGTTTTTTTTATTTTCATTATTGTGTAACATCTAAATTATGTATTTTTGCAATTTTATTAGAAGTCTAGTATCTATCCCTTTATCATCTTGAGCATACCATCCTATTCTATAATTAAAATTTCATTTAGTTTGTATAATAGTACTCCTTTTTATAATATATAGTCATAATGTAATTTTGTAGGTAGGCTTTATAAATAAATAAATATTTATACGATTAATTACTAAAATACAATTAGTACGTAATTGAATTAAGCGTCATTCGTTTTCAATTTTATCAAATTTCTAACCTATAATTAATCAAATAAATTTCGATGTCTTTTCCATACATATGTACTGTACAATATAGTTAGTAGGTACATTTTTGTTTAGCTTTAGTTTAAGCATCTTTAAAAATTATATTGCTATCCTAATAGGGTGTCGCATTGACATAATATAATTGTATTGACATCCTTAAAATTAAATGTGACATACAGTAAAGATATTTGAAATATAAAAGTTCATTGATGCTGTATTTACCGTTCGGATATTTCGCGTTTTTTTTCGATATTGACCGTTAGATGTTCATTTTGTTATTATAACAGTTATGTATGAGTAGTTATAATAATTGATGACCTCTGTTACGTGGAGATCCCAGCTTCGATTCCCGATGTAAATCAATATTTATTCGTAATATATACTTTTTAATTATGTAGGTCAGAGATTCTCAAAGTTTTTTTGTTGTGACACACATTTAACTTAAAATCTGTATATATATAAACAATAGTTTATGACAGGGGTCAGCAGACTTGTCAACCAGATGATCCGAATATCATGTTTGTAGATTTTCCCATGCCTTCAGAGAGCCGCAACATGAACTTTATTATATAACTTTATAATATTATATACTATAATGAAAGTCTAATTTGCTTCAGTGAGTTGTAAGAAGAGCCAGATAATCCTATGGCAAGAGCCGCATGCATCTCGCGAGCCGCGGTCTGCCGACTCCTGGTTTATGATAATAATTTTGAATCTAGAAATTATAAGTTATTAGTATCCCGACATTTGCAGTATAATTGAAAAAAAAAAAATATCGATACAAATAGTAACATCCCTAGTCACCTTAGTGTTGGCATTGCAAGTCCAATGTCAGCTTTCACCGGTTTTCAAAAGATTACGATTTTACGATGCACACTCCCTGCGGTATAAGCATTGCACTTTATAGATTACACGTGTAATATTGATCCTTTGCTAGTAATTCCGGTTCACCTACTTTAACACTAGATTTACCAGCTTAAATATACCTATTTTTACCAAAACCAAAAAAGTATATATTTGTTACAAATATATATAAAATTCATAAAACTAATGCTTCTGTTATAAATTAAAGAAGATTAGAAGAATTAAAGAAAATGTTACACGCAGCAGAAATTTTAATTTGATCTTGCAAGACTAGTCATTTTGACTGGTCTGTACAAACTAGTGTTAAATATTGATTTTAACTGTTTTCTATAATTCACAGAAAAAAGCCCTTATTAGTAGCCCACAGAGGCGGCTCGTTCTAAAGAGCGCTGGTGCAGTGCACTCCCACGAAAATTACAGAACTTATATTACAGCGGCGTAGTAGTTGTCTAGTTTATTCGCGAACACTATTCAAATAGTCTTTTGCGACTTATATCATTTGATACGTCGGATTAAACAATCAAAATTGTTGGTTCCAACTCAAAAATGCATCTAATGCAATGCAACCGACTTGAGCTAGACCTGTAGCTTTCACTCCCTTCCTATAGGCAGCCTAGATTACTAATAATTTGTAATAATATTATTTTAGTACCCAACGCCTGAGAAATCTCTCACCTCGGTTATCTTTCTCTTTCCTCGAATATCATAATGATTATGATAATGCTATCGACATTCTGAACAAAACTAAGAAACTACAGATTTCATGGAACATAGGACTGGTCCTTTATGGTCTCTGCGCACTAATCTGTTACACAAATATCCTGAATTCGTAATATTTATTGACATATGTGCAGTGGCATAGCGGGGGAGGGGGGCAGGCAGAGGGCTACTCACAAAAGGGCGCCAAATGGTCAGAAAAACAAAAAAATATTATTTTAAATAATTTTATTAATTTTTATTATAATTACTTTATTTATTTTACTTATTGTATTGTATTGTATAATTTATGACAGTATAACAATGTACTATCAAATTGTTATAATCACTTATTCGTAAGACAAAGCAATCGAAATAAGTCATAATGAAGTCTGATGAAATATTATTCTTTGATCGTATTAGATCTTTAAAAAATAATATAACTAAGTTTATTAATAATTAAAACACAATTAAACAAACGAACAAAGCACACACATAGACATATGTATATAGCAATAGACAATAATAGACAAACGCGTTCATGTCTGGGTATCTACCACAAAAACTTTCAACAAAGTCTAAAATGGATTGATATATGTACTATATATTTACAAAACCTTCATATAAAGAAAACATGTCGACTATTTCGTATCATTTACATCTGCTTTCCTCAGTTTACTTACCAATGCAGAAGAATCTCCTCGAACTGTAAATTTGTTTATCTCTTAAAATAACAATTTGCATGTAAATTGTGTAAATATAGTACCGTAACAAAACGGTATTTAACTACCTAATAGATTACGTCATAACCTCAAAATAGACTTTGACATTTGATCATTTTCAACATTTAACTCCACGCTTTGAATGTTCAATAAAAACTACAGATACATAATATAAATAATTAACAAAAATGAATATAATAAAAATCGTGCTACATTCCATCAAAATAGTTTTTTTAAGTGTAGTTTATAAAATAGCGAAACAATGACCCGAGAAAATGAAAGAACAATAAAAGTGTGGTACAATAAAGAACCTACATAGTGTTCCAAATTTGAAACATTTCCCACACGTAAAGTTACGCGGACGAATATTGAGTGCAGGCCGTTATTCGTGCGGCAGTGACCTACATTTTCTTTATTTTTATTACAACACTACAATCCATTACGCGGTTTATACTACACAAGCGTTAGTTTTTCAAGCAAAAGCATCAATGTATGTTGAATAAAAGAAAGTAATAGTAATTTCTAATATTGGTACCAGGGACAAAATGGCTGCGCTTTCTGATTTCTCGACGAGAAAATGATCTAAAAGCGATAAATTTGAATTATCAATGTGTTACGTTGAATGAGGCAACGTTATTGTAATAAATTTCCGTATATAGGAATAATTATATAAATGATTATTTTATTAAATAATAAAAAATATTTTTATTATGGAATTTTGTGCATATTATGAAGTCCTGTCTGTCGTCCCGGGGTAGTAGGTACAGTGGGCTTATCACGAATTTAGTCTGGCTTTCGAATCGAGCTGTCACAAGTAAAACGGATCCGTTAGCAATCGGGGTCATGAATTTTTACTAACGACTAACGAGCACTAGCAATCTTGAATATTGAAGCGAACTCGGTTCGAAAGCCAGACTAAAATTCGTGATAAGCCCACTGTTAACACCCAGCAAAGCTCACTTCTAAAAGACCAAGCAGCACAAGCTATAAGAGGGGAGGATAGCTCGGCGAGTTAAGCCCGGGTATGCCTCGTATAAAGAACCTCAGTTACAACGTAATTAAGAAATTATGTATGCCTTTTCGATTTAACTACAAAACTTTATAGTACTTTCCTAAAAATTACAACAACGTAGACTTCCCATGACTATATTGACTGTAAAACTTTCGAAAAGTCATTTAAAATTAGCCGCGTTTTATATTTTTCCTAAATTGAAAATATACGTTTCGTTTGGTATATATAGTAAGTAAAACGTCTCCAACGCTCTGCCCACACTTAGCTATTGAAATAAGCGTGAATATATTAAATACATCATTAGTCAACTATTACAACAATCATAGCTTGAGTACGAATTCTATACTATATCAAGGATCGTACATTTCGTACATTTAACGTAACTACTGCAGTTGTCGTCCAGGGGTGGCCATGCCATTTTTCAAAATTTGAATATTTTGCGAGCCGCAATTAAATACGTATTTAAAAACTATTTAAAAAACGTTGCACTTAGTCTTTCATAATAATAATAAATACTTCATTGTTTTAAAACATAATAATAACAATACAACAACAATAGGAAGCAGATTTAGAGCAATTGGCGATCTTATCACTAAAAGTAATTTCTTCCAGATAACCAATTGTCATAGAAGAAGCAGTAATAGTATTATTTCATATTTCTTTCATATTTGTTGTCAGTAATTAAATAGACATTTTGAAACACATACAGAACGATAAAATTTAAAAAAATATATAATAGAACAAAAATGGAAAGGGAACTCGGGTACATTTATGGAGAGCCACAAATTTAAAACATAATAATAACAATACAACAACAATAGGAAGCAGATTTAGAGAAATTGGCGATCTTATCACTAAAAGTAATTTTTTTTTAATTTTTAAGTTTTTTATAATTATATTAAGGCTTTTTCCTTCGCCAAAAAAGTTTGAGAACAAACGAACAAACAGATAGAGTAGTTACAGGTAAGATCCGTACTCAATGTTCTCGACAGCATCCTACGCTTTCAATAAACGAGAAGTACAGTTAGTTAAATTTTATTATTCATATAATGACGCATATAGGCCAATAGGAAAGGTTTTTTTATGTGACGTCATGTCTATAAACAAACACGTCAGTCCGTTTTAAGAAGGTTCCGAATTTGATTCCCGATCGAAGGTAAGCTTCATAGATGTTTTAACACTATCTCTTGTCTTGATATTCAATACCGGGTATCAGGAAATTGTATGTATATGCATTTTTTATTATTTCTTTCTAAATTGGAACTTTTATCTGACAAAACATATCAGCCCCATAGTGCCTTACTTAAATCTATAAAACTTAAAATTAAAGGAGAGGGAGCCGCTGATGAACCATCTTGCAGAAATCCCAACACACACCCGATGCCGGTTCAGCCAGAATGGTCTGCGCTAAACCGACATCCAGCCCGCGGACTCTGTATATATGCATTTATTATTATTATTACATAAAGACTTGTGTATTTTCAGCGATTCTAGTCATGCTGGTTTACTCCTAAGTTAAAAGTCCCTTATAAAACCAAATCGCCAATCAGCATGCATAATAACAACAAGATGCATTTTACTTATGCAACGTTACAAGCAAGACGTATTTATGGCATTATCTACTCATTACTTGAATTTCAGCTTTCTTCGACATACTCTTAGACAAAATGGCCAACGCAAAAAAACCAATGCTTTCTTTTTCAACGCCGATGGGAGACAGATGATTAAAATAACACAAGCTAGAAAAGAACAGTCATATATTATGTTATTGCGTGCGAATGTTGCATATAATTACTTTAATTGAAACAATGTTGTAACAACCAATTTAAGTCTTAAAGAATTTTAACCCTTATCAACTGCAGATTTCGTTAGAGTAGAGTTGAAAGTTGACTGCAAAGTGTGGACTAGTGATGTGACGTTTTGACGTCTGGTTGTCGATTCGCGTGCATTGAAAAGTGGGACAATCGAAAGCCTTTCTCCACCGGTTAGGCATTTTATTCCGTTAGTTTTTTTGGGCTCGCCATTACAGTGATATGACTGGTGGCATCATTTCTTTGTGTGATATCTCCTAGTAGGACCTTTTGTTCAAAATCATATAGATTTTTAAAAGTAAATGATGTTTATAAAGTTCATAAAAATGTATAATTATTGTTTAAGATTATAGTGAATAATGAACATAGAATTTATGTGGTTTATCATCGATATTGTTTTTATTATTTTTCTATTTAACATTTACTAAGTATTTTTTTAAAAGTAATAAAAATAAAATTATTTATAAACATCTATCCTCTTAACGTAATCTAAACGAATTATCTACAGTTTTTTTTAGCATCAAAATATAATTCTCCATCTCATGAAAAAAAAATATTAACATTTTCTGAGATTATCACTACAATAACGAATTGCCTACACAAACCATACTAAATAACAACTTTAAATCACTAAATAAAATTGAGATTTTGTAGATCCTACCATATCAATAGGACTCGACGATATAAAGATAAAATAAGAATTAGTTTAAAATGCTAAAAGTAAGGTCCCACTGAAGTAACGATCGTTTTTTTTTCGCTCCGTCACGTTAGATCATTCCGTTCCATGGAAAGTTCTGGTAACGTTCCAGATTCAAAGTATTGAAATCTCGTAACTGTAAGTCGTGAAATTATGTAATTGGCAGTCGCGGTTTTTTTTTAAATCGACATTGAAACGGTTCACGGTCGAGTTTTTTTTTTTAAATTAGGTTACCAACCGTTTTTCTTATTGGATAACAGTTTAGTTGAATTACATTACTTTTCTTTTTGTGTAGAGCTATTGTGGTTAATATGAAGTAATTAAGAAATATTTGACTGTATAATCACAACTCTTATAATAAACCTTTTTTAATATAACACGGTAGATTAGTTCCGCGTTATATGAAAACGCGTTATAAGAGTGCCGCGTTATAGAGGGATTACTGAATTTCTTTTAACCAAGACTCGAATCCAGGACAATTAAGGAACAAACTGATACGCGCTAATTTTAGTGACTTTTTGTATATACGTACATATCTATATATGTATTAATTGTTCGTTGTGGTACTCTTTAGATCCCAGTCTGATTGTGTAGCTGTTTTTCTATTGTTTTGAACTAAGTGGGGTTTGTACGAACTAATAGCAGTAGGGGTTGCTCTTTCATAGGAGTGACTATTATAAAATAATCTAACAATATATGATTTTTTATTAATCAATTTATTAACCAAAATTAGATTCATATAATTAACATTTTAATGAAATAAATATCAACAATATAAGTAAACAATTTATGTTGCAGCGGGATTTTAGAATAGATAGTGGTTAAACTAAAACACTAGACAATCTCTCAAATATTTTTTAAAATGTTATTATTACAATTAAAAAGTAACTTTCATTTGTTTTCAAAACAACTGAAAATGTAATCATAAATTTGTTTCTAAATAAATCAAAATGAAGTATACTAAAATGGCAAACGAAGAGAACGTAATTGAATGAATAGTTAATTATTAATAATGTAATCGTGTGTGTTTTAACAATAGGAATTTCAAAATGGCCGCCGAGGAAAGTGTGATCTTGAGGAAAAGAGAGAAATTATGAAATAGTCGTACCTACTTCCCGCGCGTTTCGTCGCTTCGGAATTCTCACAGGTGTTCCACTGGCAGATACAATTTTATAACTTACATGGCTGAAATTATTCGTGAATATGATTTGAACAACATCGCATTGATTTAATTCATAGATATGGACAAGATAATAAACCGCATAAAGTCATTTTTATAACATTTCTAAAAATTTTATTCTAAAACTATCACGATATAACATTTAAAGTTTTGGGAATTTATTTTTATAAAATGTAAATAATTGTTTATATAATGATTTGTCTTCGCGTCGCTCCCTTCCTATCTCAAAAGAAATCTATAAACTAAATCTAACTATATAGTATTTGTATTAATATATGTAGTAGTATAGTGTAGTATATATTTATTGTGTGTTCACTTCTACGCTACTCTTCATTTTGCCTGAAAAAAAAAGGAAACGTGTCCTGATGATGCCACGTGGGGTGGCGGGACGCGTCGAGACAAATTACTGAATGTTGTAGCGGGAATTGTAAGCGGAATAGTTTTGAACGGTTTCCTTTAATATGGATTTCCGCAAAGTAACGCCTGACACAACTAATTTTGAAAAAAAAAACCTGTATATATGATTTTTTTTTAAATCCACTTTACTTTTTTTTTAAAAATCTTTATAGACATAGTGTACTAAATAAAAGCTACAAATGACAATCTGTTAAAACAAAAGACATTCAGTACTTAATATTAAGTATAATACTTGTATCTATTGTTAAAATAAAACAATTATTACAGTTGCTCATATTATTATTTGTTTTATTATTATTATATTTGTATTATTTATTTATTTATTTATAAAGCCTACCTACAAAATTACATTAAAACTAAGTATTATAAAAAGGACTACTATTATATAAACTAAATGAAATTTTAATTATAGGATAGGACGGCATGCTCAAGGTGATAAAGGGATAGATACTACATTTCTAATAAAATTACAAAAATACATAAAAATAAAAAACAAGAACCAAATAGATGTAAGGAAGAGGGGAGAAAGAAAAAAAAACACAAACAAAAAACAAGATTAAAATTCTGGTTAGTTAGTTTGAAGATAGTTAGTATCGGGATGTTTCCTGTATTTTGGCTTGTTGTAAGAAAAAGCATCTATGTCAGTTCTTTTAAATAAGTAATTGCATTGTATTTATTGTAATTATATTTTGACTAGTTCAAGTATTTCAATAAAAACCTATAGTTATAAAACTTATAGACTTAGACTTACTTAGAGACTTAAACTACATAATTAAAATTTGTTATAAGTGTTAATATTATCTACAATATAAACTCTTTATGTATGTACCTACGTGACATGCGCAATCATAGTGCATAGTAAATTATTGAGGTCGGAGAAAGTTTGGCGAAAGGTAGACTGGCTCGAATGGGGCCAAGTGAGTGTTATCATCTTGTAGTTACGTTGTTTTGCGGTTACTGTGACGGTTGTGCGTTGTGCTGTCACACTTTCTTTCAGTTACCTTCTTTTTTTATCGACCGACTTCTCTGCTATTAATATTTAATAGTACGTAACATTTATAATACTTGATTTATTTTTATTTAAATAATACAATGTCCTGACCCCAAATTTTTTTATAACACAAATATAAAAATTCCAAATATTAAAAAAAAATACAAATAATAATGCCACATGGGGTACTACCCCGAACTAACGAACTTTCATATGTTTCGCATTGTTAATGTAATCTTAGAGTAAGCCCCCTAACCCTGGCTTAGATTTAAGAAAGGCATCTAACAGTTGATCTTTGTTTTGATTATTTTAAACATTATTAATATCGAATTTAAAAGGCTTTATGCGGTTTATTTTGATTAATTTTAAAGATAAATCGTTATTAAGATGTCACAATCGATATAAATTTTTCTTTTAATATTTCTTCAGATCTTGTCTACAGACTTAATTTACAGACACAGGATAATTACAGTTATTATAATTGAATGTCTAGGATAGCAATAAATAAGGCATGAGAACAAATCCAAAGAAAGAACTGATTTATTGTATTGGCCAATGACAGATGACAGTTTACTTTATAATTTATTATGACAACGGTTACTTAATATGTCTTTTGCGGCTTACTTTCGCGATTGTATTGATCCAAATTATTGAAAGCTTTACGGCTCTTATCTCACAGTGGCCACGATTACAACTAACTTTAGATAGATCAGATTAAAAATAAGCCGCAAAAAGTCTGAACTAACTTAACAAAAGTAGCTTTATTACACTTTAATACTGGGGGTTTTAAGCCGTAAAACGCCTAATAAATAAATATGCATTGCATAATTTGCATATCACAAAAACTTTCACTGTAACGGTAAATCAAAACTGGGGCGACCGTGATTGTCTGTCTGTCAAACACATGAATTGTACAATGAACATTGTAAACAAATGCTTTTTACTGCAACATGATAGTATAGTACATAATCAATCCATACATACCTTTTTAAATTTAGATGTAAAAGGATACCAACTTTACTTATCATAAAACATGTATCTATTCATATAACTAACATAAAAATAATATAACACAACCGTCTGGATGCCTCCGATGATATCTCCGGATCCTGTTAATATGGTAGGTAGTACCTCGTAATTTTACAATTTTAATTAGTAGTAATCGTAATTTTACAAACGTATTTTACTACGTATTTAACATATAAATTTACCCAATTCTATCTCAAAAACTACTGGACCGATTTCAAAAATTCTTTCACCATTTGAATGCTACATTATCACTGATAATGCTAGGCTAGGAAAAAAATTGACAGAGAGGTAGTACTAAGAAAGGATTTTGGGACAGGGGTGTGATAAGCATTTTCATATTATTGTGGGCTGAAACCTGTGTGGTTGCACCCTGGATCTGATCTAATTTTAATTCTTGTGAATTATGTATTAATAAAATTCAGTTTTTTTGTTAATTATTTCATGTACAGGCTATGATTGGCGAGTTTCTTGTGTTCTTTTTCTCGTCATACGCCTTTAGTGCCAAACTTTAGTGCCTATACTAATAAACTATTTTCATTTTATGTTGACTGAAATGTGAAACATAATTAAACTTCATAGAGACTTTACATCTTGATTACTACGCGAACGAAGTCGCTGGCAACGGCTAGTGTTTATATAAACAGTAATTTTAGCTCTTAATACAATAGTGTATGAATAGAAAGACCAAAGCGGTTTCATCAAACTAGGTGACCGAGTTGGTAGAGAAATGGCGAATAGAAAGTGACCCCAAATGCACACTATTAAACTGCATAGCGGTACTTTTATGCATATACTATATTTATTATTATGGTTGTACGTTTACGGGCATTCTAATTTAGGATGGGCAGGCGAATTTAACACTAGATTTACCAGCTTAAATATACCTATTTCTACCAAAACCAAAAAAGTATATATTTGTTACAAATATATATAAAATAATATAAAATTCATAAAACTAATTCTTCTGTTATAAATTGAAGAAGATTAGAAGAATTATAGAAAATGTTACACCACGCAGTAGGAATTTTAATTTGATTTTGCAAGACCAGTCATTTTTACTGGTCTGGTAAATCTAGTGTTAAATGTGGACTTTAAGATACGCTAAGAAGCGATCTCTTCCAGGCAAACTTTGAGATGTAGAGCAATGCAGAAGAGAATTTTATTTATAAAGCCTACCTACAATATTACACTAGAACTACATATTATAAAAAAAAAGAAATAGTGGGAGGTACAAATAGATACAAATATAGATAAACATATGAACTATTTGTTACATAGATACATACATAAGCTAATAATGACGATAATTAGTACTATATATAGCATAATTATAATCTTAAAATTAAAATCATATATTTAGTTTACTTTGTGTTGATTTTGAAATTCAGAGATCATTGTGTATATTTTGCAAAGATATTGTAATTGTAGAATTAATCTTTTCGTATAATGATATAATAAACAATTGCGAAAATATTGTACAAATAAATTAAAGGTAACCGACCTCTTCAGCCTTGATTAACATAATCACCGATCAGAATCACATAATTAAAACAAAAATAAAAATTATTAACTACATGTTAGTTATTTTATAACTGATTTTTGTTTTTGGAATCTTATTAAAAATTAATTAATTTTTAATTTGATTGGCGTCCAAATAACCAGTAGTAATAAATAAATAATTTATAACGGATTATATGATTTTTGATTTCGGAAATATAATATTAAAACAGAAATTTAGAGTATCTAACATTAAGTCTCTATCTATCTATAACAAAAAGTCTTCAATGGAAAGTGTACCTTATAGTAAACAAAACAAAAGTGTGCCGCGCCTAACTGGAAAACGTAACTAACTCGCTTACATTTATGAATGGAAAGTCTTTCTTCGTGTATCGAACACGCAGGTTGCGTAACAGGAAACTGCGATAGAGGGCGTTCAAGTGAAAGTCTCACGTCACTGACCCGCCCTGCGCAGGCGCAACGTTACGAATGTCAATGTGTTGATTGATTTGCGAAACTGTTTTCTACTTTTGTGATATACCTTCAATTATAAAAAGTAGAATCTCTTCCTATTGTTAATTGACATTATAGAAACCGAAAGAGAGAACAAAATCGTTTCTTATTTTAAATATCTACTTCATAGCAAAACAAAGGAGTCGCGATTAGTATATATAACTATATAATATAGTAACTATAACATTATTAGTTTACAAAATATTTCAATGGTAGTTCAATTGTTTTTTTTTATTTTATATTATCTCAGCATATGACCACACTCCGCCTGATGTTAAGCTAGAGTGCGGTCCATGAGCATAGACAACTGTTACCACAGAGAGACACATCTGCGTGCGACTGTCGACTCCACTATGCCGGCTTGAGGAGACGAATTTATAATATTTTTGTTGGAAGAAGTTTCACTATTTATAATGTAATAATCAAATCGTCTCTATTTTATAAACGAAGAGTCAAATTAAATGCATACATATAAAATATATAATAATATGATATAACATATAATTGTTTAATAAAATGGTCGTATATAAAATGACGTAAGAAACACAGTAGAAGCCTTTATGTAACTTGTTACCTGTATCATTAGCGGGCCTTGAACCTGCTCGAAGGAAGAGCATGCGTGTGCAGTAGGAAACCACGAGATACTTCCTTGTTTTGCTGTACGAGCAATTATTGCTTGTTATGCGACTCGCTTCTTATGACAATAACACTTTTATTAGGTGCCATGGGCGTAGCCACGGTGTAAGCGCCCCACTTGGCTCTGACCTGTAAAACCTAAAAAACTTAATTATCTAGATACTAACTACAATCCCTACTAATATTATAAATGTGAATGTGAGTTTGTTTGTCACATATTTTTGGAGGTACTAGACATAGGATATTTTATATTAAAAAATATTTTTTACTATAGTTTCCAACTGACTATAGTTTCAGCTGTTTGGACTCATATTGATTCATTTTTATTGAAATGATCCCTGGTTCTTATTTAATATCCTAGTACTTAATATCTGTATATGCATAAACCAGCCTTTTTAAACCTAATTCACTTTAATTACTTTTACAAAAACAGTTTTTAGTTGAATGTACCTGCATTTGCTTATTACGATACAGCATTGCAAATGCTTCCGATTTCTCCGAGTGTGGTTTCAAAAGGTTCAAGGACCGCATGAGTTGAATACCTACAGTGTTGCGTGTTACGTAAACAAATTTAAATGCAACAGTATGTTTGTCAGACAATCGCTTTTCACATACTATAGGTCCACTTGCAAAAACAAATGAAATTCATACACATTGCAGCCAATGAAAACTCTTGAAAATGTTATTTACACTATATTACCAATCTCTTATAATCTAAGCACACACATCCGTTCCCATTCGCAACCAATATCCAAGTCCCCATTCGAACGTCCCTCGCGTTCCTCTTTTGTTTCATTCCAAATTCAAATTTACAGTTTTATTTATAAAAATATCCGGCATAGCGGATTGATTGAAGCCGACGCGACGGGCCGCATTCAAACAGTTATATGACGGATAAATTGCCCCTACCTACCACTGTCTTCCAGAACTAAGAAAAACTGTAATATATACATATATCCAGGACAAGGGCTACACAAAACCAGCAATAAATGATAATAATAAATAGTTATAATTAAGTATCCGGGAATTGAAGTAGAGACCTATGCGCTAACCACAGCCCCGTAGAGACCAATGTACTATTTCATTATGTACCTGTGATGCTAAAAACATCTGCTTACTTCATCAGGAAATTAAAGGCGTCATAGAAGCAGGTTCAAGGCCCGGCCGCATGACTACGAAGTTACATAAAGCTAACGTCGACCGGCAAAACGTTTCACCTTACGTAATAACAAGTTGAATGAACTACGTCAATATATAGAACGTAATAAGTTTTTTTTGCATTAAAATTATTGCTTTGCAGAACATGGGCATTAGATAAAAGGATCAGATATCCTTCTTTGCAGTTGTCTATTTTATTTAAACATTGAATAAAATTAGAATTAAACATGAATGCTAAAACTTTTAATGAGTCGTTACGATTTTAAAGACAATTTAATTATCTGAGTGAAAAATGGTATCGTCCAGAATTGGATGTTAGTGACTGAAGACATCCTTTAACGACTTTGATGTGATTAATTAAGAAACGAAAGTAATGAACATGGTTAAGGTGAAAGTTTAACTTCTGTCTATCCCAATTAGGATAAACACACAAACTGAGTTTGTTATGAGATTACATTACGTTAAAATAAAAAGAGAAGTCAGATTAATCTGTTAAAACGCCACAACTTCACTATGCCTGCCCCAGCAGACTGTAGAAATCAAAACAAACTACATATGCTAATAAATACGCTGTCAGAATTAGTGATTCGGTACGGAACCAAATAGCGACCTTCCGAGTTACACCCACAAACGGTCGATCACCTGTCTTTACAGTCTATGTGAGCTGAAATGTACATTCATGTTTTAAATATTAATTTACGACAAATAAACGCATTATTTGTTTACCTCATTTACTAATAAATCAATCAAAATCAAAAATCTTTATTTCGTATAGAATCTACGAGAAGAGATCGCAAAAACCTCACCAATCTTAAAAACCATTAAATGAAACCTCCAAAAACTTTAGATCAATTTTAATGTCACTAAGAAAACATTAGCTTGTATAAACACCGTATAAATTAAAAAAAAAAGTAAAATATATAATTGTTTAAAACCGCCAATCGATGTTTTAAATCAGGAGCTGTCAACTAAAAAGGTCATTCGACAACTTAAAAAGTAATACTCGTTAAATTATATAGAAAAAAAAAAACAAATGAAGTCTATTAAATTTTATATTTAGAATCATGTTCGTGAACAATCTCAAACATTTCTTTCATATATTTTAAAATAAAATAATAGCGACTTTGCATGTACAATCAAATAAACTATTTTATTATCTATTTTAATATTCAAATACACTAACAGACTGAAATTTACCAATATTACTTATTTTCTCATATTAAATGGTCGTAAATGCAGTAATTCGATACTATGAAGAAATTATTTTGGCAGGTAATTTTTGAAAGGACTTGCTTGACCATACAATTGGCCATAGAACCTGAACCGTTTCAATGTCCATTAACACACTGAGTTACTATTCATAATGATTCCGCGCACACGCTGAACTTTCCCGCGTGTAGGGTAACCACTTTGCAAACTCACTTAAATATCAATTATATTTTATATTTGTTTTAATATGTGTTAATTGACTTCGCATACTGTGGTTTTACTATATACTTCTTTTTAAACTAACTGCCTCCAGGAAAAGTCGTTAGTAACTAAATACGATCATTATAGAGACGATACATTACTCTTTAAGCCCTACAATAAGTGAAGCGTAATCATCGAATTCACAGCTACTATAAATTATAACTAAAGCACAAAAGAATATATTTTTAAAATTCGAGTTACAAAAGTAACAATAACTCTTCTTCATTCATACCGCGTATTGTGCAGTTATTTGGGGAAACAGATTATTTTGAAGTTTACGCACTTTCTGACCGGATATATTAGACACCTATATGTGTAAATTTTATTTATATAATGCCCCGACTCTAAACTGGAATATCCTGTACTATGGGTACAAAGTACAGAACAACAAAAACACGAAACAAATATGTATTTATATTTTTATAAATAACTCTTATTTCTCTAGATTGAGGTTCGAACTGAGACCTTTGCGTGAAAAGCCGAACTATCAATTGGAGCAGCGGTTCTCAAACTTTTTTGGCGAAGGAAAAAGCCTTAATATAATTATAAAAAACTGATTTATATGTATTTATGAATAATCATATTGCAATGTAATATTTAGTTGGAATATTTAGATGTAACCTTATAATCTCCCTTTGGTAGGTATTTCTTGCAGTATTTTAGCCCTAGGATTCCGTGGAACACACTTTGAGAATGGCTGAATTGGAGCATAAAAGGTAATAAAAAATCAATATATGTTATTTGTATTCTATTAAAATATCTATAATATAGTTTAGTATAAATATATATTGTTTTACTATTATATTATAAATAAGCATATTTAAATAGTTTTAAAATATATGGATTATAATTCTATGTAACGCCGAAAGTTGAAGTGTGACGTCACGCCACGACAGAAGGTTGTTGGTCGCGTCATTGGACACAGATGTTTTTAATGGAAAAAATAACATAGATAATTTACTTGACCTAACCCTTAACTGCAACTGGTACAACCCTTACCATGGATATAAAAATGTAAAGGCCTTCAATACGACTTTAAAGTTACTGTAGATTGCAAAAAAAAAGAAAATGAATCATTATCAACCCTTAGAAAAAATACACAAGTTTATTAGATATTTGCAGCGCATGTCTACCACGTCAAGCTTTGCTGACGTCATGGGAAAAACCAGATGACGTTCTTCATGGTAACTATATAGGTCATTTCGGGTCGCCGTGACATTTCTTCAATACTGATTCGCCTTGATGAGGTAAATGATATTTATTAATCATAATGAACTCAAATATACCTCATATAAATGTCCATCAAAAGATTGTATAGTATAAAAGAATACGCGTGTCATTCATTTATTTTCAAAAGCACGTGACCTTTTACGTTTCAATATTACAAAATACAAGTATCCGATCAAAACAATATTCTATTTCTAGAAACTACGACGCAAATAAAACCGAAAACATTATAAAGTTTGTTGTTGACGTGTTTCGAATAAATGTTTTCCGTGATAATAGCACATCCTTATATTCTTTCATATCTTCAGACATCACGCATCCTTTCTCTGATTAGTTTAATATTTATTATTTATAACAGCCTTTATTACGCAGTAACAAATATCAGATGATAATAAACAAAAAAAACGCAATAGTAAGCCTTACGTGGCTAAATATATATAGGTATATGAAACGAAATGAAATGAAAATCGTTTATTAGCATAGGCACTAAAGCCGTGCACTTGCTATCGTTAGACTCTACCGTGACTTCGGAAAGGCGTGTGGCGATAAGAATATCACAAGAAACTCGTCAATCATAGCCTGTACATAAAATAATAATAATAATAAAAAACTGAATTTTAATTCAGAAAAAAAAGTGAATAACAATTTATAAATCAGATTAGATTCAAATAAAATAAAATAAATATCGTGACTGTACTTCATTCATTATAGAAAGGCTAGCCTAAACTTGGATTATCTAACATTACTCCATGTGACTCATTATATTAGAGAAATGTATCAGTGGAAAGCATGAGTCAGTCTGTTTTTAGCTTAATGTTAAGAATGACGTCACGCGCTGATTCACTGCCAACCCTTTGTAGTGACGTGTTACGCTAACATTCGTGAGGGCTTTCCGATGAATAACGTTGATGCATATAACTTCGTAGTCGGTTAGTGCGTTTGCGTAGACACCTCGTAGCAATGTTGTACTTAGACCGAAATGCCCAGGTAATAAAGTATGTTTCATTTATTTTAAGCAAATACAGTGCCAACTCTATATAGCGACAATTAACACTAGATTTACCAGCTCAAATATACCTATTTCAACCAAAACCAAAAAAGTGTATATTTGTTACAAATATATATAAAATAATATAGAATTCATAAAACTAATTCTTCTGTTATAAATTAAAGAAAATTAGAAGAATTAAAGAAAATGTTACATGCAGTAGGAATTTTAATGTGATCTTGCAAGACCAGTCATTTTGACTGGTCTGGTAAATCTAGTGTTAAGTGTCTACGCATTTTACGGTGTTATTGAGAGTTGTCGTTAAATGGAGAGCAGAAAAATCGATTTTATTTTACTATTATAATATATATGTATTTACTAATAAATTATAAAGAATGTACACAGCTGCAATTCTTAATTTCTGCTACTTAGAAAGTACTGTTTATTGCTTAATAAAGACGTATTGTTGTCGTTATTTAGAGTGGGTGTGATTTTCATAGGTATATTATTGCTAAACCGACCAAAGTAATTTTGACGTTTTAGGGAGTTGGTCGTTAAATCGAGTGGTATTAAATGAAGTTTAAAAATCATATTATTATAAATACTCATTTTATCCTCCAAATTGTATGTTATATAAGTTATTATTTATTGGATGATTCACAAATGCGCCAATTTTTAAGTTCGTGAGTGAGCATTGTTTTTATTATATGATAATGAGGCAATAGTTGTGCAATTGAATGATACATGTTGTGGTTTAAAAATTAAGTAGAAACCATCGACATATATATACTAGTGTAGACGCCAGAAACGCGATAGAAAAGCGATACGTCTTAGAGAAAAGAGGTTGCGGCGGTTTAAACTATGTCTATAAAAATCTATAATAATAATTTCTGACAAAGGTCTAATAGTATGTATTTGAAAATAAATTGAAACATTATTTAGTTTGTTCTATTAATTTTCATTTGTTTTGTATAGTAATAGTTTATTATGCCCTAACAAGGCGTAGCATTGGCAAATAATTGATTGTTTTGACATCCTTGTATTTATTATTGTTTATTGTACATACGATCGGGAATCAATCCCACGATTGGTGTGTCAATAGACTGGGCGCTAACGACTGCGCCAAAAATAGTCTTGTTTATTTAAATTATAAATCTAGACTTACATCTAACTTCGTAATACGTATTACGCATTAATATGACCTTGAAGAACAAAAGAAAAACACAGAACAATCTCGAAGCTTCAAATTCGCAACTTTATAATTTGAACCCTAACACGTCCTATTAAAGAATCGGCATTATATATATGTGTAGCATATGTGTATAGCAACAATTGTGTGAATTATTGCACAATCTGGTATATTGCCAAATTATAGGTGATTGCACTTGGTAAGGATGCCCGGGCGTAGGTTCGACACCCCGTCGAATAAAACATGAAGTCATGTGGTTTTTGCGCATTTACTTTATTTATGACTTTGTTTTTTGTTATTCTAGAATACATTCTCACATAATTCTTTGGGATGGATAGAGATGTATTAGTTCTTAATTTTAATTATTTTTAGATATTAGTTATTGAATGTTTATATAGTCAATCAGATTGTTGATCGGTCCCACAGGACAGGCTTGGCCTAGTGTGGGAACCAGCGGTGAATTCTTTATGTATATACATATAAAATTTGAATAAAATATTATTATTATTACAATTACATGATATTTATATTTAAGAAGGAGGTGTCCTAGGAAACACTTTTTAGATCACCAACTCTGAAAAAGGTAAATAATAAGTACCAAAGACGGAGAAGAGTCACGGCTATGATACAAAAGAAAGTAATACAGAGAAAAGTTGTTATACTCTTCTGTTTAAACTGAAACTTCTCTCCTTCTGAATAATATTTATTTTACTTATATATGTATTCATCACCCGCTACTAACAGACACTGTTTGCCTGGCAGTTGGTTGTTTGAAAGATATTACTTTCAGTGATAAGATCACCAATTGCTCTAAGTTGTTGTTTATATATTAAGACAGTAATTCTTTATAGTTATTTTATTGAATTTACAACCTATTTCATAGGCAGTAGTAATAGAAAACCTCCATAGGTAGTTGTCCTATCTATTTTACCTTCAAACAGTACACCAACCTCAAGGGACAGACAAACGCACATTCACCCTCCCAGTCGTTAACCTCCAAATTACGTTTCAGGCAATATTTTATTTACCTATTCTAATATTTATTACTGTTACTTTTATATCTATTTTTAAAGGATTTTTATATGGAAATTTATTTTTTTATAATTTTTACTTTTTACATGTTTTTTCCCTGAAAAAAAAAAGCCTTTAAAAGAACCTTGACGTTTGTCTTATTCTATAAACCAAGCATACTTGAAGCAATATAATGTATATATTTTTAAAAAACCTATATCTATATAAATATATACGTACGTATATATCAGAGTCGAAACAAAATTCTTTTTTTTTTTTAAATAAAATTAATATATGTAATGCATTAACCCATTAAGTACCATATTTTTTCCAATCATTAGAATCACGTAAAAAATAATTTAAAAAATATTTAACCAAATGAAACTGGTAGGTAATAATTCGTTTTTATATTTGTTTTCAAATGGGAACTTACAATGAAAAAATCTACAAAATTGAATTTAAAATGTGGGTCATCCCAAATGGTAAAATTTAAAAGTGAATTGAAAAATCATATAATGGGTCTGAGAGCCTTGTAATACTGTTGTGTATATATTGTCCACGAAATGCACTCCCACGAAAATTACAGAAGTAATCTATATTTCTTCATAATACATATAGGTTAATTAATTCATTCTATTCTACTAGGCCTAGTACAATAGTATATTATATTACCTATATCTACGCCGCTGTAATATAAGTTCTGTAATTTTCGTGGGAGTGCACTGCACCAGCGCTCTTTAGGACGAGCCGCCTCTGTCTGAGAGCCTTGTAATACTGTTGTATATATATTGTCCATGTAATCTATATATAGTTATTATTATAATAGTACGTTATGTTTATAAATTATATATATGTATGTGAATAACTCAATTCTTTTTGATAATAAAATATCTCAAACCTCAAGTGTTATGAATAAATATTTGTTTTGGTCGGGGATCAATTCTCAACTCTTGTTATCAATTCTTGAACTCACTGTTACTTCAACATAATCCAAAAAGTAAAGATGTAATGTGCTAATTATGTTTATTATATAAGGAAAGCGGTAATTTATATTTTTGTATTGGTTTTCAGAATGTAATTTATTGCAAAAATAAAAATTATCTATTGCCTATGTCATTGACCGTAACGTTCGTCAACCCTGTTTAACAGCCAAAATTGACATCACCCCCGCGTAAGTCACTCACCTTTTTTAGGGTTGACGCATAGCAATAATTTTTTATTATATAAAAAACTAAATTCAGGGTCTATATCTAAATTTATTTTTTTATATTTTATTTTCGAGATAAGTACACATGATACTTATACAATAAATAATTAAAAACAATTGAAAAAATTTTTAAAAAATGTTACTACTAGGTTTGACTCATTAGAAGGAATTAAATTACATAAAAAAGACTAAATATAAGGATTTACACATATCTATATATGTATATCTCCGGGTCCAGTTAACATTGAGCTAGCATATTACCAATTTTCGTTTTTTATTGAGATAGCTTCAATTAAACCTTTTAATTATATATCTCATATTCAATAAAACAATCAATAAAAACAAACAAACTAAGCACAATAACAACTTTAAATCGCTCTCCTTTCAAAATTGCGATTTTGTAGATCTAACTACTTATGTTAATAAAATCCCAGCGTTATACATATACATATATGTAGATATATTATGTTTAACTAATTTCGCACAATCATTATGAATATATATCAAAATAATAACAAGGAAACTGTCATTATCTTGTCCCTAGCCAACGACCGTATGTATTAGGGTTGGCACAAATTATTTCTTTATATATTTTATATATATGCTCCTTTCCTTAATATTTCCAAACATTAAGAACAATCTATCCTAGTGTAAATTTGTATAACTGCCTAATCAGATTGTTACTCGATCCTATAGGACAGGCCAGGCCTAGTAGTTACAAACTATTTTAATAAAGTTATTATTATTATTATACAAGTTACAATCATGGGCGTAGCCAGTCATAGGCTCAGGGTGGGGCAGCAGTCTAAAATAATATGTAACCAGCAAACTATACCCACGGTCTTACCCCGGTTAATTTTATTTGTGTCTACTGACAACTGTCGAGTGTTAACTTTCTTACGGATATTAAGTATTGTAGTTAGTACCTAGATAATTAAGTTTTTTATGTTGGATTAGGTACTTTATAGGTCAGAGCCAGGGTGGGGCAAGTGTCCCACCCTGCCCCACCTTGGCTACGTCCATGGTTACAATACCAAGTCCGAAATAAATCGAATGTAATCGGCTTCTTCACGTACATGTAGATAGAAATATTCTTAATTTTAATAGTACCTTGTATTGAAAAATCAGGGTTGTATTGAGAAATAATTCGCAAAATTTTATAATTTTATTATTTGTTATAATCATTATTATATGCCTATCTAGTAGAACAAAACAAAATAAAAACGAAAACAATAAATTTGTTTTTTTTTACAATCAATTTGTTAATGATTAATGAGCTTTTAAATGCAAAAAAAATAGACTAAAAACAGAGTAATAAATTTTTAAAAAACTAATAATTTTCCATTAAATGAAGTAGAGTGCATCAACCCTAGTCTATGAGTCAAAATACTAGAAGTCTATTGCGTAATCCGTTGGAGTCACCGACCGCGCGACCCGCGACCTTGTCCGGAGCCCTATTCTTGACTCATTCATACACGCTTCCAATCATAAATTTTTCCACACTGGAAACAAACAGTGAATGAAACTAAATAATTAATTGAAATTACCTATTAAATTTGTTTCATTTATTATTAATATTATTTGTTAAATTGACACTGAATTGTATGACATCTTTGAATTTGGAACATATATGAACTATACTGCTCAACTGTTAAACAATGGTTAACCGTAAAATCAATATTTATTTGCGGTGACAGAGAACTCATAGATCACACACTAGCTTAAAATCAAAGTTATAAAAACAAAAAAAAAACAAAAAATTGTATATATAACCAATGGAAATATATGTAATGCTTAAATAATAAACAAAACTAAGATAGGTGTCCTATTTTGACTCTATGAATAAATATTATGAAACATCGGAAATTGAACTTGAGTCCTTCATATTACAAACTAACATACGACTACTATATTTAAAAAAAAAATAGTTATAAATTTTATTATTTAAACGTGTTTTGTTTTATTATATTTAAAATTAGAAAAATGTTTCGTTTAAAAACTACAAGAATAGGTATCTTTAGTTAGTTTGCGCGAACCCCAGTTAGCACGTGCTATTGTTTGGTTTCAAACATTATTACTTAAGTTTATGAAATTCGCGCCTTTTTTTTCTTTAAATGTTTTATGAAATATTTCTACACTTTTATTACAATTAACGTACGTACTTGACTATATTTAGAATATTAAATATATAGTAATAACGATATAATATACTTTGTACTATGGGCATTAGGACAAGAAGAACATAATGATAATACCTAATTCTGAAAGTATTAAAAAAAATTTTTTTAATGCCTAATTATTTCGACTGAAAATCGAAACTGGGAGCGCTAACTATTAAGCCCTAAAGACCTTAAATATACACGATAGAAAGATTTTTAGCAAAAAAAATCCCATTATTTTTAATTAGAATTGTTCTAATAAGACGTGACCCCTTCTGTCTCCAGAATTCATTTGATCCACTACCTACGGAACATCCTGTTTATTATAAAAATATAATTATTGTCTTCATATCCATCGAGATAAAGTGGCACTAAAGTTTTTTTTATTCAGTTGATTAATATTTATAAACTTGTTAATAATTAGTAAATAACTATATGAAAAAACGCATTCAATTTTTTTGATATTATTAAAGTAAATATCTTTAGAAATTACGTAATAATTATATCAATTCGTTCATTAAATAATATTTTGTATATTTATAAACAAATAAAATTTAATTAAAGTGGAAAAAACGATTGCGGACAACACTCAAACTATTCTGTCTAGAATCTAGATTGATTATTTCAAATCTGACCCTGAAATGTGTCTAAGTAAGTCACTTCACGGATGTCACCCTTGAAAGTAGCAGTAATGACAAATAATTAATCACGTCTGAAAAAGAAATTGCGCAGAAATAGATTTGGGGAAAAAATCATTGCGCAATAAAGAGATAGCATCTAAAATTTGGCGGTCAACAACCCGCCAACACACACCTGCTAGCAAACACTCGCACCCTATCGCGAATTTTCGTCCCACGATCACGCACACATCGGCAAGGTCTACACAGATAGTGTGTACGTAATCATCTCACTCACACAAGCAAACATGTGTGCGTAAAGTAACTGAAAAAGTTGTGTTTGTGTGTGATTATTTTTCAGACTAACACCAGTCTGTGTTTAGGAATGACCCATCAATGTCGCAGGTTCGAATCACTTCGGGTCAATTACTTATGTGGAATGACACGTTACTCAACTAATATAAAAATGACGCAGTATACAATTTTTCCAACAACTTCTTTTATTAAAATTATTTTCTTCCGGGTTCATTGTTAGTTTATATAATTTTTAGATCTAATTACATATATAATATCTATAACAGTAAGATGGCGTTACGTTTAAAATAAACGAAACTAATAACAATAAAAAAACAGTCGACTATTGAATATTCATTATAAATCCCACGCACAAATCTTATAAGACAGAAAACATTGCCCTCTGCGTGTATCCAGACTTTTCCTAACGTGAAAAACCGTCCATAAAAAAAACTTATCACAAATGAATTTATACAAAACAATACCAAAAACATAAGTGAATATAAACCTTAAACGCATTAAAACAGAAACCAAAATTAGTTTTTTGCGGCTTACTAATAAAGGTTTGGTAAATAAAACGCAATATTCGTGCCAATTTAGTCTTTACTGCGGAGGTTTTACAGGCGATAATTGTGTGCGTAAAATGCCGATTGAAGCCCAAAATATAGCGAAAGGTCGTTTACCTAGAGAGTTTTGGCAAGGTCGCGGGTGTCATCGGCCCGGTCGAAGTTAGGGATAATGCCCTGTACAGTGTACACGTCAAAATATAAGAGATACTCCTACAATAATCGATATCACTGTCTTATAACAAAACATAAACAAATCATTATATGATACCATTTATTCAATTTGTAACCAGCTTTAACAACCACTATGCCGGCTCTAACAACAAAACGCCACTGTGGTCCTATCAAAATGCATAGTATATTTTAATATGTATGCCAAATAAATGTTCTGGATGCAAAAAAACATGTACCTAATAGCATTCCAAAACCCGAATGTAGTCCAAGAAGCCGCCAACCTAAGGGCTTACTAAGAAAATTGTAAAAAAACATTACAGCTCTACACGTATAATATTAAGTGACAGCTCTTAGGCTCATTATATGAATTACTAGCCGTTGCCAGCGACTTCGTTCGCGTAGTAATCAAGATGTAAAGTATTATGAAGTTTAATAATGTTCCGCATTTTAGTCAACAGAAAATGCCTATTACACCCCTGTCGCAAAATCCTTTCTTAGAGGATGTCTACTAACTACCTCTCTGCCAAATTTTTTTTCTTGACTATACTGATCAGTGATAATGTAGCATTCAAATGGTGAAATAATTTTTGAAATCGATCGAGTAGTTTTTAAGCCAATGCATTACAAAAATACAAATCTTACCTCTTTATAATATTAGTATAGATTATTTAAATGTAGGCACTTGTTTTTTTTTTCTATTATATATTTTTGTCCTGATATCCATAACATATAGGCATAGTATAAGGTTCAAAAATGGCGCGCAAATTCAGGGTCCTCTCATAGTCTACGTACAATATTAATGAACGTTAATTAATTAACAAATAGATTACATTAATGTCGGTCTACTTATCACTGTATTTCGAGGAAGTGACTTTTTCACGCAAAACTAAACTTACATCATCACAGGAAAGGGGAATTGCTGTGCCACTGAGTAGTGTGACCATGCTTTATCGTTTTTAGGTGATAACAAAAAAAAAGTTAAATAATAAACTAAAAATTTACATATTTACAGAAAAGCTAGTATAAGTAATATTCTTCTATTGTAAATTCTTAAAAAATAAAAATCTTCATTAGATATATGTATAAGATGGAAGAATAATTAAAATTTATAGCGAGTGCGATATCGATAAAATGACAACACTATTACGTTAGTGCATCCCTACCCTCACTCCGAACACGTACATTCTAACAATAATTGTTTATTTATTAAGGAATTTTAATTTAAAACCCAAAACGTTTCTTTTTAAAACTTCATGGACTTTGGACTGGAAAAAACAATCATTAGAAAGGGATAACTATATTCTTATCGTGTCTAAGTTGAGGCATGTGCGAAAGGGATGTATATATCTCCTTTGCCGTTCACAATACTGCGATCGTTTCTCTTTCTATCATTTATATACCTACAAAAACTGCATTCATTTGAAAATCGCCTATGGTTGTAACTTGCATCAATAAATTATTATTATTAAACATGATCAGTTATTTAAGCTATATGAACGAATTGTTTTTGTAATTTTTCTATTTAAAAAAGTCCGCATAACTTTACAAATCTATGTCAACCTAGTAAATGTAGCAACAGGAAGAATGAGCGCCGAGCACCGAACGCGCGCTTGCTTCGAATATCGCACGCAACATTCGCTCTATAATAGCCTCTTTATTGACAATTGTATTATGAAACAAACTAGAGATGTTACAGGGAACAAACCCGACTCCCGTTTTATAATAACACTAGCTGTTGTCAGCGACTTCGTTCGCGTAGTAATGAAGATATAAAGTATTATGAAGTTTAATGATGTTTCTTGTTTTAGCGACGCTGCCCTCACGTGACTGCCTATTCGGAGACCTCCTGTAATTTATATAGCCTATATTGATCAGTGATAATGTAGCATTAAAATGGTGAAAGAATTTTTGAAATCGGTCCAGTAGTTAGTATTAGTATAGAACAGGGGTCGGCAGACCGCGGCTCGCGAGCCGCATGCGGCTCTTGCCATAGAAGTATCTGGCTCTTCTTACCATACAATAGTATATAATAAAGTTCATGTTGCGGCTCTCTGAAGGCATGGGAAAATCTACAAACTTGATATTCGGCTCATCTGGTTGATAAGTCTGCCGACCCCTGGTATAGAAGTATAGATTGATAAAGAAGTCATCAATTTATTCATGAGAAAAAATGTCTAGAAACTTACTTACTCATTAATAAAGGCCTCTGTTGTGTAGTTAGCGTCGGTTATAGGGACAACTCGGGTTCGATTCTCAAACAAATATAAATATTATTTGATAATGTTTATTATAATGACGTCACAATTTGATAATTACGGTTCTTATTGCCCGTACATTGACCTAGGCGAACTTATATAACATGTAGTGTAAAACATGTGCTTATTATATTTGTGTTGGGGCGTGACATCATGCCAATAACAAGGGTTAAAGAACCGCCAACCTACAAAAGATTCGATGACCAGCAGCAGTATGGTAACTCGCCTAATTTATATAGAATTATTTTGGGACGCATTCAGGCACGCAATGTGTTGGTAACGATCGCTATTGAAATTAGGTTTATTTAGGTACAAACTATAATCCTATATTACATATATCATTATCGTGAATGTAAAACACGATATATTCTATTTAAAAAAAAATACAAACTAATAACTTTTTTTTCATGAAATGAAACGAAAATCGTTTATTAGCATAGGCACTAAATGTGTACTCTTGCTCATCATTAGGTAATACCTCTGAAAGGCGTATCACGAGAAGAAGACCATAAGAAACTCGTCAATCATATCCTGTACATAAAATAATTAACAAAAAAGTAAATAACATTACATAAGTCACATCAGATCCACGGTGCAACCACACAGGTAACAGCCTACAAAATAATATAATAACTATAACCATACTCTGTCTGATGTTAAAGCTATAACAGACAAATGTATATAGACACATTCGCGACCACTATGCCGGCTTGAGGAGACGAACACATACCAACCAGATTGAAAACTCCAGGCTGATCCCGAAACGCGCACGTGTAGTTTCCGACTTACTATAGCGTTTATTTTGTTTAATTGAATTGAATCCGATATTTTAAAAGTTCTACAATTAATATGATGACAGCAAGATGGTCAGAATAAAAGTAATGAAAATAAAATTTATAGGTACCTTAAGAGAAGCGTTTAATTTAGTTAAATCATATTCGTTAATAACGATCAATAAATTTTCAGAGAAACTGATGTGAAATAAAAATGGGGATTAAAATGAATTTGACAATAAATTATCACAATATATTATGACAATAAAAGGAAAACAAAAACAAGAAAGACCAATTATCAAAAACCTAAAATCTTCTTAAATAAGTATTTTCAGCTTGAATTAATTGAAAATGATATTTTCTGTTATAATTACTATTTAATTTTAATATAATGAAGAGATGTGAAATCATTGAACTTCCCACTTGGAAGGGAACGAAACCCTATACGGTCAATGGCTTCTGAACCTTGTTATTGAATATAGACAATTGAACGACGCCCACAAACATCTATGGAGGGAATGATCGATGGTACAGGTAAAAGCCCTACGCTCACACCGTGTCCTATTAATCTACAAAATCGTAATTTTACAGGAGGACGATTTGAAGTTGTTATTGTGCAGATTCCTCGTCTATTCAACTAGGATAGTCTATCAGGACGAGGACAAGGAAAACCTACTTTTTGTATCTATAAATCTATATTACGAATTATTTATTTAGACCTAGAATGACTTTTTTTTGTAGTTTTACCAAAATATGTGAAACATATTTAATGTTAGGCAGTCATATGACCGATCGTATTTTGTTTTTATACGAATTTACCCGCCTCTCTAGTGTTAAGAAAGGAAATAGTGATGTATTTAGTCTTGTGCGATACGGTTTAATTAACAATAAGTTAAAAATAATTAAATAATAGTTTTTATACATTTTTTTTCGATATTTATAACAATTTTACTAACTAATTTAAACGACATTGTAGTCACGCCGAGATTTTTTTTTGCAAATCTTTGTATGTTGTTCAAAATTCCGAGAAAATGAATGTGTCACTCATTGCGTTTAGAACTTTCGTTTCCATTTTAATTTTATGTTGTGTGTAATTTTTACAGAATAAGGAAATAAATGTTATAAATTTACGACATTATACCAAGAATATGTGTTTTATTAATGGGTCAATACGGGGACCGAACCCGGGTGTTTTTCTTGTTTAAAACAAAGCATCAATCCTATGGGTGTTCTGTTGTGACGCAAATTACTTTTATAAACGTTTTATGTTGGTATTAAAATATATTAAGGCTCACATTATAGTAGTATCTGCCTATTACCATTTTATAAGTAATCTTTTTATAGAAGTTTGAAACAAAAGAAATAGATTGTTATTCCATATTCAAAATTAAAATTGTTGTCTATGACAAATAGGTAGGGCACATACATCCATTTTTTTAAAGCCACATAATAAATCTAGTACTATGTCTCATGTATTAAAATATATACCTGTAATCTAAGAAAAAAGGTTAAAATAAAAACTTGTCTATGATGATTAGGGATTTATTAATAATCTTAATATTTTCCATTAAATAAAATTTATATATTAACAAATATATAAATTGTATACAATAAATTTATTAATAGTGAAATTTATTATTAAAAGGAAATGGATTGATTTTCCGCACGGCCCCGCCTTAAGAATTTACATGCGATTTTCACCACGGTCAATGACCTTCATAATAAAAGTGTGCCATGTACGGGGATTGAACCCGGAATCACGAGAACTAGGTCCCCTTACATCTGTAGAATAGGCTAGTTAAAGGTTAAACACCGAATTTTCCGTTTTTATTTGTAATTTCGTTGCTATGGTTATATTTATTTCAGTTTATGTGTTACTTCTAAATTCTTGTGCACGTTTTTTAATTATACATTGTACTAGATAAATCAAAAGTTATGAAAATTTCCAAAAATTTAAATATTAATTTAAAGATTAATATGTGGTCTTAAATAACAAAATTATAAAGCTTTTAAAAAACATAGATACGAATTTAAGAAAAAAAAAACACTATCGCATTCCATTCTTAAAAAATGAGAAATGTATGAACCATTTCCTGTTTAATTTTGATTCAGACCATGATAGCTGCAAAAAAAATTCATTACATAAGATTCCATTTAAAAAAAAAAACATATAAATTAGCCAATAACAACAACATTTTAAAATCTTCGATCGCATTCCATTTTCCAAAATTTAACAATAAATTCCAATTTTAAAAAAACTATAAAACGTTCTAAAAACCAATCACGATCGAATTCTATTTTCAAAAAACGAACCGTTAATTCCTCCATTAGTTACATAGAACACGAAACAATTTGGCGAACATCGACCTCAACATTTGATTAAAGTAATTTAGCACAAACTATTATACATTAACTAGTCCATAAAGGTCATAGTCCTTTGCGAGAGACTGTACGAAAGTTGTGTGACATCATCATTAGATAACCTAAATTATGTTTATATGCTCTAGTTTCATAATTATCTTCTGTTGTTATGCGACACTTTCAGAGTTAATCATGAATTACTGAATTTTTAATAAATAAAGTTAAAAACCAGTACAGTATTTAAAAATTTAAAAAAGATTATTAAAAAAACTTTTTACAATAATTATGACATTTTAGAGAAACTAATGTGCAATAATAAAGCGGATTAAAATAGTTTGAAAACGTAATTATCATAATGCATTATTCACAAGAAACGGAAAAGAACAACAAGAATGATGACTGAACAAAAGTCAATAAACCTAATTTCTTTTTAAATAAGTATTTTCTTTCAGCTTGAAGAGGAGACCGCCACATCATAAATCATTTCAAATTATAATTGTTAATAACTTAAGAAACTATATAGTTTCTGAACTTGAACAACGCAAGTTGTTCAAATATAGTTAGTGTATATACTACAACCGCGGCTTCGCTCGCATTTAAGTCATTAAATAAGTATCACTAAGATCTAAAATAATAAAGTGGCATCTAACCACAAAAATGACACCTAACCTCAAAAATTCAAATAGTTTTATACTGCATAATATAAAAATGACAGACGAATATAAAAATAAATATAGAAAAAATCCAAACATCTGAAACTATAGTCAATTGGAAACTATAGTAAAAAAATATTATTTTTTTTAATAAAAAGCGTCCTATGTTACTTCTAGTGCCTCCAAAAATACAAAGTTTAATGATGATCGGTTAAGTAGTTGTTGCGTGAAAACATAACAAACAAACTCATATTCACATTTATAATATTAGTAGGGATTATTTATAGTTATATACTATTAAAGTGTACTTGAAAAGCCGTAGCTCTTTTCATGACCTGGAAATTAGAGCAAAAACTAAGGTCATTCACATCAATTAAAACATTACATTTCATACTTCATTGCTCCGATTACGAATATTAATAATTTACACAAGATAATAGTAACATTTGTATTGTACAATTACATTGTTTTGTAATTTGACCTGAAAAAATATGTTTAACTATGACTGGCTACAGACGATAATAATTATTTTTATATGACAATCTGACAATTAACTGGACTAGAGTCGTCATTCATAGGTAGAGAATGGACAGATGGGAGATCATCGTTTAGTCTGTAATACGTTAAAAGTCTCCTAATTCTGTTCTGGATTTTCTCATAGAACAAAAATTCCACGAAAAAATATTAACAGAAACCTAAGGCATTCTGCTTTAATGCTAAAAAGAAGGGAGTGTCGTAATATTTGAATTTATTAAAAATGTACTATTATTAATTATACATAGTTTATTTAAGTAATTTTTTTATTAACGTAATGACATTTTTTCAATACATAAATGAAAAAAATAATTTTAAAGAGTAATACTGTCCAGGGTAGTACCAGCTCTTTCAAGCATGAGGTGCAGCCCTATCTCTCGTGGCAACGGTTTTGTTGATGACGTTTGTCAAAGCAAAAAATACAAAACTTACTTAAGAAGCAAATATACCTAATTAAACAATATCACTTTGTTTTGCTCAATAAAGTATCCCGCGCTTCCCAAAAGTACCTGTCAATCTGAATGGAGTATACGTTTCCTCGAACCGGCATAGTATAGGTGACTGTTATACGGAGATATTCAAATTAAAAAGCATAGCACAATATAAAATATTAAGCTTGAGTTTTTAATTATCATCTATGAATATAATTTAGACAAAGAAGTTTTCAATGTGTTTTTCTTTCTTCAGTGATTCTGCGCACAAAGATGCAGTGTCATTCGGCCATAACCTTCATTTATATTCAGAAATTATGCATCGACCTTCTGTCCCAAGTGTTTATGAACACGCATTCATCATCGGGTTATTTATAATTTCCCTTTAAAGATTATCTTTTAAAACAAAATATTTACTTTCATAATATGATGTTTACTACATATTATTTTATTATTGCGTATAATTTTTAAAGAATTAACCTGATGTTACTAAACTGTAATCAAGATTTAGCTTAGTGCCAATAAGTAATCATGGGAACGCGTAACCTAATATTAAATGGAATTCGCTACGATGATCAATGTTATGTAAAAAGTTTGATACCTAATTGATCCATTTTTTTGTTTGTTAATTATTTCATGTAGAGGCTATGATTGACTATGACTATGTTTTTTGTAGTCTTCTTCTCGTTATACGCCTTTATATAAACTATTTTCATTTCATTTCAATACTAAAAAAGGATTTTAATACATTTTTCCAATAGTTCAGTTTGCTCTTAGTAATAATGTGCGTGAATAAAAAACAAAAGTAAAACATTTATTTATGTACCAGAATCATCATGACCTTATAAGGATGAACAGGCGTACTTACGTGCACTTCTCAATTACGTATATTATCTTTTACACTGACGGCCACAAATAACTCAACACAACATTTTAGACAATTGAAACCGTTATTTTTGTCACTGTGCTATGAGATATGTGTTTATCAACAAATAACAAAGTTTCAGCTGCTGTTTCAGTCGCTTCTTACTAATTTTTAGAACAATTACATCCTTCGAATGACTGACTATAATAATAATTTTGTAGAAAAGGCATGAATAAAGAAATAATAAAATTTTAAAACCAAATTCCGATTTACCTTGGTGTCCTGTTTTTCAAACTAAGGCATTCGGAAACAATGCTCGGGCGTAGTTTAAACCGTTATCACCTGACACTTGAGTGTACAATCTGTGCTCAAGTACGTCGTTTATTCTGAAATAAAATCGTATATTTTTACTTAAGTGTGATTCTAATATAAACGCTCCAATAAAATCTTATGTATGCATCTTATGAATGTTTTTATCAAGGCCAAAAAACTAAATATAATTTATAATAGAGACGTGTTCCCTAAATTATGTCTACAAGTGTAAAAAGTGTCTCACAGAAAACTCGGTAACCATGAACAGTTCATTGGTATTATAAAGCACTTCCTCAACACTTGGAGGTCGGCGGCCATTTTGGATTTTTTGACGTTTTATTTTTGGTTTTACGTGGAATTTACAAATTGTTTTTATTGCAATAAGCGCGTAATGGGATCCTTTGTTATTGTAGCAAGTATTCGTATTGTTGGCCTTTAAAATAATTACCAGTATAATATTGTTTTGTATAATGAATATATTAATTAATATGTCCTTAGTTCTTTTTATTGCTGAGTTTTGTTACACCAGGGGTGGCCAACCGGTCGATCGCGGCAAGGCAAAAAATATAAATAAATAGACCAGCCTAAAATTTAAAATTAAAAAAATAATAAAAATTTAAGGAAACAATCTCATATGTGATACGAAAAGGAAGTCCTAAGACTGTTCAATAAAAAATATTTTATGATTGTGTACTAAACACTATGCTGTTTCATTTAAGATTTCAAGAAGTATAGGTATAAGTGGTAGATCGCACAGGGTTTCGTTACTAAACAGTAGATCTTATGTCTAATCAAGTTGGCCACCGCTGTGTTACACCGTATGTAACACATTAGGGAATACAAGAAGCTAACTAAAACATATACCTATTGAATTTAGTGATAATTTGTTTACTAACATTTTTCGATATAAATAGTAGTAAAAAGAGTGGGGCTAGCCCAAGGACTGGACACGTGCTATTGACAAAAAAAAAGAAAATATTTTCTCTTTCATAATTCAAGAAAAGTCGTAATAATATTTAAGTATTATAATAATCAATATTACAAAATTCTTATCATTACATCTTGTCAATTTAAATTTCGAGATAAAAAATTATTTTCGAATATAACGAAATCTTTTGTTTTTTTTTTTATTTCGCATTTTATTATGATAATGATAAGGTGATAGATAACCTTGTTTTTTTTTTATAAAACATTCTCACTGCGAGTTCAATGAACTTGGTCATTATACGAGCACTCATTTTTTTCTAATCTGTCTAGACGTTTTAATTTCACATTTGTGTAATTTCTTTCTTTTTCACACAAATAATACTTATTTGTTCAAAATACATACAAACAATTCAATTGTTTAATTATGTTGCTATTATACAATCGATACGCTATGATGGCAGTTTTGACGTTTGTCTGCTCATGAAGTTTTGTAAAAATTTACAACTAAGTCTGAAGTAAAAATTATCATACTTTATTGTCAACTAGCTGTTGCCCGCAACTACGTCTGCGTAATAATGAAGATATTTCATATTTCAGTCGACAGACAATGCCTATCACACTTCTGTAAAGTGGCATCGGACTATAAAAATGACACCTAACCTCAAAAATTCAAATAGTTTCATACTGCACAAATGCAAATGGAATTTATCAAAATCCTTTCTTAGGGGATGCCTACGTCATAGTAGCTTTATGCATGCAAAGTCTCAGCCCTATCGATTCAAAATTGACAAAGTTTCATACAAACTTTCATCCCCTATTTTATCCCCTTGGGGGCAGAATTGATCAAAATCCTTTCTTAGCGGATGCCTACGTCATAACATCTACCTGCATGCCAAATTTCAGCCCGATCCGTCCAGTGGTTTGGGCTGTGCGTTGATAGATCACTATGTCAGTCAGTCACCTTTGAGTTATATATATTTAGAAGATTTAGTATTCAAAAAACCTTTTTTTTGTATATTATTCTAAAATTGTCATTATACCTTGCCGGTATAATAATGAAAGCCAATGACTTTTTGTTGTCTATGGTATTGTATTATTGTAATTAATTGTTAAATTTCCTTAATAAACATATAAATAAACACTAATTTGAATTAATCCATTCATTTTTGTTTTTATCTTAATTTTTCACAAATTTTAATCTCGAGTCAAAATACAAGCTCTTTTAAAGATTTAAATATCTTACTGAGTCAATGAATGAAAAAGTACAATTTTACTTTACCCACCATACGCTGCACCCACATTGGTCACACGATTCTCACCCCATTGGGTGTCCCTAAGCTAAGATCTAAGAAAGGCCTTAGGGAGCATTTATTATCTGATATTAATGAATATACCTATATTAAGAGTTACTTACGGCCTTTTCGTCACGCGATTTTCCGAAGCCATTGTATTGTCTAATTTTCATAATAATTTTCATTTCATTATATAAATTTATTGTAGCATATAGATTATAGATCGTTCTCTAGCTCAGCGGTTTTCAAACTTTTTTGGCGAAGGAAAAAGCCTTAATCATATTGCAATGTAATACGTAATATTTAGTTGGAATATTTAGATGTAACCTTATAATCTCCCTTTGGTAGGTATTTTTTGTAGTATTTTAACCCTAGGGTTCCGCGGAACACATTTTGAGAATGACTGCTTTATGGTCATATACCAGGTAATTATAGAAAATATATTAAGCAGATATATACTATCTGCAAATATATTATGAATTTCTAAAATCTAATAAGAAATAGCTTCTATATTATTTATTGGAGATTAATTCGTATTTAATATTTTAAAAATAGAATTTCTTATACCGTTAATATAATAGAATAGAATACTATTTGGCCCTTATAAGCCGACATACGAGTTTTAAACATGACCTGCCTCAAGACACTAATGTTGGCAAGGACAGAACAGCGAAGTGAGTAGAGTCGCTCATTTTATTTTATGTGCACTTCGTGCAACGTTTGTTTTGTTTTTTTTTTGGTATGTTTCGTTAATTTATCAATTATTTATGAAACTACTTTAAAGGACTTTATGCGGCTTATTATTACGTTTGGTTTGAATAGTTTAATCTAACAATAAAATAATTTTGAAGCCGTAATAATTATTGTCTATTTCTGAAATTTTACGTTATTATAATCAAATATGCGTATTATATTTTTCTAGACTCACAACTATCCATTTAATAGGTCCAATATTTTTATGTTTATTAAGTTGGGTCATAGGAGGTGTTAGCCATACCAAAGTATACAACGTTATTTTGGTACTAACCAAAATAACCGGGAAGTTCGAATACGAACGATTATTTCAACAAGCTAATTTTTTACAATTCCCAATCGAAACATTTTTTTATTTATAATAAAAATTTAATGTAATGTTATTAAACGTGTAAGTGTATATGTCGTCCTGATATTTATGTATATACTACCGTCTCTATGACTTTCTTTGTTCTGTAGAACGACTCATGCCCAACAGGAATAACAAATATGTTTTGTCATGAATTTATCTTCAAGGTCGGACGACGCTTTTGTGGGTAGGCACGACGCTTCATTCTTAACTTTAACTGGAACTAAGTGCGATCTTTATACCGTAACTTTAAACTATAAATAGTAAAAAGAATTTCTTACTAGAATAAAAAAAAAACTCGTGGTTACCGCACCGGTTCCGAGACCAAGGTATAAACTATAAAGTAATTATACATATAATTTTAAATCTAAAAAATCTTAGTTTCGAATTTAAAATATTGTATTCGATTTTTAACTTCGACATTTCAAAATCTGACGTGCCTGAGGTTAAATTATAAATAAACAAACCAAACGCGACTAAAATCTCCATAAAGATTTTAAAATATCGTAAATATAAATTTGTTTTTATATAAATTGATTAATGAAGTAAAAAATCTAATTTAATTTATAAAAATCATTCTATATAGAAGCCGAGAATCGGCCGCCTATAAGATGTTTGGGCAAGTATGTTACCTCCAGCGATATTTACAAAATATTATCATTAATATAATTAAAATATTTTATTATATAGCCTTAATATGTATAACAAGTTTATTTTTGTATTTTTATATTTAATTAAAGTCAATAATTAGTACGTTCACCTTAATATTATATATATTTTTATTATTTAACTTAACATTTTTTATTATTATTTTTTCCTATATTTACGTAAATTAGTAATTTAGATTTAAATATATAATTCGTCTTTTCGTAAGTTTTGCAGCCACCGTTAATTAATTAAAAATTTCTTATAATGTGTTAATCTTCTATCTAAAGCACCTCGAATCACAACCTCATAGCATAAAGATCCCTTATTCGATTTCAGATAAAGACATTTTCTTAATTCCAATATTAATTTTTAAGTATTTAATAATAAATATAATGATATAAAAAAAGTAAATATTTGTATTGAGTACTGTTATTTCCTTGTTCTAATGCGTTCAAAAACGAAAACTGTCAATGAAGTGTTTCCTAAAAAAAACGTAGTTCTATTCCGTTCACCTTAATAACAAACATACTATAGAAGCAAACATTTAAGTACTGTAAACAACATTAAAGTACATAACAAAACAAGCTTACATGACTCGCGAGATATGTCCATGAACTTGCGGCAGGACGTTAAAATTACCACAGCGTTATATTATGCAAAGATTAAATAATGACAGATGGGACATTCCACTAAGATAATCACTCGCTTATAAAAACGTAATAAATACCGTTATACATAAATAAATAATCCAAACAAATACATATACAATTTAATTGGTTGTTTCAGGCGTTACTTTGCGGAAATCCATATTAAAGGAAATTATTTTGCTTATAATTTGTCTCGACGCGTTTCGCCACTTCACGTATATTTCCATTCGATACTATAATAATATTAATTGAGGTATTTCTATTGGGTTATAGAATCAGACTATGGACTTTATCATATATTTCAATATTTAATTCAAGACTCATCTATGCTTAATGCTTACGTAAGTCCCGCTAAGTACTGCAGCTCATAGATCGTCCTAAATAAGTACACTAATTCCTATAAACAACAATAATTTCGTTTGTCATGTTTTAAAGATGTTTTTTTATATAAATTTTCAAATTAAGTTATTAAATAAAAAAAATAATTTAAAATTCGAGCGCTTTGCGTACCCAATCACGTCGTCTTCCTTTTTTAAAATTGTTTTAACATATGACGCCGATAACGTACAAATAAAAACTAGTGTAACATGTAATGTAATGTAAGCTTGGACATAACCCATATCATTTTATGTTTACCCCTAGGTATATAATAGGATGACAGAGCCCCTATACAGCAGCTATTCTTCAACATCATAGTAGATTCATTATATATTATTATGACATTAGTATGTAAGTGGGCAATGCCAGTATACAGCGGCTAAATGAAATTGATAATTATTAAATTGATAAATTTATTTCATTTGTATTGACACAATTACAAATAATTTTTTTTAAAATTACTAAGAGTAATTAAATAAATAATGGGATCAGTTTTTGAATTCTATTAATTTACTTAATTAATTATTTTAAAACGGAATTGATAATTAAAAAAATATATTTCCTTTACTTTGATTTGTCTTCAGGATGTCTAAAAATGTAATAACTTATAGTAAAAAATACTGGATCAAAATAATATATAAGTACCTACATTCGACAACATTTACAATTATATTCAAATGTTAATTCTGTGTTTAACTTATTCTTTGATGCACTACTGACGTGTTCAGACTCAAGATGCAATGCCACGAAGGTCATATCATTTGCAAACACAGCTTATGTTTATTCCTGTGTATTTTATCGTGGTTTTCTTTCATTATTGCACATTACATTATATTTTGTTATAAGTGCAATGGTACTTTGTAAGTGGAAATAAAGCATTGCTTATTAAATACCTACGTAATTTCCCATTAAGATAAATAATATTTATATGAACTATAGGAACTAAATTTTATAATTATTTCTTAATATAATTTTATATGCCTAACTATTTACTTTAAAAAAATTTATAGGGCTTAGGTACTATCGCGTTTATTTAATTCGATATCAATGATAATTATAAGAAGAAATATTATCTGGTATTAACAGTAAATCTAATGTATAAATATTAATTCTCCAGAACAATCTAGAAACTATTTCTTAAAACAGTAATTTATCGAAGGATATCTTAAAATAACGAATAAAAAAGGATATGTAACTCTGCGCCGGCGCATCGTCCGTCCGGTGGATTTTATTCCATATTCGAATGGGGTTCGAGATTTAAATTTAGAACGGCGCGCGCCAACGGAAATCGTTCTTCTCTGATTCATGCTTGAAACCCCTTACTTTGACATTCTTTGTCTAATTACACTTTTACTAAGCCAATGAAATTGGAGAAAAACAGTTAGTTCGAATTTGTTTCGTAAAATAATGATAATAATACAGTAATATATTAATAATTTAATCCTTAATATGCATATTGGATGTGGAATATAATATCAATAATTTATTAATAACTAAATTATGGTGTTTTGCAATAAATTATTAATTTTATTATGCTCATAAAATCTCAAGATAATATTTTCATTATTACGTAAAAGAGGTCAATAACTTTATTTAATGCGGTGACCTTAAAACCTATGTTTAGGTCAGCCGTAGGACAGAGTAATAAATATATCCTTATAAAGTACTAGCTTTTACCCGCGGCTTCGCTCGCATTCTATGTTACTTCTAGTACCTCTAGTACCTCCAAATATATGTGTACAAAGTTTCATGATGATCAGTCAAGTAGTTGTTGCGTGAAAACGTAACAAAACAAACTCACATTCACATTTATAATATTACTAGGGAAAACATTACAAGCAAAAACAATAATATACAATTAAAAAACGTTTGTCACATAAAAATGCCTTTTTCTTAATCTTTATATTGTTCGAAAAAAGTGGGTTTTAAAATTTAAAATAATATCCAATCAATGTGTTTTTTTAAATTAATTTTCCGAAAGATTAATTAAGGCTTAAGGTTTAAGACATTTATTTCCTCAAAAAGAACTGCAGAAATTTACTAAATAATTATAAATAAACATATCGTACGTAGTATATTGCCAACACCACCACAAGGCATTCAAACCCATTATGTGTTTTTTTAACTCATATTTAAATTTACAAATATTTCTAATATTAGTTATGTTAGTTAGTAATTCATTATAGACCTGAACTCCTTACATTACTATTACAACATTAAGTATATTTTTCAACATAATATTAATCTTAGTTTCAACTGGGAATTGAACACAACTTCCACCAATAGAGCCACGTGCAGAGGCGGCTCGTCCTAAAGAGCGCTGGTGCAGTGCACTCCCACGAAAATTACAGAACTTATATTACAGCGGCGTAGATATTGGTAATATAATATACTATTGTATAGGCATAGTAGAATAGAATGAATGTAATGTAAGGGTAGTATGCATTATGAAGAAATATAGATTACTTCTGTAATTTTCGTGAGAGTGCACTGCACCAGCGCTCTTTAGGACGAGCCGCCTCTGGTCACGTGGCAGTCTTTTAAATAGGTTTATTAAATTAAACAGACTTAAGTCACACGTCTTTATCATTAGTAACATACTCAATAAGTAGGTAATTATGTTAAGGCCTTTTTGTTTTTAGATAATTCTTTTCTTATTTGTTTTATTATATTGTTCTATTTTTTCTTATATTAGCCCGTCATATAACTGCCACCTAATGTTAAACTAGAGTTTCATACATAAATGGAAGAGACATCTATATCTACTTAATGTTGTCGTTACTCAACTCTCTGTAATCTGAAATGAAATGAAAATAGTTTATTAGCATAGACCAGGGGTCGGCAGACCGCAGCTCGCGAGATGCATGCGGCTCTTGCCATAGGATTATCTGGCTCTTCTTTCAACTCACTGAAGCAAATTAGACTTTCATTATAGTACACTTCTCGCAAAAATTAAGAGAACAGCAAAATTTTCCAGATTTTTGGGTGATTTTCAACAGGCTGTATTTCAGTGAAAAATGGTCGTACAGGAAATAAAAAAATGAAGCTCCTGAAGCTTGAAAATTCTAGTTTTCATATTTTTTGGGTAAAAATTTTTAGGAGCTCCGGTTATCATGCAATTCTTAAATGAAGCACGAAAACAATTTTTCTAAATTTTTTACATGTTGTTTTTTGCTCTATGACCATGGGAAAATTTTTTTGAGCTACGCATAGCCTGTTTATTCAGCTTCAAGATGCTTTTTTCAGAACCCCGGTACGACCATTTCTCGCTGAGATATCGAATTTTGAATGCAAAAGGATCCTTTTTCATTGCAATATGATTATTCATAAATACCTATAAATCAGTTTTTTATAATTATATTAAGGCTTTTTCCTTCGCCAAAAAAGTTTGAGAACCGCTGATTGACCAGGCTGACTGGTCTGTCCGGCTATTAGGTTTGACGACCTGGTAACCCTAGACCCGACGATGTTAAATCCAGTTAAATCTATAATGGTTAAATTGCCTTTTTGCATTAGGTTTGGGTAATGCGGGAGTAAATTACAATGCAATACAATTAGCCTCTTCAATTAGTAAAACATAATGCGTAATGGGATAGGGTAAATATTACTATATATTTTCACCTCAAACACGTCTGAAGGTAATTCAATATTAGTGTTGGCATTTGTCGAGTGTTACCCTTTGTTTTTAAGTACACTCGCTGTTTTAAATTGTATAGCAGTTTTTTTTTGTATAAAATTTTTATATTTTAGATTTGGAACTTAGATATTGTTCCGGGCTTAATTCCTGATCAAAGAAAGCTATGAATTATCCATGAATGGAAACAATTGTATATGTATATATAAATATACATACATACAAAATATAAAACAATTAAGGTTTTATTAATAACAAAAACTAAAGCACACATTTAGTTGTTTTTATGATACAACTAGCTTTTAGCCGCGGCTTCGTTCGCATTTGTCATTAAATAAGTATCAGATATCATTTCAATAGAACTATACTCAATATTTTATTACTATAGTCAATTGGAAACTATAGTAAAAAATATTTTAAAAAAAGTATCCAATGTACTTCTAGTACCTCCAAAAATATGTGTATAAAGATTCATGATGATCGGTTAAGTAGTTGTTGCGTGAAAACGTAACAAAAAAACTCACATTCACATTTATAATATTAGTAGGGAAGGGATTACTATGGGGTCAAAGTACGTAGAATGAATTTCGAAAATTTGTTTTCGATTCTTCCAGACATGGGGTTGACAATTAATTGTCAATTACTCTAAAATTATTTAATTAAATTAGATTATTAGGCTTTAATAGGCTTACTATCGCGTTTACTTTAATTATTTATTCGAAAATTTTATGATCATTTTTCTTCGGGAATTATTTTACTTCATTTCGATCTAAAAAACACCTCCTAACTGTACAAGATTATAATTTATAACATTATTTACAATTATGTGTGTAATTTACTCAAAGCTTATCCCAGAGATTAGGTCATTCCGTTTACATGTGTCGTAGGGCCTTGTTGCAGGACTAGCGTAAGTCAAAAATTATAAATTTAGATTTTTTAAATATTTTCTCTTTTATACATATTATTTATTTAAAAATTTGATATGCACGCATATAAATATTTATGTACGTATATTTACATGTATTCGTCTACAACTCAATCTTTGGGTCTATGTCAATCAAAATTGACGAGTTTCTTGTGATATTCTTCTCGCCATACGCCTTCCCGAAGTCACGATAGAGTCTAACGATGAGCAAGTGCACGCCTTTAGTGCCTATGCTAATAAACGATTTTCATTTCATTTCATTTCATTTCAAAATAAATTCTAATAAACTAAACTATAAACTAAAATGAAATAAACTCAATATCATTAGCAAACAGCGTGGTTTTGTTATTTATATATTTATTTAGCCTCCCTATAAAGTTACATTAATACAATATATTATTAAAAGGACCTCTACTATTAGGGGCCATCCATAAATTACGTCACACGTTAAGAGGGGGGAGGGGGTCGATGAAGTGTGACATTGTGTGACAAGGGGAGGGGAGGGATCCTAAATTTCGTGACATTAAATTTCAAAATATAATATATCCAAGTATTAAAACATTATTTTGTTAATTTTTATACCTATGTTTGATTTGATGATGATTTTATTGAAAAAATAACTTAAATGGATTTTTTTAAAATAATTTCTAAATGTAAAATTGTAAAATATGTGACGCCACACTAGGCAGGGGAGTCTCACAAATGTGACTAACTGTGACAAGGATGGGGGAGAGAGTCAAAAAATCATAAAATTCGTGTGACGCAATTTATTTAAAAATTTTAATTATAGAATAGGACAACATGCTCAAGATGATTAATGATAATAATAATTGTAAAACACCTAAACAAAAATCTAGTGATAAAAATATAATTTAGATTTTATGACAATGATTACTCAATTTAAAAAAAAAAACAACAATATTTACAAATTTAGATTTAATTGGGAGACAAACTTCTATATAGCACTGATTACAATTTGAGAAATTGTATACTTCAATATTCATAATTGCTTTTTAAATATGTAATAGAGATTGTCAATTGTTTTATATTGGATCACCATAAAAAAGTCATGCTTTTTGAATTGTGCCAGTCTTCAAGTAAACTACTAAAATGCCTACATCTTTATCATTTATATTGCATTGAAAAAATAGTGTCTCTCTCTTATCAATGTATGTAATTATGTCTCTTCCAGGAGATAATAATTCAGGGTCTTTGTATTTTTATAATAGCCGTTTAAATACTTGTTTTAATGTTTATTTATAAACGTAACTTGACTGAGACATACGAACACGCAGACTGATTCTGCATAATATATGTCAAGATATGGTCGTACGGTATTTGTAATGCTAATAATATTTGCGATAATATTGTATATAGCTTTATTTATGCTATTTATGTTAAAAATATATGTTTTAATGTCAATGACTTTTTCTTAACCTTTAACTACTGAGGTGGATTTAATTTCACGTAAACACTCACGTAGGGGCCTCAGAGACCCGTATATATGTATATGTGCTTATATTTAAAAATCTTTAGGGTTTTTAGGGGTTAGTGTTTAATATTTAGCTTCAGAGGATGTATTTAAATAAAATATTTTTTTTATAATTTATTTGTACATAATTAACTATCATTTCAAAGTTTAGAAAACACAGCATTTTTTGGAAAAAATCACATGAGATCATAAATCAGCAAGAATAAATAAAATTAATTTAAAAATTCAACAAAGTAACTAAATAGAGTGATTTAAAAAGAATATTTTCTCAAAACCTGAGAGGGCCCCACCTCAGTAGTTAAAGGTTAAATTAAATAATAATTAACTGCAATGATTATTAGACCAACTCTTGGGAACGCACCTACAAGGAGTCCTACGATAGAAGGACTATGTATAAATATAGTATATCAATACAACGGCGTCATTATAACGTTATTCAACTCAGATAACAAAGAAGCCTTAAGAATTGAATTCAAGTGGAAACGGTTGTATCACTGCACACAATATAAAAATAAATTATACGATAACACTATCAAATTAAGAAGGTCAGTGTTACTATAAATTTATAATGATTAATGTATCAATTTTAATTGTATTGTTTATACATGTTGCTTAAACAAGCAAGTGATATAATAGAACTCATATATGCTCATAGATGTTAAAATAGACTAATGTCAGAATTAAAAAACAAGTTTTATTCAAAGCCAGAATAAATTTGGCCTTCAAGAGTCAAGGTCAATGAAACGAAGGTCGTACTCTCAATGATAATCGCATTATCACGCCGTATTTTGCAAAAAAGCGTAGGCAGATTTATGTCTCCCAAAATACAGCTATGTCAATAAACAGTTCTCCGAACTTATATAATTTTTAGAATACCTTTTATGCTTGTGTTTGTATTTTTTCGTTATATAAAATAAATTTATTCGGAGCTTGTAGTTGTGATTTTCGTTCGATTGTAATCGTGATTATTCGGCTCTAGTCGTCAAATGTCAAGTCTCAAATCTGTCAAAATTTTTAATTAAGATATTAGATTTGCTCTTAATAATTGACATTATAATACCTCCCATAGATTAAATAAAATTATTTCATCTTTTTACTCATTAAATAGACTATATAAGGGAAATAATATTTCTGTTATTACACATATTTAATTAATTATGGAAATTTGTAGAAATTGACTCCAATACATGGTGTTATTTTATTTTATTTTTTAAATTTTGTAAACAAATTATTTTCCTTGTAAAATTGACAGCTTCTTATAAATACAACATAATGTGTATATATGTATGTACGTACGTAGGTATATATAATAAGTCAGCTTGTTAGTGAATCGTAATCGTGCCAAAAACTTTACAAGATCATTTCTCGTTAATGTTTAATTCAATGATGTGATTATTTATGAAAAATACATTTTCAGTACATTTGAATGAACGAATGTTTGGTTGTGTGTCTCTTCTAAATATAAACGACTTTGATATACAACAGCTTTAATATATCCTTGTGAGTAGCAAATATATATTTGTATATAAAGGCCTTAGTTCTAAAGTACCTAAATAAAAACAATTGGGGATTTTATAAGAAAATAATATTTTATCAAATCCTTCATAGTGGAAGCTATTTTTAAAAGCTCACATACCAATGCAGGTATTACAGATAAGTGTATTTAGAATAGTAATATTAAATTGTTGGTTTAAAAGACTTTATGCGGTTTAAAATCGAATTTTCTTTCTTTTTTTTTAATACAGTAGTAAACCGTCTAATATTTTTAAATTAGCTAAATCATATTTGCTAATAGGTTCTGAATTTTTCTTTATATCATTAAAAGAATCGGCCGTGAAGATAAAAGTTACATGTAGCTGAATACAGTTATATTACATGCGCTTGATTCTGCGTGTGGTAGGACCGGCCGGACGCAGGCGCAGTGTATTTTCGTGCCGACTCTACCAGACGCGCCGGTATGCATCGAGTAAGGTTTGCAAATAAAATTATAGGGAACTATAAAAAGCCCTTTTTAATGTTAACTATTTATTTATTTATTTTACAGTCAGTCAAAAATTGAAATGCTTAACACCTACAAAGGGGATCTAGTAGAATAAGCCGGTGAAGTGATTGATACCTTCGACAAAGTATATGTGGTTTCAATTATCTCCGCTCAAAGACCTCACACTATCATATCAAAAACGTATGATAACAATTTTTCGAAATCCCTTTACCTTTTGCGAACGCTACTTCAGCGCCTTTGACTTACCATGCCATGCCATTAACCGAATAACCTATTGCACAAAGAACTGGCACTTTTCAAGGTGAACGCACACATTGATAAGTAACGCACACACTCACAAATAAAACATAGTGTACTACACAAACCATCTTCCCGTTTTACACACACCGACACGTGTTGTGTAAGAATCAAGCTTCACACACACGTTACGTTATGTTGAGACACTACACGCGTACAAATGCGATGTATTTTTGTATGCATCCTTTTTATTATTCTTTTGTTTTTATTTGTTACAACTTAGGTTATGTAAATAGTTTTTTTAATGCAATTGAAAATTTGCAATTTTAGTCGACACATAAACACTATAAAATAAATATATATAGTTTTTATGTAATAATAATAAATTTATATATGCCTACTCTAGAAAACAGCAGTGAACTAGTTTATTTATTTTATTTATTAATAAAGCCTACAAAATTACATTAGGACTACAAATTATAAAAAGGACTACTATTATACAAACTAAATGTAATTTTTAATTATAAGATAGGACGGCATGCTCGAGATGATTAAGGATGAATAAATATTAAGATAACACTTCTAATATAAATACGAAAATACATAGTCTAGATGTTATATAATAAATTACAACAAAGTTGAACCAGGGGGGCTACTCAAGCGTATCCGAAGTTTCGTGATACGGCCGTCATTTCTATAGTTTAAGTGAATTTTGACACATAATCCCGTAAAAAGTCCTGTCAAATGTCCGTAAAATAAGCATTGTGTGGCCTTTCCGTTGTGACATCGCTGTCAAATCCGTAATTTCGTGAATGTTTACGTAATTGTCCCTGAGTAGGAAACGTCCGTATTTTCGTCCGAAGTGCGCCTGAGTAACCCCCCAGATTCAGTCACTAATCCCTTCCGTAAGTAGTTTAAATATTATTGATTTTATATCATAGTGTTATTGTATATGCGACACTCTGAACAAAATAATTAACCCACAATTTCTTTTATTATTAAGTTTTGGGTAGGACCGATCAATTCTCCGCTGATGAAGAACTTAACGAGCATTTATAATATGAAAGAAAGAGAGGTCATTAAGTACAGTAGACTTGTCAAATGAAGCCTGCAGCATTAGAAGTGATCACTTGGTATTGTGCCTGGTCAAGGTAGCGCTATCACTGCGTACAAATGCGCTATTTTTACATATCTCTTTGTTATCGTCTAATTATTATGTCGCATTTATTTATTTTATTTATTATTAAAGTAAAATAACAGTCAATAAAAGAGGTTGTGGCGGCGATGTTAATAGTATATATATTTTTATAAATAAAACTGTAAATTTGAATTTGGAATGAAACAAAAGAGGAACGCGAGGGACGTGCGAATGGGAACGGATGTGTGTGCTTAGATTATAAGAGATTGGTAATATAGTGTAAATATAATTTTCAAGAGTTTTCATTTGATACAGTATGCTTTTCAATGGCCCCACACTAGGCAATGCACGTCACGTGGGACTCATTACTTAACTATAACTATATTATTATTATCTTATTATTAAATTTATTAAAGTAAGCACTATTAATATACTTATTATAAAGAACAAAAAAAAACATGTGTACTATATTTTATAAGTAGTACGCCCTTCTGCATGAATCAGTTCGTTATTTTCCTTTAAAAATGTTTCATTAAAATAGTTGTCAATTTTTTTTTAATGCAATGCCGTTCTAGGGTTAGTGTGGAAGTAGCCAGGTACACTTGTCTTCTCAAGTTGACTTGGTGAAGGTGTCTATTACCCTAATTATGTCTGTGTTAGCTACTGTCTCTGCTTATAGACTTCTTTCATAATACTAAGCAAAATTTCCTGTCTACGAGTCCGCTAATGGTTGTATTACATATATGAAACGCACCTTGTGTCTAAAATATACGTAGTTTAAATCTTAGGTATTCATTTGTTTTGATTTTTGACGTTGATTGAGAAATGATGACAGGAATTGAACTACGTGTATGTGTCAAAGCGTAGATCGAAATATATTTTTCAATTGTTTTCGCTTCATATAAATAAACAATGAATCAACACGGGGAAATAATTTAAAACGTAATATTATACAATGCTTTGTCATTTTTATTTACGCGATTTTATTCGATCCGATAATGAGAGATGACAAATATAATGACAGGCTGAAACAACCGACGGATTAGAGCGCGGTTCCATTGTGTTGCGTCATCCGAAAGTGACGGATGAAGCAATTCTAGGTCGAATTGAGAAATAAGTGAAATGCTATATACAAAAAAACATTTACATAACATTCATTTATTTCATTATCCAAAATTATGATTTGACGTATTTATTACTAAGCCATTAGTATCTACAAAAACAATTAACTTATTTTATTATTAAAATAAGTTAATTGTTTTTGTATTTTCAAACGAATTTTCGCACTCTCGCCAGCACAATATTTCACTTCTAAACAATTCAACAGATTCTCTCCGTATCGTGCGAACAAATGGAAACAGACATGAGCCCATGAGGCAGTCCGTTGCCTTTTACATAAGAGGCGCGCCCCAGGTCGGTGCAAGGGCGTTAGTACATTGATCTAACTTCTACCACAGATATGGAAATTAATAGACTTGACGATTATTCTTTTTATTCATATTATTTTATAAAAATTCATTTGTTTATGAAAAGACAACACAATTGTCGGTTCTATTAATTATTTATCTACCTATCTATAGCATCATATAGTGTCATCTATCCTGGAATACGATTACACGTGTCTCGCATCCAATATTCCCTTCATACTTGCTCTTGAATAGAATAGAAGTGCAACCTTGTGAGTTTTAAAGTAATGTGTCAAGGATTTCAATTACATTTAGATTAGATTACAATTATTATATTAATTAATAAATACTTATACTCGTACATACACATAATAATATGTATTGTGTGTAGTTCATATGTTTATCTATATTGTGTATCTATTTATAACTCCCGCTATTTCTCTTCTGCATTTCTGTACATCTTCAAAGTTGGTTGCCTGGAAGAGATCGCTTCTTAGCGATAAGGCCGCCATCTCTTTACTCACTTACTTGTATTATTTTTTCTGTATTATTAAGCAATAAATAAATAAATAATTCACAGGACAAGGACTACATCCAGACCCAAAATAAATATCTACTTTTCTCTAATTAACCACTATGCCACAAAGATCTTAATTAATATGTATTGTTATCTTGCCTCAATTAAAAATCACAAAATTTTAATTGAATAATTTGTAATCTTATAATTTAATTTTGACATTTGAATTACTGTATTTTTTATTTGATTTGATTTAATTAATGAATGATTATATTTTTATTTCTTTTTTGCTTTAATTGTAAATAGTTTTGTAATGTTAGTGCATGCTGTGTTCACTATGCGTAGGGCCTACAATGTGATTGTTATAATTCTTAGTACGATGTTAATTTCTAGTCTAATTGTAGAGCCCTGTTTGTGGACCCAATAAATAAATAAATAGATAAAAATTATTTTTATCTAAATTAAAAACACTTAATTCATAACTTCACATTTGCAATGTTTCCGTCACCCACACATAGATGGCGCTGTCTAAAATGTCACACACATCCTACATTTTAACTAATGGTATATTCATATTATAACCGATATGATACCGTTAGAGATTTTAATAAGTAACACTTTTAGTCCCCTAATGTCAATTCTAAACGTTTCGTTGCATTGACTCGATTCGCAAAATGCGTCGGTGTTATTTGCGATGCGTCGTAACCATAAAAAAAAAACAATTTCATTGGAGTTTAAAATGAATCACTTTTATACATAGTCCTTTTAAAAACCTAATACAAACTGTAACACCATTGAAATGACCTAGTTGCTCTTCTGGATTGTTTTGGTCACTACAATAAGAGACGATTGTCTTAGGCATAGCTACAACTTTATCTTCTTCCTATCTTTAAACTTAAACTTAAATCACTACACCTATCTCCTTCTGAATAATATTTATATATATTAAAATTATATATGTGCATGTTCATTATACATATAAATATATACTTAGTTTACTTATATTTATGTATTTTATTTATCTAAATTGCATTGCCCAATACTATTACTGCTTCTTCTATGACAATTGGTTATCTGGAAGAAATTACTTTTAGTGATAAGATCGCCAATTGCTCTAAATCTGCTTCCTATTGTTGTTGTATTGTTATTATTATGTTTTAAAGCAATAAAGTATTTATTATTATTATTATTACAACAGCTCATAATATGTGGCGGTATTAAAAAAATGAATTAAATATATTGAGTAATGAAATGAAATGTAAATCGTTTATTAGCAAGGGCACTAAAGGTGTGCAATGTGCATCTCTCTACAATGTCTTTGAAAAGGCGTATCACGAGAAGAAAACCACAAGAGTAAAATTATGAACTATATTTGAAAGCTTCGATTGAATATCTGTAATAGGCATTTCTCATAGAACATAATTCGCGGGGCTTCATTAACATAGTCGTAACTAACATTATGTCAATTTTGTGTTTTTTTTTTATTGAAATAGCTTCAAAATATTATTTTTAAAAAAGAAACATTCTATCAATGATTTCTGAAATAGTTAATACAATGACGATACAATAATGTACACAAACAAACTATGCACAATAACAACTTCAAATCGATCTCCTGTAAAATCGCGATTTTGTAGATCCTACCATATTAATTGGACCTGGCAATATAGAGGTAAACGAACTTTAATTAACATATTCGTATTTATTTATTTGTTAATTAATCAAAAATAAGCATTATTAAACATAAATTATTTATTATAAATAACAATACGTATCTTTATATGCCATTAATTAATATTAAGGTTTTGGGTACGATTTCTGTTCGGAACAAATGAATATTGATATATTATTATTTTATAAATTACATATTTGTTCTGGGTCTGTATACAACATGTTTATGTTGTCCTGATATCCACAGTATAAGGTAATAAGTATTTAGTATTAATTAATAAAACTGATGCCGTCTCTGTAATAAAATGTTCTGAAAATTATCTTTCAGCATCCCTTCACCTCGATGCGTAGAGGTTACTGACACGCAGTTATTTACTACTTGTCCTTAAGGGTAATAACATTTACGCACACAAACATGAAACTTTGAATGTTGACCTTGTATCTGACGGGGCATAGACCCTTATAATAACATATAATAAAATGATAACATTTTACTAATTTTAAACCTCTTTATACTTACTATCGTGGTCGAGGAAAGACTACAATGCTTTCGAAATATTTAATTACATTAATCAAAATAAACCTTATAAAGTGTTTTAAATTAATTAAATCGTAAATACAATATAATAATAATAAATAAATTTAGAAATAAGCTGTCTATTCATAAAACAAATATGATTCAAATTTAATTAATATTCTTGTATTTCAGTATTTGAATGTGCTTTGTTTACTTGAAATAGTTTGTGAAAAAAAATAATCTGCGTAAATAAGAAACGTCGTATAGTAAGTACTTGTTAAGATCTCCTGTAAAAGATGGAACAGGAAAATGCGTCTCAAAGTTTCCTAGTAGGTACGTAGGTGCGTAGAACCGCCCGGAGTTCGTTGATTTTCATCCAATGTAAACAAAATCAGACGCCGTTTGTCGGAGGTCACTGACTTGCCAAATTGTCCTGTCTATTACGTCTCAGATAAGTGTGTTTGAATATCGGACATTGAACTCTTCACAAAGTAGTATCATTCGAAAACCAATAATAAAAGTTACAAAAAATATACATTACAGCCCCAATTTTAGATTTGTATAAATCTTATTAGATAAAAGATCGGAGCTACTATGATGAAGACGTTTTTACACACGCTAAACAAAAATAAAGCTGCAAAAACTATACCTAATTAATAATAATACTTCTTAACGGACGGGTAATGTTATATATATATGCTTCCACTTAGTTTTTAAAAATATAGAGAATCAATGTCGAAAAAGGTATTATATAACTAGAGAAGTTAATTGGAACAAAATTGTTAGTAGTGCAGTGGACCAATATATATACTATATAATATATATACTTAAATGTATAAACAACTTCATATTTAACAAAATTTTGCAAACGCACTGCTAATGTTATTACTAGTAGATACTGAATTTCCCACAGATTTCGTTTGACATATCATCTCTAGATATTCTTTTATTTGTCATTTACACTATTGCGTCGTGAAGCTATTTTTTTATTTAAAAAAAAATAGATATCGATACAATGATATAGTTATAGATAGCGTGTATTCTCAGTTTCAAACTTAATTTAAAACCTAACTAAGGATTAGTTAATTTAATAATCCACAAAGAGAGGGGACACGTGACGACTTTTACTCATAAATTATTAAACCTATATTTTTTTATTACTAAACAAATATATAAACGTAATATATAATATAGTAAGTATGTATGTAGTAAGTATATTCGTAAAGTTTATTTTTAAATCTTATCTAATGCATTCTTTATATCTAACAGTTACACCGAATGTAAAGTTTAAAATGTTCATGAATCAATGTATGAAAAACACGCGTAAGCCGTCATGTGCGCAATTGCGCGTATCTGTCATTATTATACGACACAAATGTAATTGTACGCATGTGTCTCTTAAAGTAAATAACAGAGTCAAATTAGAAGATTTCTTAACCCATTACTTCTCAAGCGTCGAAAACATTGGAATTTTTTGGTGAAATCTTTAAATTAAGTTCATAATACGTTAAGAAAAATATGACAAAAAAAGATTTAAAAAATTTCTTTAACGTTGAGTCATCCTGTTCTATAAAGTATGACAATGGGGGAAAAAAATATATTTTGCTTTTATTTTTATTTTTATATTATATATATTTGATAGAAGTCTAAAAATCAGTTTTATGTATTTTGTAGTTGGTTACTGTTTTCTTTTACGGTATATAAAATCGGAACATAATGCTTTTTTTGAGGCAACATCAGAAAAATAGTATAAAAATACGAATTTCATCAGAAACAATAAAAAATAAAACTCTTAATAGGTTAAAAAAATATTGAATATAGTGTCCTAAAAATAGGACAGTGGGAAGTAATGGGTTAAACTTAGAAGAAGAATGAGAACAGGGAGGTGTTATCAACGTTCCATGGTGTCTGCCTACCCTGGTAAAGAGACACGATTTATAAAATAAAGTACAATAAAAGTCACGCGACTACGGTTACATTTGATTACCATAATCCTGGGATGGCGAACCAATGGCACGCGACACGATATTTTGGGGACGTCACTGATCAGAAATTCATAATGCACCAAGAAAAAAGTGTAAAGTAGGTATTTCATGATGAGCGATTTAAACTATGTAAAATTGCAAAATATACATTTTTTTGCAGTAAATTAAAAGTTTTAAGTTGATAGTATTTATTATTATTATTTTTCCAATAATCACAAAGCCAAAATTATTTGATGGCTCCTCTATGACCTCATTAAACATTTCTTTAGAAAAAATGGCAAGTTAATGCATAAAGGTCGCCTATCCTACCATAATCGAAAGAAAACAAAACCTTAGAAATTAGTTCCAAATAAAAACATTTAACACTTAATTTCTCTCGCAAATAAAACATTTAAAAAAAAAACCATTTATTAACAAATATCTTTATCTTAATGCGATACCTTAAACTTAATAAAAAAAATGTCTATAAAAAAATCAGTTTTCGCGTAATGTTGCCAGTTTTTTATCAGTCATTCAACTGTAAGATAACCTGGTTCAATTTTTTTAATGGCCACACTTAAATAATGTTTAAGTTTGCATAATAACATTATTTGACCTGAATTGATAAGTTAATTTTAAACTCTGCGGAAATTATTTAATCATTTTTTTTTTCAATAATAAATAAAAAAATAATTAGGTGACCTATCCCAAGCGGCAGGATAAACGCGGTTTACTATCGAATTTAGTTTGATCAGACAATTGTAGTCACTGTACAGTTATACCCCGCTTTACGAGACCCCGTTATGCGCGGTTTCACGGCATTACATGAAAGAGTGCGTATAAACATAATGTAGTCATCAACTTCTCTATGGTCGCGGGAATTTCAGTTAACGCGAGTTTTTCCAGAACGTATCCCTCGCGTAAAGCGGGGCATTACTGTAATATTCTTTTGTTTTTGTTTTTCAAAAAAACAGGTGACTTCGTCTTAGACATTTTTAACCTCAATTTTTCATTTTATAAAACAATTATTATTACGATTACAATTACTATAATGAAACCTAATTTTTGTATTTACAAGTTTTTTTTTAATTTTAATATTTATTGTTTTTTTTTTCATGTGCAGTGACGTAATGTGTGTATAGTTTTGAATCGCAGCTTGGTCCACATCTTTTCTTCTTCATTTCAGTTGTGATCTCTTTTGCATACCATAAATAAATAAATAAAATTTGTTATAGTATTATATGTGGATGACATATTCCCAGCGGTTTTCTTCGCTCTATCTTAACATAAATATATGTATATCTAATCTATACTAATATAATAAAGAGGAAATATTTGATTGTTTGTATGTATTGAATAGGCTCCGAAACTACTGGACCGATTTGAAAAATTCTTACCATTAGAATCGTACATTATCCCTGATGAACATAGGCTATAGAATATTTTCAAATACGTTAGGGATCCGTATGAAAACTTCAATAATCTAACTCAAAGTGTGAAAAAAAATCATTATATTGCGTACGCTGCGGAAATTATGGACAATAGAGCAAAGTGATGTAAAAAAGTCAGCGATACCATATGTCTAACTATTACACTTATGTCACAATAGCTACTTTTTCGTGTTAAAATTCATAGTACTTTATATCCTCATTATTACGCGAACGAAGTCGCTGGCAACAGCTAGTAATCTATATAAACGGTATATTTTTTAATTTGTAAATAAAACGCAGGCAGCTGTCTCAACCCTCTGATTTAAGTCTCTTTGTTGTCTGGTTCAAGTCTCACATTGCACTGACAACTATAATATAAAAACTAGATATTAAATACAAATATTTACTAATCTTTAATTAACTTCAATCCATTTTTCTATTATTATTTGGATATATAAAATCTGTGTTAAACTGCTCAAGTCTATCGCAGTCTAGCTTAATGTTAGACAGAAAACGGTTACATTCTAAATTTAAAGTTAATGGTAGAAGATTAGTTTCAAAAGTGACCACAATCTTTGTGGCGTTGTATAAAAAATATAAATTATTTTTAAAAAGAAACGTAAGGCCTATAACTAGTTATAAATAATGCTTGTGTTACATCGCTTTAGGGTTATTACATGCCGGTTACATTACACAGCCAGGTGGCTTCCAAGCACTGTTATATGACCTAAAAATAGTCTAGACCTAAGTGCCTACTAACATAAAAACCCATCCGTTCAACCTAATGCCTGTACAAGCAACTTTTATACGGCGGTTTATGTTTATATAAAATAAAAAGTGTGTATTTTAAATGTTTCCTATGTATAACTGAGCCCCGCGTTGGAGTAGAGTCACCCCCACTATGCTGATTTGGTGAGTTGAGTAGACAGGGTATTTTCAGACGTTACACTTTCAGATTAATAAAAAAGTATTTAATTATAAATATATAATATTACTTGATACTTCTTCGACAATTATGTAAAGTGATAAAAAAAAATTGTAACGCCACGACATCTGTAGGAAGTTTAAAAAAACAGTAAATGGAGACATTAAAAAAAAATTCATCAAAGCCAATGATCAGAAGCAATAATTAAGTAATAGAAATTGATTATCGAATTAAAATAAAAACTTATTCATAATACAATGATACTAGTTTTACGTCCTACGTTTAAGGGAGGCTGTATTCTTGAAATCGTTCCAATTCCGATTGGCCCTTAAGTGATTATTCTTTGTGATAACAGTTGTTTTTGCTCATATTTAACATCAAGCGAAGTGTGACCTAGTATATTATACAATATCTATTTCTCTATAAAAATACCTATAAAGAAAAAAAATAACTTTTAATTAAATTTCATTAATTTTTGTTCAAAGTTACTTTTAAAACTTCGTGTTCTTAGTAAAACATTGCTATTATAACGGAGTTTTAAGTTTTAAATGGTCTGTATCAACAATCGATATAACGCAAAAAAACGAAATGAATATCAATTCGTAATAAAACAAGAATACGTCTTTGCTTATTAAGGACCTGGTTAGGGCATTAAAATAATTAGTACTCAATATAGCACCTGGTTGCTGTAACAGTTTTATAATGACCACTTAAAACATAGGTAACCTATTTATAAACCTAGAATAATAAAAAGTATAATTCATTTTTTTACGGTTTTTAATATACTCTAAAAATCACTAAAATAATATTTTCAATAATATATGAAAATTTTGATTAAGAACTACACTACTCAGCCTTAGTACACGTTTACATTTACCGCATGCGGGTTGCGGGATTTTTAAAACGACTGCTATAGGGTTTGCATTCGGGTAACGATTTACATTTATAGATAGCTACGATAACAATTATTTTTAAAAATAAAATTGGTATTTAACATACTTAAGAGTTCCCGCATGCGAGTAATATCATGAAGATGAACTGTAAAATATAGAAGTGTAGCGCTGAAACCGAAGTTATTTATAATCACGTATGCTTGTAATTTATTTTTTATTGGTATTTATATGCGATAATATAACTCTTATTGTAGTTATGCCGATTGATAGTACAATGATAAATATAATGCAGAAAATATTAATTAAATATACGCACAGCACGCAGCTTGGCTCGCCCTTGAAAGCAGCCTGGCCGCCGACCCCGGTGCAAGCCAAGGTCGGCAGACGGCGCGACGCACACAGCTGCACTGTCCAACACAAACACATGAACAACGCAATGCAACTCGTTTCTTATTGCAAATTTTATGCAAATTAATAAATAACAATAAATATTTTTGTAAGTATTGTTTTTTTCTATTAATATTGTGATCTTAAGAGCGGAGATAGGAAGATATACATGAAATATAGTTCAGACACATAGAAAGGATGATTTCCAGATTTCAGAATCATCAGAACCAGGTAAGTCCCACCATCAATCTGCAATTATACTTGAGAGGAATAAAGGATGATGGTATCTGGAGAAAGACGCTATTAATCCTGGTAGAAACATAACAATAGGCTTATTTTTGATCATCATCAGTTCTTTCTAACTTCTAGAACTGTAGAGCTGGACTAGATTCTTTTAAAACTGCTAATTCAAATCGCGTTGGCTAAAGAGTATCCTCGTTCAATCCTTTCTGCGCACACGCACAATTCTTATAATAACAGTGAAAGTGCATGCAAATGTGTGCGTCTTTTAAAAGGAAAATCCTTCGGCTATTTTCGTCATGAGCAACTCAATGATTCGGCTTTTAGATAAAGATGAGAAATGTTTTTGTAAAACATATAATATGTCATTGTTTTTTCAAGTTTATCACTTGAGTAACATTTGAATACTGAAGGTTTTGTTATAGAATACATGAAGAGTCGAGAAACGTACAAACAAATCTTCTAAGACATACTATATTTTAACTGGTACCACATATTTCATTATACTATATATACTAAGGACCGACATGTGTAGAAGATATATAAATAATCTTCAAGAAGAAAAAGAACATTATAAATAAAAACAATAATATTAATAAAAATGCAGTGAAGAGTCGCATTAGATAATGCAGCTCGATGACGTAACAACGGAGCAATGCCGCTTATGCAAGCGTCCGATGCACTCTTCACAAAGGTGACCCCATGGACTTGAGCTTCGACATAAATTTCGTTCACATAATAAAAGTATTTGTTGATTTTTCATATGTTAGTTTATATAGTGAGAAATTACGTGTACGAATCAGAAATGAGGAGATCTGTAGATGAATAAACGTCACGGCAATAGCTCTACGAATAGCAGTGTGGCACGTAGACGTCTAAAACAGAGAATTAGATGGACCGATTACTGATAGATTACTGGATTTAAACCGTTTCAAATTGAGTTTGATGGTAGAGTCCATATTCAACAACAATAAAAATTACAATATACATAATAATATTGAGAAAGAAAACAATTGTATAATTTTGCATAAAGACAATGTAGGTATAGTTGAACTTCGCACAACGAGCATAACTCGCTCTGGAGTTTTACTCGTAATGCGAAACACTAAACCATAACCATATAAATTGATAATATAAAATATTATACCAACATTCTTTATTTTTCTTCTATCGCGCAATGAATCAACCTAGAGCGAGAATTAGATTTAAATAAAACAAAAGAATCGAAATAACTAATAACATACCTAATTAATTTTTGCTAACTTTTTAGTGTCTAGAGTCATTTGTTTTTGCCGACGCTTCAAAAGTTGGTAGAAATGCAACATAGCATTATCAGTGAATAGATTTATAGCGCGCATGGCCTTCTCCTTATTGGGGTGAGGCTTCTCAATGTACGATGCAACAGTTTCCCATGCTTTCAGCATTTCTCTTATTTCTTCTGAAGATTGTTGCTTTGCTGCTACTTCTTCCTCATCCACTGACAATCTCTCTTCAACATCCTCTTGCTGCAACTCCATAATGCAATCCTTTGTATCAGAGCTTGGTGCTTCATCATGTCTCATAACGCTGCGGAGGCCTGTTCTTCTCTTAAACTTTTCAAACCACCCATGGCTTGCTTTAAACACTTCGTCTCCGGTTGTTGGTGATCCTGGCGTCGTTTTAACGAGGTCGGCGAAGAAAAACTTTGCCTTCTCACAAATAGTGCTCTCGGTGATAGCGTCGGCTTGCAATTGTTTTTCGCTTATCCAAATGAGAAGCAACCTTTCAACATCGTCAAGAACACGTAACCGTTGCGCAGATATTCTTGTCACCCCCTTTGAAGCATCTATCTCCTTAATCTTGTCCTTGTTCTTGAGAATAGTACAAATGGTTGATGTAGACCGATTGTATATGCGTGCTAAGTCAGCCACGCTCACAGCCCGTTCTCGCTTATCAATGATTTCACGTTTCATTTTTAATGTTATTTTTAGTCTTTTACAGCTCTCTTGCGGTCTTTTCTTCTGGGACATTTTTATATGAGAAATTAAATTAGAATAAAAAAACTGCTGCTAAAAAAAAAATGATGCTAGTGCAAAGAATTCTAAACACATACTGACGCAGCAATAACACGGAAAGTTCTATCGCACGATTCGGGGCTTCCCCTATCTACGTCGCTCGTTAAGAGAGCTATTATTTGCAATTTATTTTGCTCGTTATACCCTTTACTCGTTATGCGAGGTCCTCGTTATGCGAGGTCCTCGTTATGCGAGGTGCTCGTTATGCGAAGTTCCATTATACATGATATTGCATTTGTTTATTTATTTTATCGCTTACCAAAGAACATTGCTCAAGTTAATTTGATTCATTTTACAAGGAAGTGAAAAAAAAGTTTTTTTAATTAGTGATAGATTGGTTGTGCGGTGTTTTTTTGCGATATTAATTTATTATTAATAATTGAGTTAAATAGATTAGAGATGATGACAGGAACAATGGTATGAAATAAGTCAAGTATGACATACAAAAAATGTGTTTAAGTTTCTAACTATAAAACAAAACAATAAACCTATTAAAATTTTAAGTTATTTGAAAAAATGGGGAAAATCTTCAACATCATCGATAACACCATCTATATAAGGGATTGTCTATTTATTATATCTACATACTATATATCTCAATATAGTACAGTCCTAATATAAACTTAAATTCTGTATCCAAGGTCAGTTATTATAAAAAATCAGAGTCACGCATCTCAATAACTCCGAGTTATAAACCCATAATTATATATCATAAAATCATTCAAATTATATGTAATTTGCTCTAAAAATCTAGACATAACCTAGCTCAATTTAAAGTCTTAAAATAAAGGTGAGACCACGTATGACATTCAGTAGGTTAGGAACAAACATTTTCCAAAAATGAGTAGGTATTTGAAATGACATTGTAGTACACGTGTTACGGACCATCAAAATCAATGGGATATTTTTATATAAAAAATTAACTTTTCAATGTTTAACACAAACCAAAAGTTTAATTTCCATAATTTTAATTTTATTCTTATCAAGGTATCGTTCTCGACACAACCTGGCAACAAAAGAAGTTTTATCATTATTAAGAACACATTTATCTCCTTAAGATCGGCTTAGTGAAGATACGTACAAACGTTTATTTATCAGGCATGTAAGCGTTTTAGTACGTTAAAACAAAATAAATAAAATTTCAATTAAAACTTAGTATACATTATATAAATACAACACATGCATTCTTATAAAAAAAATATACACAATCAAATAAATACAAAAATTAAATTTAAGAAAAGAACACATAAATTCGACACACGAAATAAAGATCAGATAAAACTCCTGGGAGCTAGAACTACCTATGGAATAAGAAGTGTTATGGTGGAAGGAACGCAGGTCTATAATGAATTTCCGATTATTATAACTAGTAATAAAAATATTTCCAAATTTAAATATGAATTGAAGAAATATATAATGGGTCTGAGTGCTTTGTAATGGTGTTGTCAATATTCTAGTACATATAATACGATATAGTCTATGTACATTATGTTTATTTATAAATTTTATCTCAATTAAGTGAATTTACGTAATTCTTTTTGAGTGAATAAATATCTTAAACCTTACATCTGGAGATAGCATGTTGGTCTTCAATTATAGTTCCTAAACTTCTGTTGTTTTGAGCGTGCATTGGATAATAAAGATTGATTAGTATCTGTTAAGTATTCGTGAAATAAATCCGACTAAAAAACAATATACGTAAGTGTATAGACGTTTCTTTATATTACAAAAAAAGAATCACATAATTGAAACAGAACGCAATATGAACCGAAAACTGCGAGTTCTTAGTAAGCAATTTACTAGCTTACAAAATCGCCTCCAGAATTATGCAAGGGTCCATTGACCCAAAGGTGACCTGAGGATGCAGACGTTGAGGTAGCTTGAAGGTTAATTCAATAGAATACTTGTTACAGAATTCACCGTAAACTATATCTACTTTAATTTAGATGGCATTTGTTTTTTTATTTCAAATTAAGTATCACAAATTTTGCTTTTAAGAATACATACATGAAACGTTTTAATTAAAATACGATGGATATAAGTCACTAACAATATATATATACGACGAATTATCTACTATTTTCATTAATTTGTAATTAAAAACAACATGATGTATTAACTTTATCACGAAGGTGATATCAATAGAATTAAAAATAATTAAAATTTAAACATACATAGGTATTCGAAATTTAAAAAGAATCGGCTAAAATCACGTCTGAGATTCTTCGTGAATATTATTTAACTAATTTAAAAGACTTTTGCAGCTTACTGTTGCGTTTATTTTTAAGTATTTCATTTGATGTTTCGAATGTTTTGCAGCCATGTTATTGTTTACTACAATGTACATTGTACAATTTGGCAGTTTGTCAAGCATATATTTTTCTATGTTAAGATGTTGAGTAGGTATATATTACAAAAATGAGCCGGTATGGTGGGAGCAAAGATTTTGCATACAATTAAAATATGAATATGTAACAAGAAATATTATCCCAGGGGCCCCTGCCAATAACAAAGGATCTCAAGGTCTATATGTCAACGAACTCCAAGGTGACCGCAACGTTACTACGACCTACCCTAACTCAGGGTCTCTGATACGATTCTCAGAATCCCCTAAATCGTCTGGAATACCGCCAGTCTTTTCATAGTTTGCACCGGTTTCTTTTGTTCCACACAAAAAACTTTAACGATGTCTGCATATTTAAATCACGTTATGGGGTTACGCAAGCATTGTAAATAGACTGGATTTCGGATAAAGAAGTCGCGGCGCCCAAACAAACGAGATGGCATCTTTTTTATTTATTTTAATTTTAAATTGATATATTTTTTATATGTAGGTACTATGCTATGTGGCCACAATCCAATTAACAAGTTAGAATCCATTTGCTTTCTAATATAGCGTAATGGCAACATCGCTATACCGGCTTAATAAGACTGTAATAAGACAAATAACCACCGTACAAGCTGACAAGACACTAGACAGACTCCTAACGTCATACCTGACTGATTCTGAAATTTTAAAATAATAATATAACCTGAAGTCAGCGAATTCGACCAATAATGAATGTGCCAATTTCATGCCCTAACTCTTCTTTGAGGATTTTATTACGTCATTGATAATAAAATATTTTTGTAATAAATATACATATATTAATAGGTAGGCATATAATTGTGTATTTTTTTTTATATTCAGTAAACTTTCTATTTAAATAATATTAAAATATCATTGCCAATTGGCTAAGTAGCGCAATGAACCGATTTGAGGACGATATATTACGATTATTATATGATTGACAATCAGCATTTGTCAATGAATTTGTAAATAATCAACTGACAGTTCATAAAACTTTTCGATCACTTTACAAATGTCATACACCTCCCTATTGCATTATTAAGCTTCAGCAATAAAGAGATCCCATAATGTTCCTTCAAGTATCATCAATCGCAATGAAATGACGCAATATATATGTAAACATGAATCATGCAATGTTTTATTTAAATTCATTGTCTTTCTTTTTGTTCGCCCTTCCTGGAAGAATGTCTAGACTAAGGTTACTGTAATACCACGCAATTTAAATGGTTCCGTACTTTCACTTGTTTGGCAATTTCACCGCAGTTGCTAGGGGGCTCGCTTCCCGGTTAAAACAAATATTTATTGATTTAAAAAAAAATAGATATTTATTTATTTCGGAACAGGGAATTATATGCATTCATATTTATTTATTTGACATTTAAATATGTAACGATGCATTTACATTGATTCTTAGAAACGTAATGCGTGATGCGAATGATAAATATGCTTCGAGTACAATACACATAGAATATATTGATATCTTTAATTGTAGGAAAATAATGTAAATAAAATAAACACGAGGGAACCCAAATAAAGACAAGGCTACCAACCTAGTAAAGTTTATTACTAAGAACAAAAATTTCCGGCTTTCAAAAACCCTATGCCCACCTGCGTCTTCATTGAAAAACAAAACAAAATGTTTCGTTCCTTTTTCAAAAGTTTATCTACATTTGTTTTTATTCAGTTTTTTTTTTAAATCATGGTATATGGTATTATATTTTGAGATCAGGATGTTGTAAGTATAATATGTTGTCATAATTACTTAACATATAATTACTTAAAATATAATTTTGTCATTTTTTTAATAAAATTAATTTCGATTATATTTTTGCAAGAAAAGAGACAAGAAATCTATAAAAAGATTAGAAAGTCCTTCATTTTTGTTCCTGGAATTTTATGAATCATTTTTGCGTCGCGTCGCTTACACCCCTCCCCGCGTCTTTGTCTGCAACCCCACACCCCTTTGTCCTGAAAATATTTCGTGAAAAGAACAATGCAGTATCGCTCTTTATTTATTACTAATATACATATAAAGAATAAATTTTTACAGGCTAAGGTATTGATGAAAATATAAAATAATATTTCACCTTTTTATTAATCGCTTATATTGAAATTTTTATAATTAATTAATTACTAATAAATTCCAAGTACTTCATTACATTACAAAATTTAGGAATAAAAGAAACTTGTATAAATTAAAATCATCTCTAAACACAATAACGTAGGTACACTGAAGATTTAATTTAATTTAATATATAGTTGAATACTCAAGAAATTTGGAAATAATAGCCCAATTTGTTGATAGAAAACAAATGTCAAATTTGTCAACCAATGAGTACCATACTAAGCGTGACATGAACGTTTATATATGTATTAAAATTTTATAATTTCTTATTGGACTGTTGTTCGAATATTCGATATTGGCAGAATTATCTTCATTAGACGTCTGAGGCCATTATTAAAGCAGCAGTAGAGTCAATAAAAATAAAACAATAGGGGTTTTTATTTATTATTATTATTATTAACAGCTATTTTTATTCTTTAATATGATTATTATTATTTTTAAATCAAATTTATCACTATTTGTGACTAAATCAGTTGTAATTTAATCTTTTTAAATTACCTATTAAAAAGTCCAAAGTCCACATTTTTATTTGAAATCTCTCTTAGGAAATATACCTTAAAAATTCTTTAATAATCGTTCTTTTTTTGTCATCAATCAATAAGTATATACAAGATACCATAGCAGCCTCTTTATTTCATTCCATTCATTTTACCAATGTATTATAAATAAATCATAAAGCCCAATCAGTATAAAAAATATTTAACAATTGAAAATCGATTTATTACAATTTAATATTGTTTACGGTATTAGTTTGAGCTGTCAAAGTGACAGATGTTCAAAGTGGTACTAGTGCAATATATTATAGTAACAGATGACGTCACTGCACCACAAAAATACTTTAACAAAGAAATCAAAATTGAATTACGTGATGTCTGCAAAACGCTTTTTGTGCTTTTTATTGTAGTCTGCAGATTTTGAAGAAATACAAAACTAGTTATACATTATAGTTTGCCTTTTAAGTCGACGCTATAGAGTTTAAAATTGAATTTGTGTGTAGGTGGAAGTTTGAGGTGTACCGTATAAGGGTAGATTCACACTCGGCGCGACGCATCGACCGACGAGGTTAACGGCATTGGGGCAGACTGCAGTGGTCGGCACCTTCGTTAACATGAAGCTTTGTATACATGCATAATAACTAAGAATTTGCTTAATACATTAATCTGTACTAATATAATAAAGAGGAAACATTTGATTGTTTGTTTGTATGTATTGAATAGGCTCCGAAACTACTTACTTACCATTAGAATCGTATATAGAATATTTTCAAAAACGTTAGGAATCCGTATGAAAACTTCAATAATGTTACAGAAAAAATACATTATATTATGTACACTGCGGAAATTATTGACAATAGAGCAAAGTGATGTACTACAGTTTTATAGAGGACATAAATATCTACAAAAAAAGTCAGCGATACCATATGTCTAACTATTACAGTTATGTCACAATAACTACTTTTTCATGTTAAAATTTAAACTGGGAAATCGCTGGCAACAGCTAGTAAAATATAATTTATATAATAATCACATGACAGCTTACTCTAAAAGTGTTTCAGAATTCAATATAACGACGGCAATACACAACCAAGCTTTTCTGTTATGATTCTAAATCAGAAAATCATATATAATAATGTTAGATATGCGTGTACCTATATATAATTTTAAAAAATACCAAATCCGTCTGAGCTCTTTAATAGTTGACGGCAAACTGAGGACTGCCCTCAATACATCTTAAATAAGATTATAATAATTATTAACAGTACTTATAAGTAAAAAACATACAGTTAAATAAAACATATTTAATTTTAAAATGCTTTTATTCAATTGACGAATACCTCAATGATTCGAAACAGTAAATGAAATTTAGCTTATTAATTGAAATTGTTTATTATTATTATTATTGTATTATATTATATTGCTGTGCCCTGACCGAGAGTTATAATTGTGACATGCAATAAATATATTTGAATTTGAGTAAATAGAACAAGAAGATTTTTAAAGTTAATTAAAAATCGTCTTTGTTTTTTCCTGCAAAATGCGTCACATATAGATTCTTTTAAATTGAGTGAAAAATGTTTTTATAGTAACTCTAAGAATACAATTATAAATTTTGTCATAAAGTTTTAACATACTACACTGTTCTTTAATCTTTTATTCCACTTATAACTTCATGTAGCCGCTCCCTAACTTTGTATTTTGGTGCTTTGTTCAGTGAACTTGGGCGTCTCGCCCTTGAGGTTGGCTCCCGTCTGCGTCTAATATTATATCTTACTTTTCATACAAAATATCACAAATCTTCTTTTGTAACGTGGTGGTGAGTACTAGGTTCGATTCCCGGTTTGAAGATTGTTTATTTAGACCAGCGGTTCTCAAACTTTTTTGGCGAAGGAAAAAGCCTTAAGATAATTATAAAAAACTTATTTATATGTATTTATGAATAATCATATTGCAATGTAATATTACGTAATATTTAGATGTAACCTTATAATCTCCCTTTGGTAGGTATTTTTTGCAGTATTTCCGCGGAACACCACTTTTTAGACATACATATGAGGAGTCAAGATTAATTTTATAACGTATTTTAGGTTTGTGTTGTCTTGGTCCTGGGTATCCTGGTTTGAGTTCAGTGCATCACATGTACCTATTTTAAAAAAAAAACAAAAGACATACATAATGTTTGTTTGTTTGTTCGCCTTTCAATCACGCAATTAAATATTTACACGCAATTGTATCTATATGTATATATATATTTATATCTATATTAGAGATGTTCCGACTATTTATATTGTATATATATATATATATATACAATATATAATATATATATATATATATATATATATATATATATATATATATATATTTATATCTATATACCTTTGGTGTGTTAATATTTTTCTTGGTTTCTTAATTAATTTTATTATCTATATAGTAAAGTAAGTAACCCAAACAAAATAAAACCTCAATCTCAAACCGGTATAATTAAATACTCATTTTGCTTGCTTATTTTATTATTGACTATGATTTGCCTACAAAGTTTCAAGGAGTCACAACAGCAGATGCGTTTCAAATTAATATTACGTAACTTCTATTGATCGAGCCCGATTCATGGCAATTGTCGTTCTAACGAAGAGGGTATCAACGACGTATATTAATTTTTATTATATTATATTTATAAAAAAAGGATTACAAAATTCGGGGAATATAATTAATTAACATTGTTATTACGGATTATCGATGAAATCAGACATCGAGGGGTTTATACACTTCAGGTATATTTTAAAACATAAAGTTCAGGTAAAATTATTGTGAATTCCTAATTTAAAATGTATCAAATTATTATATACAAACAAACAAACAAACAATCAAATGTATCCTCTTTATTATATTAATATAGAATGAATTAAAGTAAATAAAAATCGTCGTATATAAGCGGCACGTGTCCTAGTTTCTTCAATATCTACTATAGTTATTGCACCACTGCACTGCCCTGTGATACTCCTTGCATAAGTGCATTCTGACCTATTTCGTTTTGCTGCAAAACAATGCACTGTTCAACGCTTAGGTAATACTTGTATACCTATAAAAACACGACTGTCATTTTGGGGTAGGCAAAGATTCACGATTTTCAATTGTTTTTGAAATTTTTATTATAATTGACTGATTCAGCCATTCTCAAAGTGTATTCCGCGGAACCCTAGGGTTAAAATACTGCAAAAAATACCTACCAAAGGGAGATTATAAGGTTACATCTAAATATTCCAACTAAATATTACATTGCAATATGATTATTCATAAATACATATAAATCAGTTTTTTATAATTATATTAAGGAATTTTTCGTTCGCCAAAAAAGTTTGAGAACCGCTGGACTGAATAATTGTGTTGTTTTGGGGTAAGCAGATACTATGGATTTTTATTTACTATTAATATAAATTTTATAGATTGAATTACTTAATTTGTATTATTAACGTAATTATTTTAGTGTTTTAAATGTTTTGTAGGCAAATTCAAATTCAAATTAAGACAATGGTAAGCTGTATTAGGCGTTTTAAAATATTATATCATATTTACGTATAAATATATACTTTAAATATTTTGTTTCTTAAAATTGTCAATTGTTTTTTTGACTTTATGAAATATTCGTCGTATGAATATTGAACAAACGTCTAAGAATATGTTTTGTAATACAAAAACTAGATTAAACACGCATTCACTCATAAAAAAATATATGACGAAATAATTTAATTAATATGACCTATTTATTTGTATTTGAATTGTGAAATTAGGACGTGATTTTATTACAATTATAAAAGTAACAATTCTAAGAAATAATACCACATGCGATGTACCTTTTTGACTATGGAATTAAACAAATAGTTTGGTTAAGAAATACAATATAAATTTATAAATCAATGATTATATATATTTAAATCGATTTTAATCGACTGCTCTATGCCAGAGGTGGCCAAGCTCCTAGCCTACTATCTATCCCCATTTATTCCCTTGTATTCCCCTGGCTACTGAGGCGCATGAACGTCGAACGAAAATACGGACGTTTCCTACTCAGGAACACTTACGGGCCCGTAGTTATTCACAAAATTACGGATTTGATAGCGACTTAATGACTACTCAGGGCTTATTTTACAAACATTTACAATTTTACATTTTAACATTTACAAACAGGACTTTATACAGGCATAATTCACGTAAAGTACAGAGGTGAAGGCCGATCACGAAACTTCGTATATGCCTGAGTAGTCCCTCAGTTTCAAGTGTAAAGTAACTTACCCATGCGTTTCTGGAGCAGCTTAGAAAACTCTAGCTTAAAATCAAACGGAATGTCCGGCTACTATAATAGACGTATCTGCCTACCCCTATTGCTGTGTTCTGTGCGCATAGTTGACATTGTCATTAGAGGTTGTCTGATGCATTTGCAGCCTTGAATTGCATTACACCGTTTCCGGTAATAATAGGTTAATGGAATACAACATCACATGTTCCGGTTGACCTTTGGGTCTATTTATAAATTGCTATTACGTATTATTATAATATGTGTGATGAAGTAGCCGCAATAACAAAACACACACGTTATAGAAAAAATAAATTACATGTGTAGTGTTTGATATTGCTGAAAATGGTTGTAACCAAAAGCAACTTCGCTTTTCTGGTTGAAAAACTCGAAAATTCCAAAACAAATGAAGAACTGTATACTAGGTTAATAGCCATCATCTTATATATTTCATATATATTAACATGGTAGGATCTACAAAATCGCAATGTTACAGAAGAACGATTTAAAGTTATTATTGTGCATAGTTTGTTTGTGTAGATTCTTAGTTATTGTATTGAGTATCTCAGAAACCATTGAATTTTATTTTTTCATATAATAAAATGAAGAATTATATTTTGAAAATATTTCAACAAAAAAAAAGATAATTGTCAATATGTTAATTTAATAGGGCTCAGCGATATGACCGAAGTATTAGTCATTAAAAAAAGTTGAAATAATAACCCAAAAAATGCAGGATAATAGATCAAAGAAAAATATTGACTTTGAAATGGTAATTATTAATTTAATTATGCGTAATATTAAAATTGTTTTCCTCAAACAATCTTAATATTAACATATCATATCATTTTATCGTATTTTATTACATAATTATATCTTATGTAATTCAAATATTAAAAATATATATGAAGGTTATCATTATATTGATAATATTCAATATACATGTACATACATATATACTACTAGCTGTTGCCCGCGGCTTCGCTCCCGTTAAGAAGTATTATTATTAATTAGGTATAGTTTTTGCGGCTTTATTTTTGTTTAGCGTGTGTAAAAACGTCTTTATCATAGTAGCTCCAATCTTTAGTTTCAGTTCAATCAGTCGAAAATCTAATAAGATTTATACAAACTTTCATCCCCTATTTTATCCCCTTGGGGGTAGAATTGATCAAAATCCTTTCTTAGCGGATGCCTACGTCATAACATCTACCTGCATGCCAAATTTCAGCCCGATCCGTCCAGTGGTTTGGGCTGTGCGTTGATAGATCACTATGTCAGTCAGTCAGTCACCTTTGAGTTTTAAATATATAGATATAAATCAATCGATAATATTTTTCTATCTAATAAAATTATAATTAAAACAATAAAAAAACAAAACACGATTTAGCTTATTTAGTTGATAGTGAAATGCTTCCCTTCTCGCAAGAATGGTCCGTCAATTTACACTTCAGCAACCAAATTGGTCGCTAAATTGCAGTCGTTACCTATCGACTAATGCACGCGTTTTGTAATGACCAAGGAAAATTAACTAAAAGTGGAGATGTGGTCTAAACAGTAAAAACATAGTATTAAAATTAATTTAGTAGATAAATACTAATCGTACATTACACAATAAAATTGTAAAACAGGTGTGCCTTTATCTTATAAGATATTATATGCCTTTAAACAGATATATATATATTATCACAACGTCTGTAAAGTACAGGAGTTCCCCTGAAACCTGATAAACTTAATACCTATTTATTAAATAACCACTTAAAATAGATTTAAAGGTTTTTAATTACTTTTTTTAATATTCGTTTTTAAAAAACATATTGATCCGTTTCAACTATTAAAAAGTCAATGTTTATCTTTCACAGAGATATTATTTATTATTATTATTATAGACAATAACTCGGAATATATAGGTTTTTAATTTACTTTCTTAATTAGGCCTTCAATAGAGTGTTTTTACTCGTAAATACAAATATAAATATAAATGTAATAAATTTACTAATTTAAAAATTATCAATTTGATTTAGCTGCTGTATACTAGCATTGTCCACTTACATACTAATGTATTAATAATACATTACATTACATATTTATTTATTTATAAAGCCTACCTACAAAATTACATTAAAACTACATATTATAAAAAGGACTACTATTATATAAACTAAATGAAATTTTAATTATAGGATAGGACGGCATGCTCAAGGTGATAAAGGGATAGATACTACACTTCTAATAAAATTACTAAGATACATAGAATTTAAAAAATATTAACGTACTCTGCCCGAATGTATGACTAGATTAGATATACGCATCTCCTATACCAACGTACTTTGATTGGGACTAGGCATAACCAAGTAATATGCTACATAGCTCACGTGAAGAACACAATATAAGAGAATCTTATTGGATGTAGATTACATAACTCCTAAAAGGCCCTTTGTCCAACTATTCAAGGCTAGTTCTCGCGAATTGACGGTCGCGCTCACCTTCATGGGGTTACGTATAGGAGAACTAGATATTAAGTTATAGCTATAATGAAGTTCTGAGAAGCAATAACTATTTAAACCCCAGTAACATGTGATGAGCTTTGTGATGGAGCGGTTAGTGCGAAATTCCGATCGAAATAAATATTTATTGAAAATCATAGGTACTTTTTATAGTAACCTGCCAAGCTAGAGTTATCTACAATAGTCGCATCCACTATACCGGCTTGAGGAGACGAATGTGCTCCATGCACATTGATCACACACCGCTCGTGATCCCGGCTGTTGTTCTTGCCCTGGACTAAACCGTACCTAGTTTGTACTTAAGGAATTCAACATATGTATTTATTATTATTATTAGTCTGCCTACCTCAAAAAGTCTTATGTGTCATCTCCAACTTAAGATAGACGGACTGATGATAATCTAGTTAGCATTCCCTATTAGTTAACTATTTATAAGGAGACTCAGATTCGAAAAACAAAAGGTTGTGTCAACTACTAGCTTTTGTTTTCAATTTCTATTTTGTCTACAATGTCACTGTACTGATTCAAATTGTTTGTGATAATTTATCTATATATATAAAACTCAAAGGTGACTGACTGACTTAGTGATCTATCAACGCACAGCCCAAACCACTGGACGGATCGCGCTGAAATTTGGCATGCGGGTAGATGTTATGACGTAGACATCCGCTAAGAAAGGATTTTGATCAATTCCACCCCCAAAGGGTATAAAATACGGGATGAAAGTTTGTATAAATCTTATTAGATTTATTTCATTCATTATTACGCAGACGTAGTTGCGGGCAACAGCTAGTTGACTTATAAAAGCGTCCATTTATTAAAATAAATAAAACTCATTTTTAAAACTATGCCAGTTAAGACTTTTTGCAACATACGCACAAAATATGACATTTAAAAACTTCCATAAGGCAAATCGTCTCTAATCACGTATGGTAAACAAACAATATAAACGAAGGTTTTATTCATAGAAGACAGGAAGCGAACCTTGGATAGAACACAGCACCTTGACTTTACTAATATACTATTACATTATATAATAAATAACTGAGTCCTGCGGTTTTATACGAGTTAAATTTGGATTATCAATACATGTAGATCAGCGGTTCTCAAACTTTTTTGGCGAAGGAAAAAGCCTTAATATAATTATAAAAAACTGATTTATATGTATTACGTAATATTTAGTTGGAATATTTAGATGTAACCTTATAATCTCCCTTTGGTAGGTATTTTTTGCAGCATTTTAGCCCTAGGGTTCCGCGGAACACACTTTGAGAATAAAAAATCGCTAAAAAAGTTTGAGAATCGCTGGTGTAGATTCTTCATTGTCGTATTGAGTATCTTAAAAACCACTGAATTTTTCATGTATTTTTTATTCATGAAATTATATTTTTAAAGCTATTTCAACAAAAAAAAAATAATTACCCTAAATATTAGTTCTGACTATGTTAAAAGGACCTGGCGATTTTTTAAAAATATATAAATATTGTTATAATATTATAAACTGTAAACATTTAGGTACTAAGTAGCAAAGCTCATAAACAGTTTTCATGTCTTTAAACATGAAATGCCACAGGTTCCAGTTCCCGCGTTGCCTAATCCGAAAGGAGGCATTTCCAACGACCAAGTTCCTTGACACATCGCCCGTTCCTTTCCTAAGTCGACATTTTACATTTCGTAAATCTAATACACAGAGAGGTCGACTACTTTTATGCGTATTCATTTATTTTTGCAATCTTTATTCTCGGTACACTTATACCAGCCATTCTCAAAGTGTATTCCGCGTGTATACCAAAGGGAGATTATAAGGTTACATCTAAATATTCCAACTAAATATTACATTGCAATATGATTATTCATAAATACATATAAATCAGTTTTTTATATAATTATATTAAGGCTTTTTCCTTCGCCAAAAAAGTTTGAGAACCGCTGACTTATACAGTTGATATGACTTCATACATCAACTACCAAAATTATATACAGTGGTACCTCGATATACGAGTGTTTTGAGATACGAGCAAGATTTGAGATACGAGGAATCGCACACTACACCGCTGCACACGACCCCAACATGCGCCCCGATCTACATTCGCAGCGGCATACGGTGCTTTAAGATACGAGCAGGGTTATGGAACGAATTAAACTCGTATGTCGAGGCACCACTGTATTTCAGAACACTGTACATTAAAACTTATATTATTGTTTAACGAAATATCAAATTAACAAAATTGCTCTTATCTCCCATACTAATATCCATGCTTGTTGCCCGCCGTATCCTTGGCACAAAGTTTGCGTAATAGTTACTTAATATTGTTTCACACAATCGATAATAGATGGCGTTGCACACGAGAACCCTACAAAAGGTTAAATTGTAAGATAATTTAATCATAATAATATAAGAATTATAATTTAAAACAATTGGTAATGCTTGATAGATTTGTGGGAGGCATTTCAAACAGCAAGTAGGCATATTAAACAATAGTAATACGTACAATTAGCAAAAGGTTAGCTGTATCACCCTAAGAGCTATTTTTACTTAGTTTAACAAGCTTATTCCCGACAGTATGTACAATGACCATTAGTATTTTACTTCTCTATTAAGTTTATATATCTAAATTGGTTAAAAACAAAAAGAGGCGTGTCTTACGTTCCTGAGATTTCGTGCACATTTTTCTTTTATGTTATGTACTGGGGGCATAAGGGAAAATATTTAAAAGGTATCCAGTGAATAACACATACAATTAATAATTAATTAAATTATAAATGTATATTCTGTACTTTAAAATATCATAGAAACAAATATCCGGACGATCACACACTTTACTATACAAATAAAACATCAACTAAAAATATAATGAAACAAAATTACTCATATTTAATTACCTAATTAATTTTTGTTTTTGTCCGTTAATAAGTATACGCATTAACAATTGCGTAATACGTAAATTTTATTTCCGAACGTCTTGAATATTTATTGTTTTTATCTTCAAATTTAAGTGACACGAGCGAGACTTGAATAATGACGCATTTATAAGGATCATTAGGGAAAAGTAAGAGAGATTTATTAAACCTACGTCATAAGGCTTGTACTCTAAGAATAAATGGGTGATTGAAGGTGTAAAGCGCAGTTAAATAGGTATCATGACGAAAGGGGTTATTTAAATAAAACAAAGCCTTCGTCCCTTTTAAATATTATAGTTTAATTACATTGCAATGTAAAGTAATCACGATACGTGTAAATGGAAACAATTTATAGAATCGTGATTACATGTTTAGTTATAGAAGCATACAAAATATCAATACTCACATTTTATTTAATTCAGTACTATCATTAACGCACATCAAAATAACACCTTCCTGTTTGGTGGTTTTGACCAGACTCCCTTTCTCGTCTTCGTGACAGATATGCGTCTACCCTTTCTCACATTAAAATGATTACTAATTGTATCGGTTATTACTCAATTAATTCATATTTAAAGTTTCAGTGAACATTATTTAATTTGTTTGCTAACACAGGCTACTAATAGATGTATTTGACGTTTACCATATGAGGGTTTATATGATACTCGACATTAGCAGAATTGTTTTTAATTTTTTTTATTTTTTATTGATATCACACTCCGCCTGATGTTAAGCTAGAGTGCGGTCCATGAGTGGAGTCAACTGTTACTACGGACATATGTCCGCGCGCAACAGTCGACTCTACTATGCCGGCTTGAGGAGACGAATGTGTTCTGTCCAAATAACAGAACACACTCCCGAAACGCGACTAGGTCACTTGAAAGTGGTGGTTGAAAATAGATATCTAAAGCCATTAATAAAAGAAGAAGAAGAAGAAGACGTTTACCTTGCTAATATGTGGTACTAGACATCACTCATGCCACTGCACGTTTCGCGGTAAGGGTCAGGAAATTATCAACATTTACATTTACAATGCAAACATAACTTTACGATTGCTATTAAAAAATTCAGTAACAAAAAAGAGCTAAAAATAGAATCAGATGTTATCGTACTTTATATATGAGGAACGGAATTATTCTTTTTTATATTATTTTTGTTTTAAAACGTTCATTTTTTTTTAAATAATATTATTACGTAATTATTATAGTAGTATAATACGTGTCGTTAAGTAAACAAGTTATTCGTCATTGCAGTCGTAGGTTAGATTTACTGAGAACTATTATTTTCTCGATAAAACAAGGAAAGTACAATCAACCAAGTGAATGGTTTATCAATTATGACAAGTTTTCCCTACTTTAAAAAATATATTCAATTATTCAAAATAGGAACACATATTGACGTCATGACCGAAAACTATAAAAACAGCATTACTAATTGGTATTATCCAATAGCAAAAACGATTTAGAGCGTTTAGCTTCGATATTCAAATAGTATTTATTCATTGATTACAAATATAGCTTAAAACAGCGGTTCTCAAGCTTTTTTGGCGAAGGAAAAAACCTTAATATAATTATAAAAAACTGATTTATATGTATTTGTGAATAATCATATTGCAATGTATTATTACGTAATATTTAGTTGGAATATTTAGATGTAACCTTATAATCTCCCTTTGGTGGGTATTTTTTACAGTATTTTAGCCCTAGGGTTTCGCGGAACACACTTTGAGAATGGCTGGCTTAAAATAATACAGCTATTATTCTATATCTTTTATATTTTAATTAAAGACAAGTGCACGTATTACTTAGAAAAACGTAGAAAAATAATCTATTATCAGTTGTAAAATTTTATATATATCTTTAAAAAAAAAAATACCTTTTTTTTAAATTCCTTATTTCTAAAATTACAAAAATTAATAAAAATCAGAAACACCACATCGTTAAATTACTCTGAAATTAATATCATTTGTAAGTTATTTTTAATGAAATGAGTAGTAGTACCTACTCCCGCTTGTTTTAAGGCAACCAAGTTATAATATAAAGAATAAAATAATTACCTATTACCTCAATTATCAGTTGTACATTAACGTGTGATAAAACATGATATGTAGATCACTGGCACAACTCACGACACACTGAACTAAAATGAACACGATAGCATAATATGGATATATAATACCTTTCAACATAAATTATTACGAATAAAATGCAATAAATAGTTAATAAAAAAAGTTAAGAAGAGGTAAGATATATGTTCAATGATTCTAGAATGAATGGTTCTAGAAGTTACAACAGTACAAAATAATATTAGTAAAGTAAAATAGTAATATTTTTGCATATACAAAACATTCAGTTTAAAAATTAATTCGTATTATTTTCTTTCTGTTATTTATATTTTAATAAATAACGATTGAAACGATTTCTTATAAATGCCTATAACAGAACGTAATGACAGCTAGGTGACAGTAGACAGTTGCAATGAATTATTATGATTGGTCAAAAATCACGCCAAAAAGTTTTCAATCGTATGATTGAGCTATGTGATGTTTTCATGAACTTGCAGAAAAGGCGCATCCATACAATTCTTTCGTGTAGAGGTCCCGTTATAGCGGTGGTTAGCATCCGCCCAAGCACATCTTAACGATGCAACCCTAGATAGGGTTGACTACTTTAAAAATAATTATTAGGAAAGTTTTTCACTAACTCACTATGTGTATTAAAATTCTCTATTTATATGAGGATTTTAGATCTAAAATACCAAAATACAATTTATGATAGAATAAATAGAATTAGTAAAAAAACATGATTATTTTTAAACGAATAAACAATTGAGAAGTGTTTTGTTTTATTTTAAAATGTAGATATATTCGTTATCTATTTATTTGCATTCTTCTTTTTTTAATTGTTAATGTGACAACCCTGGTGCAGCATCCGGCATAAAGTGTATAAGGGGATTATGTCACGGGGTTCCAGCAGAGACAACAAGCCTTATTCTGTCACACAATATGTACGAGGTTTCTTAATTAAGACATCGAGAACTAAAGAGTAGTAGGCAGTCTGAACACTGACTGCCCTGTGACTGCCCATAATCTTGGGCTATAAACTACTAATAACTTTTAAAGTAATATTTATTTCGTAATTTATATTTGAGACTTCTGCCTATCCCAATACAAAAACACAATAGTTAATATCAAGTACAATGATTACGTGTCATTATTAACACTAGAACTACCAACCGGTCAATATGGTCGGTTTAAAAAATTCTTCACAAGACTTTTATGTAAAACCCTACTCATTATTTTTTTGTAAACGATTCTATTTCTTCCAAATTTACAATATATTTAATACTTTGTAAGCACAAGACATCCGGTTATTTTAACCGGTTGGTAAAAATAAGTCAAATTGACCGGCTGGTGGTTCTAGTGTTTAACTTCTTTTTCGTGTAATTGAATGTTTGAAAATTACAATAAAAACATAGGTTACAAAATTACAATAACTATTACGCAATGAATACAGTCGAGTCCCCCTTATTACATCCAGATACGACCTAAATTCGTTATCAATTCGACCCAAATTCTATTAGAAACGGTTGCATTATTGTTATAGTTCTATTCTTGATTCAATTATAATCGGAAACAAAAATTACAATTCAGTCTATGCAATCGATTTAGTTTTTTTTGTTAACACTTTAAGAGTACAGTAATCTTACAATAGAGGTGTCGTCGACAGAAAAGAGGTTGAGGCGGCGATTTTATAAATAAAACTGTAAATTTGAATTTGGAATGAAACAAAAGAGGAACGCGAGGGACGAAGGAATGAGGACTTGGATGTTAGTTGCGAATGGGAACGGATGTGTGTGCTTAGATTATAAGAGATTGGCAATATAGTGTAAAGATAATTTTCAAGAGTTTTCATTGATACAGTCCACTTACTCTATTGGCTACAAGAAGCTATAATAAACTTTTTCGTATACAATTAACTGAGACTTCGAAAGTAACTAATTATAAGCATTTTTTTTTAAATGACGTTTTTTGTTTATTAAAAATGAATCATATAATATAGAATCGAATTGTAATCGGATTAGCGAAACAAGAATACGCCCCCCTGTTAGTTTAATATTGATATGAATCGTGTACAATATTACAACATGCAGTTAGCACATTCTAAATAGCAAATTGGCGATATGTCATGGTTTGGTTGCGTTAAGCAATACACTGTGCATTGAATTTGTTATTGTATATACCGTTGCATTTTTTAATCACTGCAAAAATATATAATTTCTAAATGAAAGTGTTTATTGTTCCTGTTTTACTCCAGCCGGGATAGTGGAGACGACTATCTCTCTATGCTAGCAATTTCTATTTCTATATAAAAGAAAATCAATATAAAATCTATACTAATATTATAAAGAGGAAAGATTTGTATGTTTGTAACAAATTGGCTTAAAAACTACTGGACCGATTTCAAAAATTCTTTCACCATTTGAATACTACATTATCACTGATCAATATAGGCTATATAAAGATCTTTACTAAACTACAATAATGTAACTCAAGGTTGTTTTTAAAATTGCCATATAAGGTAGATGTCGTTGAAATATGAAACATCATTAAACTTTATAGTACTTTATATCTTCATTACTACGCGAACGAAGTCGGGGGCAACAGCTAGTTAAATATAAAAATCAAAATGTCGTTTAACATGCCGCATTGTACCGCATTTGAAACGATAAACTAACCTAATTATTTCACCAGCCAACACAGTTATGTTAAACTGCACAGGAATTGTGGCTTTACACCTTTGGATTTAAAGGTTATAACACCGTACACGTTTTCAGATGAAAACATTACGTAAACAAAAGGTCAGTGTAGCTTGTTGCATAATGTTACATTTAGAATGTCAGCGTAGGCGTTACAATGATCGATTATTAAATTGTAATAAATTGTTAATACGTGCCTACCCCTATTTTGCAATAATAGTTATTTTATTTATTTATTTATTTATTTATAAAGCCTACCTGCAAAATTACATTAAAACTACATATTATAAAAAGGACTACTATTATATAAACTAAATGAAATTTTAATTATAGGATAGGACGACATGCTCAAGGTGATAAAGGGATAGATACTACACTTCTAAATAAAAAACAAGAACCAAATAGATGTAAGGAAGAGGGGAGAAAAAGGAAAAAATCAAAATTATAAATAATCAATGAAAAAAATAGCTACGAAATTTAAAACATTATAACCCGAAAATATTTAAACCATTTTTCGTGTAATTTTTTATCAAAAACAAAAAAATGCATTCAAATCGGTTCATTATTTTAGGAGTGATAGCATTAATATATTCAAAAAGAATCTCAATGTATTACTAATAAATAAGTGCTACTATTCAATTCGACATTATTTAGCATTTAAGGTTGACATAGTAAATTTTCATTGTATAGAATTATTTGCATGCCATATACATTGTGTAAAATATGTGATACTACTAACATTACTTTAAGACCTATGTTACTATTTATTTATGGCAAATAAATGAATTTGAATTTATGTAAAAGATACTATGTTACAATCTTTATAACACAGGTGGGGCACGGGAACCTCCTACATTTCAAAAGGCTGGTAAAAGAAAAGTATATGAAATATAAAAAAATCCCAGAAAGGTTATGTGTATTCATATTTAGTATAGAGTAGCCATTCTCAAAGTGTGTTCCACGGAACCCTAGGGCTAAAATACTGCAAAAAATACCTACCAAAGGGAGATTATAAGGTTACATCTAAATATTCCAACTAAATATTACGTAATATTACATTGCAATATGATTATTCATAAATACATATAAATCAGTTTTTTATAATTATATTAAGGCTTTTTTCCTTCGCCAAAAAAGTTTGAGAACCGCTGGTATAGCGCCTGTTGCCTTAAATCTGGATACCCAAGACAAAATTGTTTTGCGGTCGGGATCACTGCGATATTTTGAAATGTGGGAGGTTGCCGCGCCCCACTCTTTATTTATAATATTTGACTATATACACTAATTAACAAACCGCGCTCAGTGGAGGTAATTTCCGTCAAATTTTTTTCATTAAGCTACTTGTATCTACTTAATAATAACAATATTTTTAGGGATTCTTAAATTTATATTTATATCGCATACACGTGTTTGTAATGTCGCAGTAAATATAGAAACAATAAAAACTAAATTCAATGCAACATTATAAGTAACATTGATTGTAAAAAATAATTACGTAAGCTACAAAGTTTCATCTGCTATCTGGAATTATGTGCCAAGGTTGATGTTATTGTATCACAATTTCTTAACAGAAAACTATAGTTAACTTTAGTTATATTTAGATTTGTGTATTTATAAATATGAATTTAAAACAATTGAAGAATTAGAAATTATATTAGAGTATATACATTATGCAATTTATGTGACGCAGTTGTATTGTACAGTGGGCTTATCACGAATTTAGTCTGGCTTTCGAATCGAGCTGTCGCAAGTAAAACGGATCCGTTAGCAATCGGGATTATGAATTTTTACTAACGACTAACGAGCACCAGCAATCTATCAAATGAACGAAAGATCGAGACGTTTGAAAATTAACAAAAATTATCTAAAATATTGTAGTTCCAAATCCGCACGCGGTGGCGCTGCTCTAATTTCCATACAAATCGCTTGAAGCGAACTCGGTTCGAAAGCCAGACTAAAATTCGTGACAAGCCCGCTGATCTCAGGTTCGATTCCTGTTTGTTTTGGTTTGTGTTGTCATCGTCTGACTAATAGTACATTTATATGCAGACAGTAGTTGCCTCGTCTATGCCGGCTCCTTTAGACATATTTGTTGTTCAAGTTAACAGGTAATTTGTATATTGCGTGTATTTATGTATATGTATATATATGTATGTATATTTTTTAAATATCTTTATTATTCATTTGTACCTATATATTATAAGGTTGGTTGCCTGGTAGAGAACACTGCTCAGTGATAAGGTCGCCTTTTGTATTTTTTTTCTTTTAATTTGTGCAATAAAGAGTTATTATTATTATAATTTTCGATCTACCCGACTACAAATTACACTCGTAGATAGTGGTACTACTCAGGGTCGAGAGACTGGGTTAATAATCATCATGATCAGCCCGCGAACCCCTTATTACGCTTAACGTTGACTTTGGTCTTGAATGGTATTTCATAACAAGACATTTAGCTTCAACAGTCTGTTTGCCAAGTAATGCAATAGTTTATTTTATTTTTAGGTACTGTTGGTATAGTGATATGTAAGTGGATAGTCTGTGGTTTTATATATTTATTTGTTATAAATGTTATTATTTGTTATATTATTATTATTATTTTTAATTGATCCGCCTGATGTTATATATATCAACTGTTACCACAGACAGATGTCTGCGCGCAACAATCGACTCCACTATGCCGGCTTGAGGAGAATGTGCTCTGTCCAAATTGACAGGGCACACTCCTCTCGTTATTGTTATATATTATTATTGTATATCAAAACATAACAAAAATAGAATCTGACGTCGTGATATGTATACTGTTTTAAGTGTTCTAAGAAATGAAGCAACAAAAAAAGCTTGTGTGACTGATAATGGTCAATAAAGGATATGCATACATATATACTATCTAGATTACTGATTCCCAATGGGGATGCTATCACCTTCAAAGTGCGGCCTTAGCAGGTTGGGGGGTGTTGAAATACCTGCCTGTAGGATGTGTTACACTTTATACCTATTTTTTCGTCTCTTAACTCTGTTTTATTTTTTACTGTAATTGACTAACACTATGATACGTTTATATACTAACATAATATAGAATTTATGTCTTTTAAGTAATATATATCACTATTATTTATTTATTTATTTATTTCTATTTATGAATAATATTAATTAATATATAGTTTTCGATGGTCCCACACTAGGCATTGCCTGTCACGTGGGACCCATCAATTACAAAACCTTTAATTATAAACATTATTACTAAAAATAATAACATTAAAACTATAATACCTCTTTCCTTCTGAATAATATTTGTATATATTAAAATTAAATATGTGTATGTTCATTATGTATTTAGTTTACTTATATTTCTAAATTGCATTGCCCAATACTATTACTGCTTCTTCTATGACAATTGGTTATCTAGAAGAAATTACTTTTAGTGACAAGATCGCCAATTGCTCTAAATCTGCTTCCTATGAGTTAATTCATGTAAAATAAAAACCATAGATACTGTGTAAAACTAATATGCATGGTTGCTGAGAAAAGGTTGGGGACCTCTGGTTTAGATCTCATCCTATTTCTAAATACCCTGATTGTTAAGCAATAAACAATTAAGTAACAATATATGTTATAATATAAAACGCATTAACAAAGACCTTGACACGAAAAAAGTGTTTAATAACAATATTATAATGCCTCTAAACTTAATTTAAATCCATTGCTTCTTTTAATCGAATACTTAAACTAAGTTTGTATCTAAACCAAGCAATGTAACTTACTTTAATTATTTTAATTAACATTTGATTACTTAATATTTTGACATTTGTTGCATGTCAATCGCAGTACTTTTGCAAGTTTACGAGTAATCAAAAATTGCAAACTAATTTGTGTAAGAATTAACCGTGGAATTTACTTTCGTTTTACTAAACGTAATTAGTTTAGATTCACACTGTAAAATAATAGATTGGATTTATGTGGACTTCATGAAAGTACTACATCATCTGGACATGTCACATGACTACTGTGGGCTTATCACGAATTGTAGTCTGGCTTTCGAACCGAGTTCGCTTCAAGCGATTTGTATGGAAATTTGAGCAGCGCCACCGCGTACGGATTTGGAACTACATTATTTTAGATACTTTTTGTTAATTTTCGAACGTCTCGATCTTTCGTTCATTTGATAGATTACTGTTACTCGTTAGTCGTTAGTAAAAATTAATGATCCCGATTGCTAACGGATCCGTTTTACTTGTGACAGGCTCGATTCTAAAGCCAGACTAAATTCGTGATAAGCCCACAGTTTTTTAGCACAAAATACAATATCAGGGATAAACACCGACTTCAATAATGCTTAAAAATGTACGATAAATGAGTTCTAAATTTAAATTGTAAACATAGAATAGAAAAAACAAATGAAAAAATAACAACATCTGAGAATAAAATTTAAACTATTGGAAATAATCATATTAATTTAAATTTATCAATCCCTTGAGATTCTAGAACTGCATATAGTAGTTTACTATCGACTTTCTACCTCTTTCTCGTATACGACTGCTACCATTGTGCGACAAAGACAGAATGACAGATGTATTTCAAATAAGGAATAAAAATGACATTGATAATCTATTCATATTTTTGGACTTTGCCCTGCATTGCATGATAGACAGATAAACAATTTGCAATTAAAACTAAAAACAGAAAAATGTAAAGCAATTTGCAATTATGCATACATTAAGCAAGCTAATGCAACAGTACTTCGTAATCCGTCACTGTGTTACAGCCAAAAATCGACGCAAGCGCATCGAAGTCAGACCTTGACATGCCGGCTTTTACGCGCTGCCTTACATCATCAACTAACTCAAGGTGAAGATCGGTTTATTATGTAACTTACTCTAACTGAATTTGCTTTTTTTGTAAATGATATGTTATTTTAAACTGTTAAGTTCGTTATGATGTTATTCTGTAAGTTTTCATTAATACATTTGGATTTGCAGCGGTCATTTGGAGTTTTACTCGTTTTAGCAAATTAATTTTACATTGTATCCCACCAAAATACAAGTCTACTAAATATTATTATAGTACTGTAGTAAATCCTCCTAGGATTCACCTATCCTCCAAATGTTAGATTTTTCGATCAAATCAAAAAACTGGTCAGTCATTCATTGTATGGAGAACTATATACAGAACATAAAGAAAAAATTTAATAGCGATCGGATCATTTGTCTCCGCGTAACACTGCAGCAAATTCGAAAAATGCGTTTAAAGATAAAACGATCGTTACATTGTTATAAATGGATCAAAACCATACTTACAGCTAATTTGCTATTCCAGGCCCATCTCTGAGTTTTCTTCCTTTGATGTAAGCTCTTTTTCTTCATCTACAGCTTGTTGCATACTGGAAGGAATTTATGTGTTTTACAAGATATTGATAATGGGAGCTAAGGAAAACGTACTGAAACGATATCATTTTGAACTAGTATGTTCGTTTCAATATTTTTGATGTTGATTGTACCTAGTACCTACATGTAAGTTGAGCTAATATTATACTGTTATTATTATACTATATGTATGTATGTATATGAACTACTATTATAGATCTTGTCCTTGATTCTGCCTTTCGTTACAATCCGACAACAAAGCAATTTCAAAACAATATTTATGCAATACAAATCGAATCGGACTACAAACACTAACAAATAAGGGGGGTATATTCTGGAAACTTAATAAATCGAATTAGTAAATATCTACATTCAATTCCCACCTTCAAGAACCGAAATTAGGATAGCATTGTCTTAGGTTAATGTTGTAATAAGAAACGTCAGCTTAAAATAAATACTTTACAAAAATAAAGAATAAATATATATTATTTATAATTCTCATATTTATAATTTATTAGCGGTCCGGTATGTGTTTCGCTACGTATAAAGTGAAATATTAAAAAAAAATTATATGGAACATCAAATTCATGCATCAAACAGCATGAATGACATTTCACAATGACAAAAGTTTCAATTACTGTCAACATTGAAATAGTTTCAATTTGACAGCACAATCCGCCATTTATTGAATTAATTTGTTACAAAAAATGTGATAAATGAAGGACCGCTCTACCGATTTTGTGCAAACTTCACATAAACCATCTACTAAATAGTCCGAACAAAGCCTAAACATTTGGTTTGGATAGGTGAGCCCGTTCTTGAGTTATAAAATTACAACGAAAAGTGCCATTGATTTTTATATAATTATATAGATTTTTGTCGTGGCCGGGAATCGAACGCGGGGGCTCCTAACCACTAGGCCAGTGATCCTCAACCTTTTTTTTGTTGCGACACACTTTTAACGATTTCAAAATTTGGCAGCGCACAAAAAAAAGATAAGTTTAAAAAGTTTCAAATGATATTATTTAATAATATTAACACTATTATTATATCTAAAATTTGGCGGCACACTTTTAGAATTTCGTGGCACACAAAATTGCCGCGGTACAGTGGTTGAGATTCTCTGCACTAGGCCATAGAGATCGACGTAATAAAAGAGTCTTAATTGGCATTAATAAGTAAATAAATACATGAATTGAAACATCAACTAAACGATCTAATTTCGTTCAAGAATACAGGCATAGTAAAATTTTCAAGAATGCAAAACTCGAGGCTTTTTTTGCAATCGGTCATTGCAAGTTTTCGTTTGTGAAATATTTAACTTAATAATGTTATTTTTACTATTGACATTTTGTAAACTCTATTTGTAATCAGCGGTCGTGTCTATGCAAATTATTATTGCCAATATTATGATTTGTTATCAAGTTATTCTTTATAGCGAGGATTTATATGAACTCAGTACTTGATACTATTATTTGATGATATTTACGGCGCACTAATTTGTCATATACAGGTCATATGGATTATCAACTCTAGGACTCAGGATGGGATTTTGCTCAGAAAAAATATCAAATTACACATACCTATATAGATATATATATATATACATTTAAAAGCATGATGTTTACTTCAGGGGTAGGCAGAAACTATAGAATGCTAGTGATGACGCGAGCGCCCTCTTGATAATAATAATAATAAATACTTTATTGTACCAAAAATCACAAAAGGTTTTAGGTTAGGCTTTAGGCATTTTCTGCCAGTTAACCTTTGGGAGATGTGAGCGGTGATGTTAATAGTATAGGAAAATAAAATAAATACAAAATAATACACAAATAATTTGGATTATTAGGTAATAAATAATTACACCAATAAATATAATATGACAATATAAATATACTAAATAATTATGTCAGAGGATCTTGTTATTCTGTTTATGTAGGAAGTGCTTGTGGAGATTGTTTTTAAAACTGTTTATAGTGGAGGCCTGTTGCATACAATAATAAAATTATATGTATACTAGCTTTTACTCGCATTTAAGTCATTAAATAAGTATCAGATATCATTTCAATAGAACTATGCTTAATATTTTATTAATATAGTCAATTGGAAACCATAGTTTCTATGTTACTTCTAGTACCACCAAAAATATGTGTACAAAGTTTCATGATGATCGGTTAAGTAGTTGTTGCATGAAAACGTAACAAACAAACTCACATTCACATTTATAATATTAGTAGGGATACAAACACGATCGATACCTTATAAATAAATATGGGTACATATAAAATAGTAAACCCGAGACCTTCTGCGGAGAATGGTGCGATGTGAGCAGAGTTGCGACATGAAGTCGGGCCTGCATTTCCACTGCTATTGGGAAATTAATGGCCCGTTCCGATCTTAAATGTTTCTTTCCTAATAAAATATATATCTTGTTGATTATTTTTAAAGAATAGGATATTTACTATGATTTTAAATACATACATACAATCATTAAATGACTAAGTCGTTATATTTCTTACTAGCTGTTGCCCGCGACTGCGTACTATGAAGTTTAATGATGTTTCATATTTCAGTCAACAGAAAATGCCTATCACGCTTCTGTCGCAAAATCCGTTCTTAGCTTTCTACTAACTATAAACTACCTCCCTGCCAAATTTCATCTTTGTACTTCAAGCGATTTTCGAGATTGCGTGACCTTTCGCGAGATTTGAAATGAGATCCTTATGAGATTTGAAATGCGACGTACATGACCTGGATAATATTTGCATTAAAACAGTAAAAAAGTATATATTTAACGATAATAATCAATCAGCAACATTTAACAAACAGTTTTATAGTATATATACCTACTATTACATGTTTTAACATGAAACAGTAGCTAGTATAATAGATACAGACAAACAAATGTTCCCTCTTTATTTTATTAGTATAGATATAGATAAAATGCGTCTGATATCTCCCGCACTCCGCATGCGACCAACAATCAAACTAAATACGCTATTAAACAAAACATTAGATTGTTAAAGTTAACATTCTTCTGAATATCAAGTTTTTCTTTTGTTTTCATCACATGACAGAGTTTTTTTTGTATTTTTTTAAATAATTATATAAATAGTTGTATATTGTATGTCTATTAATATCACTGTAAATATACTTTTCATTATTTAAAAGATAGTTTTTTGTTTAGCTAAACACAGCCGCCATCATGAATTTTGGGGAAGGAAGAACGCCAGCCCTGCTTTGGATGAACATACGAATTGCCGAGTTAGATATGAATAGCGAGTAATATTGTTAAATAAAATAACTAAAACCTATGTTTTAGTTCATTAGCAATTATAAGTTTAACACTAGAACTACCAGCCAGCAAAATGACCGGATGATTTGAGCTTGAAAAGTATTAAATATAATTCAATAAATTTATTAAGGTAAAAGGCCCAGTTATTGACACTGACCCAGTTTCTGACACTTTTCACTTTAATTTCAATTTAAAGAAAAATTGTTTCTTATATAAGCTAATTAATTTTTTCAAAAGTAAAATAATTTAATTAAGTACTGATTTTATAATAGCAATAGTTATAAACAAAACAACTTTATACAAAAAAAAAATATTTAAGGCCCTGAGTGACGGTCGAAGCGATTTTTCAGTTGTAATCTAAGTTATTACGTAAGAGTGTCCGTATATTGAATACGCGTTTTAACAGTCATGTAAGTAATAAAATATTATAAATTATATATTGTATGATTAATAATAACCTTTTCTTCGCTATAAAATATTAAAATATCATTAAAAACAATATTTTATTATTAAAATATGAGTGTCAATAACTAGGCTCAATTTTATTGGCATGTTGCAGTTATTGACACTCATAAGGCGCGGCCAACTCGATTTTTAGTGCAGGCGCGACCAACTAGATTTGCAGTTCGCGCGCAAAACGGGCTGCGCTGATGCGCGGTGTGGGCCAAATTGGCGCCAGATTAAGAAAGGACTCCAGCTCGCGGCTGCCCTTCACCGAACAGAGCGAACCAGGATCGAACAGTTGACATCTCCATAAAATGTAAAAATATTTATTTAGGTTTATAGTGATTCTTTGTCTTATAATTTTCTTTAATTACAGTAATTAATTAATGTTGAATATTTTGTAGAGTAAATAAAATATCATTTATTGTTAAAAATTAATTTTAATACAAAAATATCAAGTGTGGACAAAATGTCACTTTGTTAATTTTTGAAATAATTATTACGGTAATAATTTGTTTTAATTGAATAATAATTTTCATTGATAATAAATACTTTTATTATTAATAATATCATTTTATTTTTATTTTTAGGGATTCAAAGAAAAAAAAGCTGCTAACGGGGAAAAAAATAAAAATAAAAAATTTAAATTGTGTTTATTTGAATGTTTTTATTTTTTTTAATATTTATACGTCATTTTAATTAATAGTGTTAAAAAATCAATGTTTTATTTATAATAAATAATAATAAATATTTTTTATTATTACAAATTGGAACTTGATAATATGTAACCTAAAAAATAATTTTCAAATGAGTGTCAGAAACTAGGCCGTTGTTAGGGTCAGAAACTACAACAAAATAAATTTTGAGTGTCAGAAACTGGGTCTCTAAACTTTAATTTTTAAAATATTAATTTCTATTATTAATTTGGTTAAAAAATTATTTAACGCATATAATCTGTTCAAGAAATGCCAACTTATTTTTAAAATAAAACATTATTGATTCACATTAAATTTTTTATAAGTTATCCTATGATAATCTTAGAATCACTCTTAAAGTGTCAGAAACTGGGCCCTTTACCTTATATAATTGTAAAAAATATAATCTTTTACAAAAAATCATGAGTAAAATTTTACATAAAAGTCTTGCGAAGAAGCATATGAATGTAAAAATTTTCTTTTTATGATTGATTCACACCCAAAAATAATAATAAATCACAATGTGTCTCAAATAAAAAGAGGTTTTAATTAACATCTAAACATAGCTGTTAATCATTGCGCCGCGGTTGCTGCAATAATGTTTCGACATCCCTCCCAAGGTTGCCGTGTTGCCGACGCGGGATCTATTACGAAACATCAAATTCTATCTTACGAATATTCAAGTCATATAAGTTACTTGAACATGTGATATACTACGTAATTATGTAGTTAACTTAAAACCTACTACTCGTTTATTAGCATAGGCACTTGCTCATCGTTAGATTCTACAATGGCTTCGGAAAGGCGTATGACGAGAAGAAGACCATAAGAAACTAGTCAAATGTACTATTGTACTTAAAACAACCTAGTCGCGTTTTAGGATCAACTTGGATTAGCCAAGAACAAGATGAATACGGATAGTGTAGACTGTACAGCACACTCATCTCTTTAAGTTTGGCTAACATCTGAAACCACTTGTGTGGTTTCCTATTATCGAAAAAATCATTAAATAAATTAAATAATTCCATTAATACTATTTGCAGTTTTTAATATTATAATTAAAATAGAAAACACGACATATTACGGAAAGCAGCATCGGTCGACTAAACCGTATATTTCCTTCTTATATATCTCAAAGTTGAAAACCTAAAAAAACAGATTGAATTGTCTAATGAAGATAATTGTTACTTGTTAGCGACTAATTTCCAAAGCAAAATGAAGCCAATAATAAGCAAAATTACCCAGAAAAAACGTGAGACAGTCGATTTTACCGTAACTTTTTAGTTATAAGAAGCTAACTACAACTTTTCCTTACAAATGTATATATAGGCAACATTTATGTATAGGCAACAACCCAAGAATAAATTTAATAATTTAAATTTAATAAGAAAATACCTATGTCAAAAAATCAATGTCGTCGACAGAAAAGAGGTTGTGGCGGCGATGTTAATAGTATATGTATTTTTATAAATAAAACTGTAAATTTGAATTTGGAATGAAACAAAAGAGGAACACGAGGGACGTGCGATTGAGGACTTGGATGTTGGTTGCGAATGGGAACGGATGTGTGTGCTTAGATTAGAAGAGATTGGTAATATAGTGTAAATACAATTTTGAAGAGTTTTCATTTGATACAGTCCACTTGCTCTATTGGCTACAATCAACATATATATTTTGTACCCGTTTTTTATAGATATAATCGATTGTCGTGTCAGAGTACCGCTCTAACCACCCGGTTGAGCATTGCTAACCTGCTCCGGTGACCTGCGATCGGTTACCGTTCATGATGCATTTACGCTAACAAGAGGGAATTATGCCTGCGTTTTTATGTCATTATATTTGTATATTTTGCAGAAAATTGCAAATAAAAAAATTCTGAAGAAAACACGTGGACTAAGTTTTTTATTAAGTTGTATTTTATTAATTAATGACTATTACACTTGGGCTTTAGTAACAGTTATCATGGACCACACTTTAGCCCGACATCAGTGGGCTTATCACGAATTTAGTCTGGCTTTCGAATCGAGCTGTCACAAGTAAAACGGATCCGTTAGCAATCGAGATCATGAATTTTTACTAACGACTAACGAGCACTAGCAATCTATCAAATGAACGTTCGAAAATTAACAAAAAGTATCTAAAATATTGTAGTTCCAAATCCGCACGCGATGGCGCTGCTCAAATTTCCATACAAATCGCTTGAAGCGAACTCGGTTCGAAAGCCAGACTAAATTCGTGATAAGCAAACAGGCTGCATGTGGTCATAGGCTAGGCAAATATAAAAAAATGTTACACGTAATTTGTTTTCGACTCAAAATCAAACTAAAACGCATGAATGCATCAGAGAATTGTTAACAATTTGTTATTTAAATGAAATACTATAGATGCAAACAATTACTAGGATCGTCTTTTGTTTAACATTAAAAACATTTAAACGTATATTGAGCAGTTGTTCAAATAATTGTGTTGACGTATTTATGTAATATGTATTATAACAGGGGGACCAACCTGCGGCTCTTTGAAGGATTATTTGTGGCTCTCGATAAATGTACCCGAGTTCCCTTTTCATTTTTGTGCTATTATATTTTTAAAAAATATTATCGTTCCGTATGTTTTTCAAAATGTATTTTAAATTACTGACAACAAATATGAAAGACTAAGTGCAACGTTTTTTAATACGTATTTAAATGCGCCTCTCGAAATATTTCAAATTATGAAAAATGACTCAGACTATCAAGGAGCTTGGTCACCCCTGTATTATAGAAATATGTGAGAAAGAAAACGATCTTTCAAATATTATTATTAATATGTTATTTTATTGTTATTATACATGAAATATTATGTAAACCATTCTGTATATCTGCGAAGTTTATAGGTGCTAAAATGTAGCACTAGACAGACGTACCTTGTATGTGAAGTCACCGGGTTATCAGCCAGTGTGTGTTTATATTGGTAACTGGTACATTTTCTAGAGGTGGGTCGCGAGTTTGGAAACTTGTATTAGGTGGGTCCTAGCCCAGACAACTTTGGGAACCACTGTTGTAGATTAAAAAGAAATTTAAAGGTATAAGAAATATAAAAACGAAATAGGATAAGCAGATACAACAAAAATAAAAAAATCGGTTGTCTGTAAAGTCGGTTTACTGACGATAGTTGAACGTGACAACGTCTTAAGAAAATACTGATGGAATGGTAGCATTTTTCAAAATAAAATTTTAATTTCATTTGTTTAATAGATTTGTATGTATATAGAGAAGGAGGTAATTGGAAATCACAATGAAATTGATCAAGATCAAGATCACTTCAAGCCTTACATGGAACGCCTCAGAACGAGGTAACGCCGCATGAGTCATGTTTTTTCGTGCGTGCAGCCGGCTCAATCGAATTATAAGACGTTGTCACGTCAAAATATTTTTTATTAGCAATAAATGCAATTTAATATACCTGATAAATGGAGTAATAATACAATACAATAAACGTTATCTAGTGTTTACATAAACCTAGGTCTTATTTTATCTAGAAAGTTTACTATCGTATGGTCATGGCCACAACGCATTTGACTGGGGATTTAATTTATATAGAAGTTCTACGTCAACACTGTTACGCGGGGACCCTGGTTTCGAATCCCGGCCGAAACATAGGCGTTTAGGCAAGAGCGTATAGTCAGAATCTATGAGATATATGAAGAGAAGAAATCACAAGAAACTCGCCAATCATAAGCCTGTACAATATAATAGTAGGTACTATTCAATAATCGATATATTATATCAAATAAATTTAAAACTAATATTTGCTATTAAATATTACCTAACATAAATATACAGTAATACCCCGCTTTACGCGACCCCGTTAGGCGCGTTTCACTATAACGCGAAATTCAAATTTATTATTAAATTACGTGAAAGAGTGCGTATAAACATAATGTAGTCATCAACTTCTCTATGGTCGCGGGAATTTCAGTTAACGCGATTTTTTCCGGAACGTATCCCTCGCGTAAAGCGGGGCATTATTGTATACATAACAAAACAAAACAATAAAAAAGAAACAAACTTAATTATAAAATAAATCAATCTTAATATGCAATTTGTAATCGAAAAGTGCATCATTAAGTACTCGTATCAATCGATTAGGTCACCGGACCTTCACGCCCACTTCCGTAGAGGGTAAACGTGTGATTCTTGTCACGAACCGCCTTGCATGGGTCGCACGATGATCGACTGCTAACCTAATGTGACCGTTGTCAAGGTTCCGAGTTCCGACCCTGTCTCAGACTATATTACTTTTCAGTTACACATGTTATTGTATTTATGGAAAATATTATACTTGTGTAGGTATATATTATGTAGGTATAACAATAATAATGAATACACACACATGGGTATCAGAATAATGATAACACAATCATATCGCCCAGACCCAAAATAAATACTATTAACGTTTTTTTTTTGCAATCTGCCTTATGTACCTACATACGGCGATTTTCAAATGGATACAGTTTTTGTAGGTATATAAGTGATAGAAAGAGAAACGATCGCGGTGTCGTGAACGGTAAAGGAGATATCTGCATCCCTTTCACACATGCCTCAATTTTGACACGATAAGAATATAGGGCTTGATTTTAGTTGAGGACCCCAAGACTGTACGAATAACGAAAAACCTAATTAATAAAAAATATAACTTGTCTTTTTTTCTAAATTGTGCAAATAAAATCATTTTTACATTTAGTTATTTCTGGGATCCTCAACTAAAGCGTTCCTGAATATAATTATCCTTTTCTAATGATTGTTTCTTCCAGTCCAAAGTCCAAACTGTATCCATTTAAATATTGTTGACTGTATACATCTGCAATAAAATGATCACAGGCAACTTCTAGGAATAATACAAGAAATATCTGTAGATATAAACTACACTATGCCGATATTGTTCATTCTATACTAAATAAATGTTATTATTATCTTAAACCGGTATTTTCCACAATTCATGTCGTCCTAAAACAAAAGATTTATTGTCGGAGAGAGTAATTTTAAGTGTAGTATATTTGGATTTGGAGCAACTGTGACTTGTGGATTAGCAATTATTTGAATCATTAAAATTCTTTATTATATGCACTATGATATCTTAAACACTAGTTAATATTAACTAATTAAAACTACTTATTACAGTTTAATGTCGCGTTTATTTTGTTTTATTTATTTTATTTAACGTTTCGAATACTTTGCAGTTATCATTGCTGCTAGTCTTATTATTATTTTTTTTTAATTTATTTATTTTTAGTAAATGGTATCCAATAGAGGGCTTTTACTCGCCAATACAAATACAAATATAAATGAAATAAATTTATTAATTTAATAATTATCAATTTGATTTAGCTGCTGTATACTGGCATTCTCCACTTACATACTAATGTCATAATAACATATAATAAATTTACTACGATGTAGAAGAATAGCTGCTGTATAGGGGCATTGTCATCCCATTGTATACCTACGGCTGAACATAAAATGACATAGATTATGTCCAAGCTTTTTTATCATTAAATAACTTGTAATAAGTTCGCGAATAGTCCTACATATAATTATTTAAAAAATATATTGCATATGTAATGTAATGCATGACGCATTCCAATAAATGCTAAAAATAAACATGACATCATTATCAATGTAATCAAGTGAAATTGTGATATCGTTGAGGAAAAACAAATTTAATCTTCTATTTATTTCCGAATTCTTGAATTAAGATTATAATTTGTTTAAAGGTCGCGTTTATAATTGATATCTATACGATACATTCAATTTAATGTTGTATATTTACACTTACAAGTAAAAACTGTATATAAAATAAACAAAATGGTATTCTGTAGTTTTACCACATAAAAATATGTGATTAAAAATGTATATTTGTAATATTGATAGCTTATGTATAGTAATGGTTATACAGAGGACCCGAATTCAATTCCAAATTAAAACAATTATTTATGCAGGTATAAATTTTTGTTTATATATTTTCAAGCTATTGGAACGCTACTAGCGAATAAGTCCTAAAATACCTACTAAGATATGGTTCAAAACAGATATTCCAATATGTTGCCTGGCAGAGTAACATTCGAGTTATTAAATGAAAATAAGCTATGTTTATACACACGGCGATTTTGAAATAGATACAGTTTTTGTAGGTATATAAGCGATAGAAAGAGAAACGATCGCACACTAACATTTCATACATGCTTCAACTTCGACACGACAAGGATATAGTTATCCCTTTCTAATGATTGTTTCTTCCAGTCCAAAGTCCAATCTGTATCCATTTGAAGATTGTCGACTGTACCGTTAACCAATAATCTACAACTATAATTTACATACAATGTCAGACCATTCTGAATTGTATATAGTTATCTACTATTGTATCAAAGAAATTACATGTAAAATTAAGAGTTGAACAAATAATTGCTTTTTTATATTATTCACTCATACCTCGCTACACGGCCGCTCTTTATACGGCATTTCGCTATAAAGGCCCTTTTCAATAAAGACACGTTTTCGATTTACGGCCTCAAATGTTTCGCTATAACTATATTTTATATTTCGATGTCCATATATCTACATGATGCCAATCTATTAATTCCTTATACGGCTTTTCGCTTTGCGGCCAAGTTACGTGGAACGTATCTAAGCCGTAAAGCGAGGTATGGGTGTATAGAGTTTTGCCTCAACTGAGATTGAGACGTAATTGCTGGAATTATTATAAGCGTGTGTGCATACTATATATACAAATATAGCATTATAAAACGATTGCACATAACATGATAAAATAGTAGCAAGGTCGGCTGCGTAACTTCACGCCGCGATAATAGAGTAGGGCAAGCAAGGATTACGAAAATTGTTTTGATTTTAAAGCACGTGTATTGGCATGTGACTCGTTTTTTCCAATTCTTGACGAAATACTAGTTTTATTGACAAACTCTTTTATTCATAATAATTTCTTAAATAAATATTTTTTTATTTTCGCTTAGTCTCGTGAAATGTTTGCAACTTGGAAATTAATTTGTATGGGGTAATGGAGCAAATAAAATGTATTTTTAGATCGTTGTATATATAGGTATCGTAATGATAAGTTGACAATGTGCCTTATTTAGATGAGCTGGTCAATTTCTTATCACGTGACATGCAACGTGACTTTAAACACGTGAGCCTATTCTATTACGTTGCTTTGTTAGTCAATATTACACAACCATTTTATGACATACATATTATAAATTAATGGTCCAGAAATAACGAGAGACCTAGTGAAGTCGGTGAAGCTAAAATGAGGATTTCTCTGTAGGAACTATAATTAAAACTTAGTTCGTTACGATATGTTGCAAAAAAATAAACTTATTTAATTTACAAAATAAATATAACATAACCATTTATTTTAACAGATGAATAATTTTTTTGAAGTGAAACTTTTTTTTCGCGCGCGAATTTCAAAATTTGTTTTTGCGATATCTCGACATTGAATAATTTTTTTTACAAATTTGTTTTTGCGATATCTCGACAACCGATGACGTTCTGATATTTCCTAACTATAAACAGTCACTGTAGGTGTACATTAAATTGACGAAACAATTTTCGGTTTTCAGTTGAGAATTGTTTTCTACGATGGAATTCAGTTGCCATCGAAAAGTTCCCGCATACTGTGTAACGACCGATTTATCGACCAGTGAATTTCATAAACTACGTCAACCTACTTGAAAATAAGTTCGAAAACTACAAGAAGTAATTATAGATGCATGATTATTTTAGCATAAAAATGTATATTTGTATTTAAAAACGTGATCAGCGGGCATCGAAGGACAACGCGGCCATTTCACGTGACATCCACTGCGTAATACAAAACCCATGTCTTTATCTACTTTATATATAATTGACTATTTGTGTAATAGCATGGTTTTCACACATTACATGCTGTTTTATGTAAACCTAGCAATGGAATCGCGACCCATCTTTTTGACTACTGAAAAGACCTGCCTCTGTCATATAGGTACCTATATATACTACATCATGAAACTTTGTACATATATTTTTGTATTTATTTCAATAGAAATGAATCAATATGACAACTATATTTTCTTGCTTGGCTGGAATTATTAATTTTTATAAATTACTTCTTACATACAATGATGTTTCAAAAAACTAAAATTTTTCCTTATTTTTACTTATCCTTATCCAAAAATATGTGTACAAAGTTTCATGATGATCGGTTAAGTAGTTGTTGCGTGAAAATGTAACAAACAAACTCACATTCACATTTATATAGTAGGGAGGAGGAGGATTGTATTGTTTTATTTTTATTATTCTAATTGTAAACTCAGACACATGGTATGCGTTTTATATCGCCGTGTCCTATTGACGTAGTAATCTTCAGTCTACGAAATAGCATTTTACAACAGAACGATTTAAAGTTGTTATTGTCATAATTTGTTTGTGTCGAGACGTTCTTGTACGCGTGTCTTGAATCTATGAAACTTTATAAAAATATTTAGTATCAAAATCAGTCAATATTATTCGATTTATTTTTAAAATTTCAAGACGTAGGTAATTGTTTTCCTCCCCATTACAACGGTTACACAACTGTGTAATACGAATCATTCATGTGCTTTTGAAACGTGAAAGCGTGTGGGGGTGATCGTAGGTTGTTCAATGAAGGCACGTTTTACTATTAGAAGATTTAACTAATCATGATTTTACAGTATTTGTAGGCAATTCTGAGCTCATTTTGCTTATAGTGAAAAAAGTCAATTATATGTGTTGATATTTTATTATAGTTATGTATTATATTATTGCTAATTATGTGACTTATGAATTGTTATTTACTTTGATTTCTGAATGAAAATTTAGTTTTTTTTTTTGTTAATTATTTTATGTACAGGTTATGATTGACGAGTTTCTTATGGTCTTCTTCTCGTTATACGCCTTTCAGAAACCATTGTAGAGTTTAACGATGAGCAAGCGCACGTCCTTAGTGCCTATGCTAATAAACATTTCATGTCATTTAATTATTGTTAAAAATTACGAAATATCAATACTAATAATGTGTGTATTTATCATCAGAACTTCCCTTCCACCTATTCTATTATGTTCTTATATATCCTAGTGTGCGCATTGAATATAGTCAATCAGATTGTTGATCGATCCCACAGGACAGGCTTGGCCTAGTGTGGGAACCAGTGGTGAATCTTGATGTATATATGTGTAAATTGTAAATAAAGTATTATTATTATTATTATATAATACGAAAATTCTCCCGAAGTATTAACAATTGAAAGTATTGTAGGTACTAACTAGCCAGCTTACTTCTTTAATAAGTGGAAATACAAAGAACCATAAATAAATCATCTAATTGTCTAAACGTATTACTCTGTGAACTAAGTTACTATATATATCTTATAGTAAATAATCATCATCGGGTTTACGTAACCGACCTTGTCTCAAACGTGTTACATAATGACTTACGTGTAACTCGAATGTTCTTATACACAATAAAACAATATTTTCCTTAATGTATAACTGGGAGTGAGGGCTTTGTTTTTTTTCTTATAATAATTGTTTTTTTAGGTTCAAAGTGCGATGTTAATGTACGAATGAAGTTAAAAATAGATTAGTATAAGTACATTAAAGAAATAAAATATAGTTTTAAAATAATTTAATAATTATTAATGTTAACTAATTTAAAAGACTGTGTGGTTTTTTTTTGATTAATTTGTTTCATCCCTCGTATTTGCGGTAGAATTAGGACTGGGGGTGTTTTGTTTAGATAATAAAAATATATTTTAAAATAAAGGGTAGTACAACCCAATTGATTGTCAATTGTTTTCATAATACAATCAGATTATAATCATTGTATTAAACAGTAAAACAATACTGCTATCAACGTACACACACACAGGCATTTCCGGCAGCAATAAAAATTCCCACAGATAAATATTACATCAAAACAAATAGGCCTTATTATGGAAAAGTCAACATTTAGTTCGAATTAATTATTAACAATTGCTAGATACTTTTCATTCTTTTTTTAAATTGTACTTCGCTCGCATTGAAGTCATTAAATAAGTACCAGAGATCATACTAACTATAGTCAATTGGAAACTATAGAAAAAAATAATTATTTTTTTAAATAAAAAGTATCCTATGTTACTTCTAGTAAGTACCTCTAAAAATATGTGTACAAAGTATCACGATGATCGGTTAAGTAGTTGTTGTGTGAAAACGTAACAAACAAACTCACATTCACATTTATAAAATTAGTAGGGATACCTACTGCTATATTAAGTGAACTCACTAATAACTTTAGTCAAGTGATAAATTACCTATATAATTAGGTCTAGCTCACAAATATGGTTAAACATATTTAAAATACGTTATGCGGTTTATTATAATCTTTATTTTAATTATTTTTAATCCAATATTTCTCGTCTTATTCTTTAGAACAGCGGTTCTCAAACTTTTTTGGCGAAGAAAAAAGCCTTAATATAATTATAAAAAACTGATTTATATGTATTTATGAATAATCATATTGCAATGTAATATTACGTAATATTTAGTTGGAATATTTAGATATAACCTTATAATCTCCCTTTGGTAGGTATTTTTTGCAGTATTTTAGCCCTAGGGTTCCACGGAACACACTTTGAGAATGACTGCTTTAGAATAATAAATATATAATAAATTAGTTTAAATAAGTTAGTTCGTTCTATATATAGGATGGGGCACGGGAAACTCCCACATTTTTAATGTTCCCGACCGGAAAACAATTTTGTATTGGGTGTCCAAAATTAGGGCAACAGGATCTACACTAAATATGAATGTACACAACCTTTCTCGCAATTTTGTTTATAGTTTTCTTTCGAAATATGGAAGTTTCCCTTGCCTCTGTACAAACACGTTTAGGAACCGTTTGCAATCTTTACCAGACTTCCAATGAAGTTTTGAAAGAAAATTTAAGTCCGTTATATGCATGGATACCCACGTTATAATCTCTAAAAGTCAGTTCGTATGTAGATTTATTATATCGCTAAATCCTATCAACATAGTTAAGACTAATATAACCATGACTTCAATACACATAACGCGACAAACCGCAGCGAATAATTAACCGCACAAACTAAACCTGTATAGTTACGTTTACGTTACGTTTTTAAAATGTGTGTTTACAAGAATAACAATAAGGGAACCTGTTTGATTTGTAAAATTATTTACTTAAAATGGACACGTTAATAAATTAATAATAAATTCATACGTAATATATGACGCGTATAGTTAGCAAGGTTAAATATAGTACGAAAATAGTTGATTTATTTTTAGTTAATCGACAAAAAATTATAGTTCTCCATTTGACCACTCGCTATGTTTATAAATAGTCTTGTTTTTGTTATTTTCAATTCCTATAATGTTGATTTTATTGATTTTTATTCATATACATATTTCTTTCGAATATTTTCCTTTTTTTTGTAACTGCGCATTGTTTATGATGATATCCACCGATTTGCTTCGACTTCTAGAATATAGGGTAACCAAATATACAATATATTTTTTAATATATATTTCTTAAACAATGTAAAGATTTTTTTTTCTACAACACTTTGAATCTTAAGCGAACGTTTACACGAACGCTATTTAATTTACTGTTTTTTTTTTTAATTATTATTTTAACTAAACATATAGCAGTCATTACAATAGCTGCAAACCTTTTGATAGTTTAGATAATTTGAATTAAGAATAGAACGATTCTTCCAATTAGAAATTTCGAATTAGAATTGAGAATTAATCCGGCATAATGGGAATGTATTCGTATAGGGCAGCTGCAAAAACAATGGAAATGTACTCAATTCGTGTGCACCTATAAAATAGTATGTACCTATGTATATACTTACTTGTTATTGTCGAAAAATGGCTATAATATTTTTCCTATGACATAACAAAACATGTCATTTGTAAAAACATTACGTATGATGTTTTTACTTGTTATGTATTATATCTGTATTATGTACGTTTGTGTTATAAATATTTCGAGGTTTTTTTTTAATATATACCTACTTTAAAGTTTAGGTGTGAGGTTTTTTTTTGATAAAAGAAGTCTATACATAATACACTGAAAATCAAGCGTTATTATAATAATTTTTTTTTACCTATTTACACTATATGAAAAAATATTTTAAAATAAGTATGTATACATTTTTATATTGACCGAGAATAGAACTCGGGGTCTTTACATAAAACTAGATAAAGAGCCTTAATATAATTATAAAAAAATGATTTATATATATTTATGAATAATCATATTGCAATGTAATATTACGTAATATTTAGTTGGAATATTTAGATGTAACCTTATAATCTTCCTTTGGTAGGTATTTTAGCCCTAGAGTTCCGCGGAACACACTGAGAATGGCTGGACTAGATAGACCACTGCGCCACTAAGCGCCGTCCAATAACCGCGATTAATATCGTGAGAATTCTTATGATATAAAAAACAATTTCCTTGAACTGGGAATTGCCCAGAACGAGTTGTATATATTAGTTTCAGAATTGTCTTGTTTTGTTGTAGCTTATTATAAAAACAATCATCGACTTTAAAAGGCACACTTTTTTTATATAAAGTGACTCAGTTTGTGTGTTTTGGATCATAACTTGGTTCGATTAAGTACAGTCCACATCTATATTTTCATTATACACCATAAACAAATAAATAAAGTAATTACTACTATTGTTAAATATGTTATTTTTATTTATTTTTTATTAATTTAAGAATAATATATAAGTATAGTTTTCGATGGTCCCACACTAGGCATTGCCTGTCACGTGGGACCCATCACTTACAAAACTTTTAATTATTAACACTACATCTAAAACTTTTTTATAATTAATTAACTAATTTACTTTTGTAATGTTTTTATAAAATTTAATAGATTGAATAAACCTTGACTTCGTTGTTAGGGTCTGGTACAGCATCAGGGTCTCATGGACTGCTCTGTCTCTATAACTCCAGGCGAGAAGAAGCCCAGCAACTTTTGCTTTCATCAATCTGGTTGGGGTACTATTTGTGTCCAGAACTTTTACCAATTTATTATACAAAAACGTTATAATTACTAGGTATTGATTTTGATATTTTTTATAACAATCGACCACGTGACCGTACTCTATCTGATATACGACTGAAAAGACAAATGCTACCACAGAACACGTGACTGCTGGAAGAATGATACATCGTCCAGGTTCATTAGACACTATAACCTCTACAAACCCAAAAAGCATCTTGAACCGATAGTACAAGTTTTAGCCTATACCTGGAATCGTTAACTTTAACTATAAACAGTGTAAATAGTTAAGGCACGCATATATCATTATTATATGAATAAATGACAATTTAATATCCTAAATTATTATATTTATAATTAAATTAACGATTCTCGCTGTTGCAATAAAACTTGTACTAAACATTTTAAATAGCTATTTATGTACTTTAACAACTTTGTAAGGCTTAGTACACACACAAAAAGGCTTTAAATTATTTAAATCATGTACGTGAATAACCAGGTAAAATACTACGTCTGCGTAATAATGAATGAAATAAATGTAATAAGATTTATACAAACTTTCATCCCCTATTTTATCCCCTTAGGGGTGGAATTGATCAAAATCCTTTCTTAGCGGATGCCTACGTCATAACATCTACCTGCATGCCAAATTTCAGCCCGATCCGTCCAGTGGTTTGGGCTGTGCGTTAATAGATCACTATGTCAGTCAGTCACCTTTAAGTTATATATATTTAGATTTACGGTTAGAAATGACCTACCATCTCAGGACTAAATTGTGACAGTTATCATATTTAATGAAGATCATATTAACATGGTCAGATCAATACAAATTATTATTGAGCGCAGTTTGTGTAAATTTTTCGTTGTTACATTGAGTATATCAAAAACTATTGAAAAAAAATTCTCATAAGATGGATAATAATGCTATAAAATACGGGAATTCCAAATTTAAATTCGTGTAATAATATTATTATGTTGGTAGCATTAATTAAAAGATAGTAATAACTCAGCAAATGACTGGTCTGTGAATGGATTATGAATCTCGTACACGGAACTTCAAGGGATGCCAATATCCACCATTTTTGTATAAATTATATGGATTTATTTATTAATTTACCAATTAATTATTGTCTTCAATTAAATTCTAATGAAATACCCGTCTAATTCTAATCGAGTTATAGATATTATTTGAAAACAGGCAGCGTATATGATAATGTATTTATTTATCTATATATATAAAACTCAAAGGTGACTGACTGACTGACTTAGTGATCTATCAACGCACAGCCCAAACCACTGGACGGATCGGGCTGAAATTTGGCATGCAGGTAGATGTTATGACGTAGGCATCCGCTAAGAAAGGATTTTGATCAATTCCACCCCCAAGGGGATAAAATAGGGGATGAAAGTTTGTATAAATCTTATTAGATTTTCGACTGATTGAACTGAAATTAAAGATTGGAGTTACTATGATGAAGACGTTTTTACACACGCTAAACAAAAATAAAGCCGCAAAAACTACACCTAATTAATAATAATACTTCTTAACGGGAGCGAAGCCGCTGGCAACAGCTAGTTTATTTATAAAGCCTACCTACAAAATTACATTATGACTATATATTATAAAAAGGACTACTATTATATAAACTAAATGAAATTTTAATTATAGGATAGGACGGCATGCTCAAGATGATAAAGGGATAGATAACACATCTAATAAAATTACAAAAATACATAGTTTAGATGTTACACAATAATGAACATAAAAAAAAAACAAGAACCAATAAGAAAAAACACAAATAAAAATAATAATAACAAAAATTTAAAACAAAATTAAAACACTAGTTAGTTAGTTAAAGATAGTTAGTATCGAGATGTTTCCTGTATTTTGGCTTGTTGTAAGAAAAAGCATCTATGTCAGTTCTTTTTAATAAGTAATTATATTGATTAATCATACGATTAAGTGTATTGAAGTTATATCTGTAATTTCCGAAACGTTAATTTCGACTATGTTATAACGACCCGGCATAGGCGTAGGCGTAGTCAAACCTAAAAAAATAATTATCTAGGTACTAACTACAATACTTAATATCTGTAAGAAAGTTCACACTCGACAGTCGGCAGTCGACACAAAAAAAAATTAACCAGGGTAAGACTGAGTGTTGCCAATCCTCGGGTAATTCCCCGAAATGCGGGTAAATTTGTCGCTTGCGGGTATTTTCAATTATGGAGAATTTTCGGGTATAACCAGAGAAATTGTCATCTTGAACTGACGTCGAAAGTTTCAGGTTATATTTTTAAATTACACATTTGTACTTCTACACATTGCTCGTTCTATGTTACTTTATTCATGTTTTAAATTTACCTCGAATCCAAATTAACAAAAATCCTGTGATTTAATAATAAATATTTAAATAAAAAATTGTATGGATATGAATTTGTTTTTTTTTTTTCAAATTTGAATTTGGCGCTTCTTTTTATTCATTCGGGTAAATTCGGGTATTTCAACGAGTAATGGAGAAAGAAATTATTGGCAACACTGGTAAGACTGCGGGTATATTTTACTAGTTACATATTATTTTAGACTGCTGCCCCACCCTGAGCCCATGGCTGGCTACGCTCATGCGACCCGGTGATATATTAAATTAGAAGGTATTGTATACATAATAATTTTTAAAAAACTAAAAACCTAGACTTGAATAACTGTAGTTACCTAAGCTTTGGAACTAATTAGCGTCTAACTACCGAACGATTACGAACAACTACGTAATTAATGTTACTGAAATAAGAATCATTTTGTAATTTTCATATTGTAATATTTGTAATGTTTCCGCTTTTTTTTTGTTAACCAGTGGGCTTATCACGAATTTAGTCTGGCTTTCGAATCATAAGTAAAACGGATCCGTTAGCAATCGGGATCATGAATTTTTACTAACGACTAACGAGCACCAGCAATCTATCAAATGAACGAAAGATTGAGACGTTCGAAAATTAACAAAAAGTATCTAAAATATTGTAGTTCCAAATCTGCACGCGGTGGCGCTGCTCAAATTTCCATACAAATCGCTTGAAGCGAACTCGGTTCGAAAGCCAGACTAAAATTCGTGATAAGCCCACTGTTACGGTGAACTCGTTTCTATTGAAATTTTATTATTGTTTTATCGGTGATTAATTACATTTAATCTTACTTAGCTCTGTTACGTCGTATGTCAGAATTCAGATACTACTGTGATCAAAAAGTAAGGTGAATTTGTTACTGGCATGAAGTTAGCAGCCAATTTTCGACAGCCAATATAACCCGACCAATTTAAATGGTTAAACTTTAAATTCCATATATCTAATTAAATATTATAACTAACAATTCATTCAATAATTTATTAGGGATGGTTAGTTACAATATTTAATTAGGGAATTTAAAGTTTAACCATTTAAATTGGTCGGGTTATGTTGGCTACCGAAAATTGGCTGCTAACTTCACACCTTCACGTCTTCTTTTTTTTTCTGTACGATAATTGTAAGTGTCTGTTGTCAGACCTAATTAAATAAATAAATAAATTTACGAATAAATTCTTTCTCAGTGTTTGGTATAGGTACTTCTTATTTAAAAGACTTGCGGTTTCCTATTCTAAGCCGATCTCACATACATTTCATGTAACGTGTCTTCTTTGTAGTTTTTTTTTAAATCTAAATTTCACCCAAACGTGGGAACTTAATATTTACACTAAAACTAAATGAACATTGAATCAATAAACATAAATATTTTATATAATTTAAACAGTTTAATAATTATTTAAAACAAGTTTCTAAGAATGACGTCATCAACTTTAAGAAAAAACCGTGAGATAAATCGTCACAAGCCGACACCGCGTCACTAGAATTCGGCGCGAACCCGCGTGACTCACACGGTTATTTAACAAACCAAAATTATTGTGAATCAAGATTATCAGTAAATATAAAGAAAAGAACATAAAAATATTATTTTTATTAAAAATCGTACGACTTTTATGAATCATACAATTTAGAGATAAACGTAGGTTGTGTTTAATATGCGTTCAGACCAATGTCGGTATCTTTTTGTACAAAAGATTGAATGAATTAAAAACCATATGACTATTTGAACTTGTCAGTTAGTAGATCTAATTCAGCTGGAAATCTTGATACAGAAACTGAACCAGAAAATTCATATAAAATATTGCACTTATTTATACTATAATAGTCCAGGGGTAGCCAAGCTCCTTGATAATCCGAGACATTTTTCAAAATTTGTAATTTTTCGCTAGACTCAATTAAATACGTATTTAATGCACTTTCATATTTGTTGTTTGAAACACATACGGAACGATAATAATTTTTAAATAATATAATAGCACAAAAATCCATAATTGGAATTTATAAATACTAAATTATACTGGCTAATTAAGACAAAAACTAATTTCTAATATACTTGTACCTGAAAACATATTCAAAGGTCCGTATTCAGGAGGGCTACTCAGGCGCACTTCAGACGAAAATACAGACGTTTCCTACTCAGAAACACTTACGTAAACATTCATGAAATTACGGATTTGACAGCGACGTCACAACGGATAGGCCACATAATGCTTAATTTACGGATATTTGACAGAAATTTTTACGGGCTGACATGTCAAAATTCACATAAACTACAGAAGTGACGGCCGTACCACGAAACTTCGGATATGCCTGAGTAGCCCCCAGAAACAGGATTTCAGTGAAGCCTTTATTCTACAATTGACTTGAGCTTGCGCTTGAGCATGAATTCACTTTTTTCTTTCAGAACAAGCGACCTATGTTAGTACAAATTCTATACTCGAGTAATGATCGAGAATAATTATGACTTTGAATACAAGTTCAAGACTATGGAAATAAACCGGAGTAATATTTTGTTAATAGTGTTTTATATTGGAATTAAACTACTGTTGACTGGTCGATGACTTTATTTAATTACAAATGAAATATGCAATTTACTACGACAACACGATTTGGCATTAGACCGACATAGACTACTACCATAGACATTTTTGCTTTTTAATATTAGTGAGGAGTGTACACAACAAATCAGTGGCGGCCTTAGCCATTGCGAGGCCCCGGACGACAGACCTTTGCGAGGCCCTTTGTCTTTCGTTAAAAGTATGTGCGCGAAAGTAGATCTTGTTGTTTGGTTTAAGTATTTGTCATATTTGACCAGAAATGCTAAAGTTATACAAATAAATAAAATTTGTGTTTTAAAATATTTTACATTGAAACTTTTAAAAAAGAAACTTTTAAAAACGAGGCCCCTGCAAGAGCGAGGCCCCGGGCGATTGCCCCGTTCGCCACCCCCTAAGGCCGCCACTGCAACAAATAGTAATATTTGTTGATAATTGACAAATAATAATTATTACATCAGAATAAATAGAATCCGGATTGTAGTTAATATTGCTACAATTAATTGAACAAACTGAATTACTTCCTAATTTAGCATTTTGGGTGTAATAAGCAAATAGTAAAAGGAAAATGTCTAAAAAAAGAATTGTCCCCAAAATGACGTTGAACGATATCTTATCGATATGTCGATAAAACAACGCATATTATTTCATAATGTTATTGCGAATTTTCTTTGTTCGCAAGGTCGACCGTCGAGAAAGCATCGATAAAAAAATTTATTCACGATAACGCGAAACTGCGTTGTTATTATTTAAAAAGGCACATTGCGCCATCTTTATCGTATCAAAATAATGTTAAGGTGTGTTCATTTATTAGTTTAGATTAGGTTTCCCTCTCACGCGAGGTACGATGTACTTTCTTTGAATACATTTCAATACATTTTGTTATTTATTTACTTTTAGTAATTGAACTCCAATAGAACGCTTTTACTCGTCAATACAAATACAAATGAAATAAATTATTACAATCAATTTGATTTAGCTGCTGTATACTGGCATTGTCCACTTACATAGTAATCACTAATGCCATAATATTATATAATAAAACTACTATAATGTAGAAGAATAGCTGCTGTATATATATATATATATATCTCCCTAGAAAAATCAATCTCTATAAACCTGTACAAAATTCTTCAAAGGATTTTATAAATTAAACATTAAAACATTCGTTTTGCCGATTTATTGATGGGACGTTTTTGGTTCCGCACGTCACCAATAGGTTTGCATAGATTCGCTTTATTTAAAAAAACTTTAGACATTTATAAAATAAATAAAAAACAAACAAAATACGTAGTATTAACATTAAAAAGACGGTTCCGGTCATTTGACCAAAAGTTTAACAATTTAAGTGTGGTTTATTTTGTTCTTTTGGCTATTAATTTTTAAATAAATCACTTCGTCTTTGTAATATTAATAATTGCTAAAAATGGTATTAATTTATAAGATCTGGCACTATTACCTAATATAATTTCTGATGATGTAATTTCTGCGAATCATCTGATAGTTTGATAACGATAATAAAATGTAAGTACTTTAGACTATAAACAAAAAGATTGTACCTATGTCATACACATACATATGTAGGTACATTATTATTATATCTATTTAAGTAAATTTCTTTGTTAATATTATTTTATTTAAAAAAAAACATGCCAATAGAAACGTTCGAATTATATTTCTCATTAATTATAATCCAGATGGGCCACAATTAAATATTTTATTTATAAATATTACTTAGCTTTAGTATTAGTTTGAGCTGTCAAAGTGACAGATGTGTTATTAAAATGTCACTTTGACAGCTGAAACTAAAACAAATGCGGCTTACTACATTTGTTTCTTTAAGCCGGCATTGTTTAAGCAACTATTTTCTGTGTGTTTACTTACTATGACGACGAGACAAAGCAAAATTAATCAAAGCAAACTCTTAAATTAATCATATCATCTTAATTTTTTAAATTAAAGAATATAATTAAATAAATATAAAAAATAAAAAGAAGTGTTATGGTGGAAGGGGCACAGTTCTATAACGCATTACCACCTAACATAACTAATATTAGAAATATTAGTAAATTTAAATATGAGTTAAAAAAACACATAATGGGTTTGAGTGCCTTGTGATGGTGTTGTCAATATTCTACGTACGATATGTTTATTTATAGATATTGTTATTATTGTGATCTCAATTAAGTGAATTGTTTTTTAATTCTTTTTGAGTGAATAAATGTCTTAAACCTTAATTAAAGCTCTAGTGATTTACTAAAGCACACCAGTCCAATGGGCTAATAATACAAGCGCAACAGTGTTGTCCCGAGCGCCCTCTCTGGTATATTTAACTCAATATTATTAATCGAGTGTTTGAGTTTCGCAAAAATCTCAACCGTTGCCAAATGCCAATGTAACTTTGTTATATGGACTTCAGTCGCTCAATGCCTGTGATCAAACTCTGGCCTAGTGTAGACATTCAAAAAAGGAATCCAATTCATAAAAAAAATTACGAATGATCTGGAGACACAATGTTGTGGGTATATTTTAGTTTCAATAATGTAATAATTATTTTATATTTATTTTATTATCTTGTATATAATAATTTTAACAGTGTCACATTGTTACAATGCGATAACAAAAAAAAGTTATTAATCTTTTAAAATTGTAAATTCCCATTAATCATAATAAATAAATAAATAAATACATTTATGTAGACATAATTCCTTGAATATAAAATGTATTAGGACAAGAATGGCCAAACATTCCCAAAACAACAAAGACCTGTTTTTGCCAATAATTTCAATACAAATATTTTGAACTGCAAATCAAACCGAAATCTTCGCGTATCAAATTGTAATGCTAACTCTAGCTTAATTTATTATTATTAATTGTTGTAAAGTGAATTAAAAACCAGGCTAATTATTTAAAAAGTTGCAGTAAAAGAGTTGATTTGTAGAAAATACCAGAGAGTGAGTGATGTCTCTCAACAAATGGAACTATATTTAATAATAAGCTGCGATCATAATTATGTTCTATTCACAATAATAACATAATAAACAAACAATATTAAACAATGTAGTGTACACAAAACAATTGAATAAAATGCAACAAAAGAATGTTCTTTTGTTTTATTTCAAACAGTTCGAAGTCGTATTTTGTTTATCATATTCAGTATGTTACTATTAGAAATGGAGACGAAGTGGTACTACCATTTTGAAGTGTAAAGCGTCAAAAAGTGTACGTTTTTCGGGATTAGTTTAAAATTGCACACTCATGAAACCAACAATAACAACATTATTACTATAATTAAATTCGCAATAGTAGTCCTGTAAAAAATACAAATAAAGAAAATGTAGACAAACGGAACTGTTTTGATTAAAATGAGTAATTTACATTACAACACGTTTTATATTTAATCGATATCGAATAAATATTTTTTTTTAGATTTGACCCAATCCTAGTTAGTCAGGGTTATATTACTTCGCAACTGTACTTATAATAATAAAAAGTACGAAAGATAAATTTAATCATTACACCCAAACCATTTTTTTTTATTAAATCTAAATATTTCGTTGAATAATTGAATTTTGTTTTACGTAACCGCACGTGCTCATAAATGTTCAATTTATTTATTTATTTTACATTGACAAGAAATAATTGTGTTGTTCAACAAAAAATTTGAATTATTGGCGTTTTCTTTTTGGAGTAAATCGAAAAAAAAAGGTATCATATGTCCATCGCTTTACGGAAAGTAATTGAAAACTAAGCTGCATAGACAATAAGCCCTTTGCCTTGAATAAATAGCACAACAAAAATTAAAAAATAAAATGTCAACTAAACATAAATTACTAGTTGTCAATTTGTTTTATCATTATTCTTAATAAATTTACTCCATCTTAATAAATAAAACGTTGTAAATACTAAATAGTATTATAATTAAGTCCATGTAATGATAAATACAACTTCTCTATAATGTATCAAGTATGCCACTGTCAAGGTTTTATTACGCAATATTAGACTACAAACTAAATACCTAAGAACTAACTTACAAAGTAACATTTTAATAATAATTCTTTTAATAGACAAATATTTGGATATCTGTTACTCATTACGACTAAATGAAAGACTCGAAAGAACTTCCGTTTGATAAATACCAAATTACTCAGTATTCCTTTTTTCTAGCCAATAACAACGCATTATTTTTTTATGTTCGACACGTGATTGGCTAATAATTTCTTAAATCCAAAAACGTGATATGCGGAATTCATTAAAAGGCACTCACAAATTAAAAATCATACTATTTGTTTTCGATTTTTCTTATTGTACACATTGTATTATTATAAAATCTTATTGCTATTGTTAATGTGAAAATTAAAATTGAAATCGTATGTGACATTATTATAAAAATATTGTGATTAATTATTAAATATGTCATGGTTATAGATTATTTGTGAAATAAATAGAGTTTGACCTATTTTTATAATAAATTCTTATCACGCAATAATTTCTTAAGTATTTTTATAGAACGATAAGAATTACTTGACAAATACCGCAATAATAAATTGGCCTTTGGCGCGAATTACGTAAAATAAAAACAAAGTAAAAACTGCAAACATAAGGCCGCATTACGCCAAACATAAACGAGTCTATTTACTACGCCAAAATTAAGTTACAAAATCCCAACGCTTATCAATTGTGATTACAGATTTCGCTACAAACGTCCAACAAACACATGACTCAATCATAAATTAGTTTTAAAAAATCCAACACTACACTGACTCAATACGCTGTAAAATAATTACAAACAGCACAAGCGCGAGTTACGTAAACACACACACAACGCTAACCTCACGCACACATCGACGCCCACGCACACTAAGCCAGAAGCGAGTTGCTTGTGTGCGTGTTGCAGCGAGTCGTTCGACCCCACTACAAAATTTAGTCACAGTCGAGACTTGGTAGCGAGTGAGCGTGTTCTCTGGACGCAGTAGTACTACGCAACGCCATCCGAAGTGATATTTCGTCATAACATTGTGATAGTGAATTGAATTTTTCTGGACGTGCAAAAGTGGGAGTGTAACATTTTTGTTTAGATTTTCTTGTGAACTTAAACCATAGTGGTCGAAAATTTACCTGTGGATTTTTTATTGTTCCTGCAATCTGGATAATCTTTTCTAAAAAGGATTATAAATACCGCAAATATTTTTGTAAGTACAAATTATATTTCAATCAAATATTAATAATTTTTAGGGAATTTAATATTTTATGAAAATGTAAAATCTTAACTAATAAAAAAAATGTTGAAATTATTTGAATCTAACTAGAATTACTAGCAAATAATATATTTTATTCGAACAAGTTGGGATAAAGGCTGAGTCAGTATTTAAGAATTTCCTGTATAATGTTTTGGTGAACTTTTGTCTAATGACATTGATTCTAAGAACGAATTTTCGCTGTAGTCATTGACCACGTTTTCCCGCCAAAACGTGTTAGTACATTTTGCGTCTTTGCCAAATTAATTATAGATTTTTATAATTATGATTTGTTTACTACTTTAATTATTTAGGCTGCGTATTTTTCAAATTCTTTAATCTTTGTATTTTTTTTATTAAATAATCTGTTGTTTATTATTGTATTTGTAGGCGACGGTTGTTTTTTTTCTTTTCTTATCGATTTTTATTTACTCCGAATTTATTCGTGATTCATACGTATCTATTTTTCTGTTTACATTTGAACATCTGTTGCGTATTTGATTCCAATAAATTATTTAATTACTTGAGAGAAAAAGGAAAAAAATATGTATTTCTCAAAAACAAACAAACAATTTATTCATAACTAGCTGTTACCTCTGACTTCGTTTGCGTAGTAATGAAGATATAAAGTACTATGAAGTTTAATGATGTTTCATATTTCAATGACGACTCCGGAGTTATTGTAGTTTTAGTAAGGATCCTTTTTTTTTCCTGTAATTTATATAGCCTATATTGATCGGTGATAATGTAGCATTCAAATGGTGAAAACAATTTTTGAAATCGGCCCAGTAGTTTTTGAGCCAATTCTTTACAAACATACAAAAATACAAATTTTTCTTCTTTGTAATAATATTAGTATAGATTTAGAAAAAATATATACGCCTTTTCGAAGTCATAGTAGAATCTAACGCCTTTAGTGCCAATGCTAATAAACGATTTTCATTGCATTCATAATTTTAGAATAAATGCTTCTTCAATATCAAATCAAAGTTCAATAACGTAATACCTGTGTATGTCGTAATGTTATACTAAAATTTCGTGTATGTAATTGGGGTACTGCAATTGCTTGCTATAGTTTGTAACGTAGGTGTTGCAAGGCGCCTGGCACGGTGGCTCAGTGGCTCAGTGGCGTAACGCCATTGTGGGACTCTTACACAACTGGTTCAAGGTTTAGTTCCCGACGTGTGCATTATGCTACGGATGTGCGGAAATAATACATGCAACAATTATCTAAATATTAATTAATTATAATAATAATAATCTATTTTTTCATAAACTCGAAGCTTAATAGAAGTCAAGTAAAACATTTGTCTAAACCAGCGGTTCTCAAACTTTTTTGGCGAAGGAAAGAGCTTTAATATAATTATAAAAAACTGATTTATATGTATTTATGAATAATCATATTGCAATGTAATATTACGTAATATTTAGATGTAATCTTATAATCTCCCTTTGGTAGGTATTTTTTGCAGTATTTTAGCCCGAGGGTTCCGCAGAACAAACACACTGAGAATAGCTGGTCTAAACAAACAAAAAAAAAATTATGAACATACAATTTATCTTTAATTAACGAGAATTTATAATAACAATTAAAAACAAAACAAGTTTACAAAAAAAAAAACTGCCAAATTCCAAACATGATTCAAGATCGTATAATCCGGTTTCCTTTTTCCTCAAACGCAATTTCTTTTGAAAACAACCGCACGCGTCGTAGCATCTACCTACGTACATACATATATTTATCTAAATATAGAATACTACTTTATAATAGAGAAATCAATTATCTAAATGCACTAATTGACTTATCTTAAAGGTTAAACAAAAGAATAATAAACAAACGAAATAGTACACATTCAAAGTGTAAAATAGGTGGACAAAATCGATACACAAACGGTATTGTAAAGGTCAACACTCACAGACGTCAAAGTGACGCAACAATCCCTTCGAGCATTTGGCCTTGTTGCGCAACACATTGCAATATCAAAACATTCTACGTAGTTTAGTTCCAATTGTCTAATAGTCCGCTGTTGGGATAACACAAATATGTATATACCAGTATAAATGATTAATACAAAAAAAATTTGCTACAGGATGTTAGTATAACGGGAAGAGATAAAATACGATTCAAAGAAAAATTTAATTCAATTACAAAAACTAAACACAGAATGTGGTAATAATTATAAATTATAAAAGTGGTCTCAAATCGTTAACAATTAAACAACAAAATAATGATGACTTAATGACGGACAAATGACATAATAAATTTGAAAATAGAATTACTAGAACATTCGATATACGTTCCAATTCCGACGTAATCGATAACGATAGATAAAAAATGAATGAATCAGGAAACGTACGTGAAACTGAAAGGACAGATAACAAAGAAACTGCAAAAGAGGGCTATGCTAAAAATAATATGCAACGGAGTGACGTAATGTAGGAACTGAAGTAACACAAGGTTGTCCGGAAATCATCATTTCAAGAGCACGAAGCCGGTGCATATGTGCTTTGTTAACATGCAATTGGATTCGTTCGTTACGGTCATCGGGCACGCCGATGCACGCGCCGAACAATAATACAATTAAGTAATTAAGATATTATTTCAGTGGGTGATCTAAATATATTATCGTTAAACAAATATTGCCACACTTCGCCAGACGTTACGTAAAAGACTTCAATTTTTTCACGCGCAATACAACGATAATTTCATCGGTGCGAGGACGAACGAAGATAACTTGACCCATTTTTTTTATCTTACTCACTCACGTAACTGTAACCTACTTACTGGTTCGCATGTGTGTGTAGTGTAGACGCCCAATTGAGACTAAATACTGTGCATAAATTATTTACTGACGTGAGATTAAAATGAGTTCAAGAGCTGAACAGAAGATTGTTCCACATGAAAACACCTGAATTATTAATTAATATTGTGTAACAGAGATTAAATGTAGGCATGCATTGGTCACGATGACATAGCTTTTTGAACCCTCATACGGCATACCCTCACAAAGCACAAAGTACAAAATGTCGACCTCCAAAATGATTCATTGATAAGTGAGTCACATTTATACAGAAGTATGTGTAACGATGAATTATCTCAAAATAAATATGTAATAAAGGTAATTAAACATTAACTCTTAACATAATATTATTCTTATTTCATTTTATTTACGAATGATCGCTATTAGGTTGTTAGTTGGTCCTTCGAGACGGATAAACGAAACAAAGTGTAGTTTATATAATAATAATTTTTAAATACTTTTTAATCATAAAAAGCAAACTTATTCAAAAATCATATTACACGTTAGATGAATATCTTACTGATAAAAAAGCTTGGACATAATCTATGTCATTTTATGTTTACCCTTAGGTATACAATAGGATGACAATGCCCCTACACAGCAGCTATTCTTCTACGTCATAGTAGATTATTATGACATTAGTATGTAAATGGACAATGCCAGTATACAGCAGTTAAATCAAATTGATAATTAATAAATTTATTTCATTTTTGTATCTATATTTGTATTGACGAGTAAAAGCGCTCCATTGGAGTCCAATTACTAAAAGTAAATAAATAAAAAAAATAAAATAAAATAAAACAATGCGTAGACAAAACACTGATGCATTTACCCAAATTATTCTAAGTTGATATGACACGCTAGCCGTTCGACTCCCGACTTTATTTTTAAAGTGGTTTTATGTATACATATGTTTGCGTTGTATAATACCCATGCTTAAGGCACTGGTCGTGCTAATTCTAACGGTAATTTCTAAGAAACTCAGGTGTTTTGTTACGTAAACTAATTCTGTTCAAATCTAGAGCTGCGAAATAGGTTAAATGTTTCTTAATATTGTAGCAATTAGTTGCAACTATTCACGAAGGTCGAGCTAAGTGGAACTCGTTACTCATCGCCGTGGCCTGTTACCAATTATTTATATTATATTCGACAATTAAATGCAATTGTTTTTGACTTCTATACTTCATTTGTTTTTTATAATCTTTATACCAACGGTTCTCAAACTTTTTTGGCGAAGGAAAAAGTCTTAATATAATTATAAAAAACTGATTTATATATATTTATGGATAATCATATTGCAATGTAATATTACGTAATATTTAGATGTAACCTTATAATCTCCCTTTGGTAGGTATTTTTTGCAGTATTTTAGCCCTAGGGTTCCGCGGAACACACTTTGAGAATGGCTGCTTTATACTATAAAATAAATATACAGATAGCAATAATAAATTCAAATTATAAGCTATTAGTAATTTAAATTATAGGTATATACTGTAACCCTAAATAAATTCGAAGATTGTTTAATTTCATTTGTCTCTTTCGTTTAAATAGCGAGTGATAGAAACAAAAGATCCGATATTATATTTATAATTGAAATCGGTTAATATTATTATATTGGGTAAAACAAAAATAGAATTAGAATTTAATAGGTAGATACAGGAAATATGTTAAACCTTGACTTATTTAATGATTGTCTCGTCCTGGATTTTATTAAATTCCCCTTCGAGCCATTGTCCCAAAACATACAACGTTACGAAACACAACCTTGACACCAAAGCATTATCGCGGCCCGACCGATAGAGGACGCCCCAAAATAAACTAAACCATGCGATGTTTAATTAGGTCTTATGTTCAATGAGAACGTGAAAATCGGTCAAGTATACTGTTCCGCGTTTTATTTAAAAAACAATTGAAACACTTTTCTTCAGTATTTCAATTCATATTTATAATTAATAAGGACTTATTTGTTTCGAGCGGGAATCAAACCCGGATTCATCGTGTTATCGAAGTGATATTATAAATTATAATTTAGACAAAACAATTATCAATAATATGATGATTATTATAATAATATTGCTCTCTTTTATATCATTGTCTATAACAATGACCGATCGGCGCCAATAGACGTGTTGCCGGCAAAATGTCAAATCAAAGATGGCGTCGGCGAATGGCGGCCTACTTTTCCCGCGCAATAAACGGCGAGCGTGTGGAAAGTTACAACTGTACTACTTTCTCTACTTTTTCCCTACTCTAGAAGGTTGACATTGAGATTTCAAGTTGCGGTCAAGAATCACAATATCGCTAACTATCGCCTATAAGTAGGTACAGCCGTGCAAGCCAATCCATAACCCAACTCACAAACAAAGGAGAATGAAAATGTATTAAAAATCCAAGCGTATGTGGTATTGAGGTGTATTACAATCGATTTGCTTGACCGTACTTTGTAATAGTAAATAATATAACATAATTACGCAGATAATTACATCTGTATCAAAACAATAAACAAATGTGATTATTTATTCCAAGATTAAGACGCATATGTAAGACACAAAAGCCATTTCATTGGTCGTCGGTCAAGGGCGTCATAACACATAATAATATACGATTCTAATGAGATTCCTCGTTACGACTGTGATCACGTTGTGGTTTATATAACGGATACAGAAGAGCGAAACGTGCTTATAGAGTGCGGCCCTGTTGCGCAAGCGACAACGTGAGTTCAAGTGCGCGCACGTGCTGCCGGCGCGACCGGCCACGTGACCAGAGCACCGATGCCGGACACGTGCGCCGCCCAACACCGACAGTGACTCTAAGGTCACTCCTAATCCTAACCTAACAGGTGATGTAACTTGGAACGCCGCTGTAACATCTATCACCTCATCCGAATGACGCAGAACTTGTTAAACATCTTCAAATCTCTGAATCAGTTTCTTGGTATATATCTCTGCAAAAGTGGTAATGAAACGAGTCTCAAGAGTTGATAACAATCTTGCGTAAGACATTAAAAATATTATTTACAATACGTTATCAATGTTTCGTAAACTGTCAATGAATCACAGCAATGATACCTGGCCTTTGTTATAAGTTTATCAGAATCTTCTGTTTCAATATTATTTAATGAAAATATACCTACTATACATATCTCAAAAACAATGTGATCTTACATGTCGAATGTTTTATGCATCGTTTTATTTGGACGCGAGAAAAATAGTACGATTTTCAATTGGACAAATCCGATTTATACAATGACATGTGTACGTGATAAAAAGCAGCACGTTTGTTTGTGGCATAGCGCCATTAAACGTGACAGACGCCTTTATGGGCATATAATAATCATAATATGTCTTGTCGTATTAGCAATTATTTGTTTTATCATTATATAACTTATACACATATATAAATCTTCTAGCAAATTTGGTTTTTACAGTTTCTTGGGGTACACAGATTAATCTTTTTGTAATAGTTTGGGAGTAGTGCGGGGATTTAATGAAGCGCTGGTGACTGGATAATGTAGCCTTTAATATATATAATTGTCGTACAGAGAGTAGTCTGACTTCCTTGTAAACTTCGCTGGTGGGAAATTTGCGAGGCTTTCCTAACATAACCTTCAGCACTGATCGTTGAGCTCTTTCCACCTCAATAAGGATTGATTTTGCTGCGCCGCCCCATACTGATATGCAGTATGTCAATAAGGATTGTCCCAGAGCGAGGTACACTGATTTTAAAAGAGTTAGATCTGCACATTGCCGTAGAATTTTTATTATATGAGCAATTTTGCGAACGCGACCAGCCAAGGCTGTTATATGATTTCTAAAAGTTAGCTTTTCGTCCAATGTTAGACCAAGATATTTAATGGTCTCAGTTCGGCCGATGGTTGGACACTGGCAAGTTT